>CM067855.1:85983855-86583855 GCA_034642435.1 Megalocaria dilatata
AAGATATACTGATTGTTAGTTGATTTTGATATTTTGAATATTATCTATTATTTATATTATCCGAATTCCAATTGTGTTTTGAAGATATAGGGCATATTTTGAGAGATTTTTGAATTATCTTTTTTGAATATTCAAATATTTCAAATAAATTATATTTGGTGAGAAATCCTTATGTTGTGTTTTATGTTTTTGAAAAGGAATTAGTTTCAATATGGTAAGAACAGAAACAAAATTTTGTCTCCTTCAAATATTTATTTATTAATTTCAAATGACTTTTTCCATATTTGTTGGTTTATTCATTCCATTTGACATTGTATATTGAGTTTTGTTTATATACGTCTATTAAATATAAGCGGTGCTTATTGTAGACATTTATTTAATTCTAAAAGTTTTTTGAATTAAAAATTTTTTTGAAATTAAAATTATAGAAGACTAACAGATTAAATCTGTTTCGATATTCAAATTTTGTAATATTTCTTCTATCAAATAAAACGCCTTTTTCTATTTTACAATAACGGAACTCAGGAATGCTCTAAGACAGAAAAAAATCTAAACAAACCAGATATATCTATGAAATGACATCAATCATCTTGAAGGAGATTTTTCCGTGCATTCAAGTACCATTATGTAGCATGCTCACTAAATGTCTAAAACAGGGGCACTTTTCAGATCAGTTGAAGAAGGCTAAAATTGTACTTGTCCATAAAAAAGGAGATATAGAATTACCAGAAAACTATCGCCCAGTATCGATACTTTCCGTGTTCTCAAAATTATTTGAAATAATAATAAAAAATAGATAACTGAGTTTCTTCAAACATCACAAAAATTTCTGCAAACAACAGCATGGGTTCTTGATGAGCAAATCAGTGGAGACGGGACTGAAGGAGGTGCTTGAAAATATAGAAGAAGCTTTTGATGGGGGACATGAATCTAGTTTATAGGGATGTGACTTATCCAAGGCTTTTAATAGTATTTCACACTCTGTGCTTTTAAACAAGCTTGAATACTATGGAATCAGGTGTGAGGCTCTTGTCCTGATGAAAAGTTATCTGACATCTACAGATGCAGAAAACAAGCTTAGGGGGCAGGTCTTCTTCTTGGGAGACTGTGAGTCATGGTGTACCGTAGGGTTCTGTGTTGGGTACCCTTTAGTTTATGATATACACGAATTATTTGCTAGCTAATGTGACCGCCCTTTTCGCTGATGACACTTCTTTTCTGAATAAAGGGATGGGTAACCAGGAATTAGAAGGGAAAGACAAGAAGACACTAAAGGAAGCCCAGATATAGTTCAGCGCAAACAAAAAGATGATGAACAGTGATAAATCAAAGAGACTAATGTTTGAATCAAAGATGTCTTCGAACAACCACATGAGGCTACTTGGTGTCTTTTTGCAATCAAATCTCAAGTTTTATGTCCACATTGATGAAATGATTCCTAAGTTATCGGAAGCTACCTATGCAGTTAGGAGAATAAAGAAAATAGCGGAAGGTGAAGCAGCCAAGATTACTTATTCAAATTCAAATTTATTAGTTATCCTCAAAATTTTACAGGGATTGTCAAAGAAATATATGATAATGTACATCATAAAATAAAAAGTGTCCTTAACTTCGGCATTTTTTTCTGAGGAGATTTGTCTGAAAGTAAGAAAGTATTCATAAAACAAAAGCAGGTACTGAGAATACTATGTGGCGTAAGTAGTAGATATAGCTGTAGATTGCTATTTTCCAGAAAAAAAATTCTTGCCGTGACGTCCATTTTTATACTTACCTGTGTAATGTACATCCATGATAATAAGGACATACTATTGAAAAACAACTATAATCACAACTATGATACTAGAAACAAAAACAACTGCATCTGCCATACCATTGTATAAAAGTTAAATCTAAGTCGTCTAGCTATAAAAATTTCCAACAAACTGCCGTCCAGAATGAAGGAATTAAATCGAATAAAAGTTTGGGAATGAACTAAAATGTAACCTAATGAATAAAGCATACTACTCAACACGTGAATACCTGAATAACACTTTTTAAAAAAATATATTTTTATGAAAAACGTTATCTGGCTAAATTTATATATTTATTGTTTGTTTGAATACCGTTTGGTTTTATTTTTTTCATGAATTTTTTATTAATATATACTTATTTTTTAGATAAAATTGTTCCTGACCCCCCATGAGATTTTTGATGGGTTAAAAATGTATTCGATATGTACTGTATTGGGAATGAATGAATTATTATTATTATGAATCACGCTTGTATCTAGTTGCATGTATTGAGTTTTGCCTGCTCACTCTCAAAATTATAATTTTGTAATTGAATAATTGAAATTTAATATTATTAGTTTTGATTTGTTTTATTAGGGAGAGTTCAATTTGAATTTTTGATAAGTTAATTTTTGAAATATATAACTTCCGCTATTTTATTGATTTACACGACAATTGTTTCGTCATACCATGACCTCATCAGGTGAGTATTAAAACTGATGTATACAATGCAAAACATGATCTTAAATACACAGCTCTGGTATGAAAAATGGAGGGGAGCAAGGAGGGAGTTTACAATCAATAAAAAATATTAATTAGGGGGAATCAAATAGATTTAAATAGATCTTTCCTACTTAACATTTATAGGCATGACATCACAACTATTAAACAAAAGATAAAATGGGCACAAATAAATGAAAAACTCAAGTGCAACATTTAAGAAACACATAATAACACATAACCACAATTCAGATTTCAAAAATAGGAAGATTTTTGCATTTGAAACTAATGATAACAAAAGAAGTATAAAGGAGCTGATTATATAAAGAAAAACAAAAACACCATGAATGATAGAACCGACATAAGAAACCTAAGCCAGATTGATCACACCTCATATAAAGAAAAATGCTAAAATTTGAGAATACTGGACATACTGATGAAGAATTCGTGGTCGAATATAATTCTGTCCGCTCATCCGGTCAGGCTTAAACACGACAACTTCCGATGGAAATAACTTAAGGGCATGAAATTCACAGTAAAGATTCTATGTCCGAATGTGAAGGACACATTCGTAAATTAACAAAATGCGCTTAGGGGTTTCGTAAGGAGGACCATTTAAAAGTTTATTTTATCAATATTTCAGAGAATATACATCCGATAAGGTGAAAAAAGAGTAATTTCGTGCGAAACGAATGAATGTTTAGTCAAATGAATAATTGTTATTTATTTTGTTATCCCTATGTTGACAGAAAATCAAAATCTATCAAATTCTTGATTGTTTCGGTCTCTACTTGACGGAAATTCATCGTAAATGATTTGAAGTAAAACACTTCATTTCCGCTTATTTTTATTGTTTCGTCAATTACATATTGACTTCGTCAGGTGAGTATGGTAACTACTAATTTTACAAAATCTTTCTCCTTAAATACAAGTTTCACTAAAAATACGTGATGAAATGATGTTTTCAAGGAGTTTATTAAAAAAGGTTCAACAACGGAGAACGGTTCACATCTGTTTAGTCGTTCAACAAAATATTCATTTTGTGATGCCGGTTTATTTCCATTGCTTCTAAAAGGTTCAATCTATTGCATTTGTTCTCGAAATGGAGAACTTCAAAGTTATGATCAAAATCGTGTCCGGATTCTTGTAGATGCCTGGCATAAGAGGAGTTTGATTTATTCTTAACGAATGAATTCTGGTGTTCCTGGATCCTACTCTGAAAAGATCTACCCGTTTGGCCAATGTATACATATGGACATGTACCACAATTTAACCTGATCTCTTGTTCTTATTGACGATATCTTAATTATTTTTTATTAATTTACCTAAAGATAGGTAAATTAAAATCTATCAAGTCCGGTCTTCACCAAATTGATCCACCAAGGCGGCGTAGATGAGTTAGTTATTTTATTGCATTAAGTCGGCATAACATATTTGTTCTCTGACGACTAACTAAATTTTATATCTGTTCATGGTAGGTGATATTCTCAATAATAGCATTCAAAGGACTGAGCGAGCGCACAAAAGCTCCTCAGTAATTTGAATGCTCACGTCAGGGATTTTCTCGAATTGTTATAATTTCTTTCGCGAAGAAATTGATGAAAAGAAGCAACAAAAATAGAGGTACAGTAATCAGCGAAATTCAATCGTTCCGTCATTACGTGTGTACGAATTTTTAATTATGAAAAACTTATCGATTGTATAAGTCTTTGCGTAAATGCATCTTGAAAAGTAAATGAGTGATACTTTTAAACTTACTAAATTACATGAAAAAATGATACAATTAAATCGGTTTTTTCATTGATTACACTTCCATCACATAAATTATCGAATAAAAAATGGTCAAAATAGTTCCTTTATTAAATGTATGATCCTCTAACTGTATTAAGTATTCTACATGAAGATAATTACGTCAGTATTAAAATTATAAGAAAATATTTCAAATCTCTTGCTCGCTCTAAAGAATGATTCGAGAATATTTCATTATATCTACTTTTCTCTCTTTGAATCTTTTTTTAACTTTCCAATGCACCCGCGTTTTATGACGACAATAAAAACCGGAGAATGGCGCCTTTCCTCCATTCTACTGAAAGAATCTTGCGTATTTATGCCAACGTTGTAGAGCGCTTGGTGGACCCACAAATCTGAAGAATTGAACGGATTTCGTATATCACAGATGCTAGCAGAATGGATTGTAGAATGACTCCGAATTATCAGGAGAATGGAAGTAACCTCGTTTTTATGACATATAAGATAGATTTCGACGAAATCTGGTGATGAGTACTAGAACGTAGCAATCTAGTAAGCAAGGAAACTTAGAAACTCAGAAGATGTTTTATAGAATGATGCCCGGAAGACAGCGGGATGTATTATATATACGTTTGCTTGCTCACGAGATTGCTGTGTTTTAGTATTTACCATGAGATTTCTCCTGATAACTCGGCGTCACTCCACAATCCATTCCGCTAGCGTTTGTGATATACGAAATCCGTTCATTTTTACCGATTTGTGGGCGTTCACTAAGCGTTCCGCAACGTTGCCA
The DNA here is from genome assembly GCA_034642435.1 of Megalocaria dilatata. Taxonomy (NCBI): domain Eukaryota; kingdom Metazoa; phylum Arthropoda; class Insecta; order Coleoptera; family Coccinellidae; genus Megalocaria; species Megalocaria dilatata. The sequence continues at coordinate 85,988,887 of CM067855.1, forward strand.
TAAATACGCAAGATTCTTTCAATAGAATAGAGGAAAGGCATCATTTTCTGGATTTTATTGTTGTCATGAGAATCAGGTGAATTCTACCAGAATAGTTATTGGCTATATGAGGAAGGCCTCTTTTCCAAGTGACTACCAAGCAGTCTCCACAGTCCACCCCTAGAGGTAGAAAGTGTGATAAGGTTTACGCCATATCATCGCGCGTGGCGAGAACCCCTCCGAAGAGATGAACCCACGAGCTTCCAGTTTGGGCCCCGACTCGAAAGCCAAAACCGTCTGACTGGTAGCAGCGAAGCACTATCCAACCTCTACTGGCTCAGCAGGTCAGTACCCGAGTTGGTTTGAGACGCAACTCACCCGCCGGAGGGAATTCTTATCCATCCACCCGAACGCAGTCCCATGAACTAAGATAAACTCAAGATTGACGACTACAATTGATCCTGGTACGAGCACCGTCTAGCGGACTATACGTCCTGATCCACCGAACCCATGTGAAGTCATTTGATTGATCCTGGCGTCAAGCACTAATGGCGAGATTTCGTCGAGATCCACAAACCCTAAATTGTTACGCATAGATCCAGGGGCCAGGACAGGCCGGTCGAACCGTCAAGTCCCGTTAAACCCCGAGTCGTTTCATGAGAATATCCCTAAAATGGGGATCTGCGAACAGATAAATGAAATACCCCCCTAGTCCAGCATGCAGACTTTCAACCACTGCCCCCTCGAGTCCAACACCAATTGGGGTGGCCAGGTGGTACAAGTAACACCTGTGGGTAAGACCACCCCCCGAGGTAACGCAGTATGCTACATAACGCACTCGGCCATTACACAGAATCCGGAGATTTATACTGCGATAGGGTAGAGTACGCCAGTTTTAAGGGAGAAGCCCTGTGCTGCGACAGACTCCCTTGTCACTGAGTTAATCAATCGGCTCAGCCCTCCATTTCACCTGAGTAAAACTAGGGCCCCATTCGGAGGTCTTCCACCATACAGGTCCAGTGACTGGCGCGGAATGGCATTACGTTAGACACCAAGACTTAACCCTCCAATTCGCCGGGACGAATCTAGGGTCCTAGTCAAGAGAGCGCCCCCATCACGTCAAGATCTAATGCCTGGGGGGCGTGTCATGAGAATCATACTCAGAATTGTACAAGTTAAAATATGAGCAGAGCTCTCTAATAACATTAATGTACCATTGTCATCATTGTTGTCCCGGGTTTCTGCTCAAGTTTTGACACTCCAGCAGACCCCCGAAAAGCTGAAAGAGAAAGAAAGGAGTTTTTTGGAGAAAGGATTATAGAACACTCCGCGCCAGCACAACTAGGTGAGGGACCCCCACAAGTCACCTCTCCCACACCAAAGAGGATCGCCATAGCGATCCCACCACTCAATCATTTGAGCAGAGTGTCTATGGATTATGAAAGACTGAAGCAACGAATCATCACAAATAACGGCCTGTCAGCATGGACCCCACGCGCCACAGGGTCGCTGTTGCGGTTTCACTGCCAAAGTGAGGCTCCGAAGCGTCCCAAGCAACGAATCAACACAAATAACAGCCTCTCAGCATGGACCCCGCGTGTCGCAGGGCCGCTGTTGCGGTTCGCCGCCAAAAGCGAGGCTCCGAAGCATCATAGAATTGGGCCTTAGGATCAAAAGGGCGCCAGAGTTTGGGGGAGAGCAGAGCGTATCTTAAAGGACCCTCAAACCTTGTCGAAACCTTGTAGTCTCCCTTTTTCTCCAGCGGATCACTTCCGAACCCGCAGCGGAAAAAGATAAGCTTAAGGATCCACGAATGGGGCCGGAGTTAGGGAAGAGCGCAGCGAATATCCCAAGGTCCTACACTTGTTCAAAACGTCGCAGTCTCCCTTTGTCCTTCAACAGACCAATCAGGACCCCGCAGCAGGAGCTTCAGGAACTAAAAATGGAGCCAAATTTGGGGGCGAGCAGAGCGAATCTCCCAAGCCCTCAGCTTGTTCGAAACGTCGTAGTCTCCCTTTTTCATTCAGCAACCATTTAAGATCCTTCAGCGGGCTAAGAGGACGAAGGTTGGAAACCCACGCTAAGGACTAGTGGGGATCGCCTTCGCCAATGAAAGGAAAAACAGAACTCTAATCGATCGCAGGGTCGCAGATTCTGGTCATCAATCAGAGCCAGCTTCCCCGTACGATTCCAAGTCCTGCGGTAGGAAAAGGTAGGGTTGGGACAACATGATGGAAAGGTATTATGCAAGAAAGAAACAAAGAAAGGAAATTAGGATTCCGAGTCTCTGCTTTAGGCATCATAACCATATCCTCCATCTCATAAATGAAACTAGGACACTCGTTACGACAAGCTCCCCCACCACGACAAGGTACAGAGACAGGGGGGGAGTGTCATGAGAATCAGGTGTATTTGAATGTTAAAGGAAGATTCGGTAGTAAATAAACTTCAATTTATACACACTTTTTATTAATGAACGACAATTGTTTCGCCATAAGATGACCCAAACATATTCTACATTTGAACTGATACTCTGTGAAAACTTACATAGGTTCATATACATATATGTATTGACATGTAATACAGCCAATGGAACTAAATGAAGGATTACAGATATCTGTCATACTACTTTTGAATTGGACTAAGAGTAGGATGACAAATATCTATCATCTTACTTTTAGTCTCATTTGCTGTAATAACTACATATAAAGAAGCCGATAAGAGTTTAAATATAGAACATGATTAAGCCACAGCGTGGCGAAGCAATTGTCGTTCATCAATAACAAGTTAGTGGAAATTGAATTTTATTCACTACTCGTTGAAAATGAACTTCCATCAAGTAAAGACGGAATCCATCAAAAAATTCAGAAAGTTTATTTAAAAATTGAATAAAATGAAATATTTTAGAATTATTATTTTGAGCGATCAAAATATTTTCCGACAATTTCAATACTAAGGTAAATTTTTTTATGTAAAATAGTAAAAATAGTTAAAGGATCACCCAACTGATAAAAGAACTATTTTGGCCATTCTGTTTTTGCTGATTTATGTGATGGAAATGCAATGAGAGAAAAAACTAATCTAAGTGGATAATTTTCATTATGTTATTTAGTAGTTCAAGTTATTCAAAAGTATCTCTCATTTAATCTTCCAGATTAATTTTCTTACAGACCGAGAATATAAAATTTCTTTTCATAATTCAAAATTCGTCCCCTTGTATTGACGGATCGATTAAATTTAGTCGAAAATCGTCTCTATACTTTTGTTACATACTTTCATCAATTCCCGTGGAAAATAATTTACAATTCCAGAAAAGTAATGACGTGACGTCAGAAGCTTTTGCGCGCTTGCTCAGTAATTTGAATACTATTATTACGCATATCACCAACTATGGACTGATCCGATGTTAGTCGTAAGAGAACAAAAATGTTGTGCAGCAAAATTTATCCCCGCCGGCTCTGCTGGATTAGTTGGGCGAAGATTTTCTGCCAACACTGAGAAAACAAATATATAATACAAATCTGAAGAGCATAAAGTAAACATTGTCATTATTATCTTATGAGAGATATTGGTTATGTTATTTTGATATGATATTTATTTATTTACACAGATGAATGCAAACAGGTGAACAAACACCCAGAGACAGCAATCGCTAACATAATATAAACGTAATAAATATCAGTTTGCTAATATCACAAAAGTTTAATTTGGAGAATTATTCTGTTATGTGAAATAAAAAACAATAATTGTCGATTTGTTGTTGTTGTTGTTGTTTTTCATTTCATTTGATATGGATTTACGTCAAGTAAAATTTTATTCTGTTATATCATATTTAATGAGATGTAATCGTTTCAGGTTTTTCTTGGCTGAAAATTTCCAAATTCATACATGAGGACAAAATGATGAAAAACATTTGTCCTGCTCCGTGAATCGAACTCGTCCTCTACCGCGTACAGATACAAAAGCGGCCTCGCTAGTACAATTTGGCCAATGAAGATATTAGAAAATCGATCTAAATACCACGTATAGTTGTATCATTATCTTTGTAAATAAATAACAATTATTCATATGACTTAATCTTCATTCGAAACGACTTCATACGAAATTTTGCATAAACATTCGCGATGAAATTTCACCTCTTTCAGCATAAATGGTTGTGTATTTTATAGAATATTGAGAAAATGAAATTTCAAATGTTCCCACTTATAAAACCATCAGACGAATTTTGCATCGACCTACACAGGAATATGTCTTTATACAATGATATTCTATAATATTAGCAAAGATTTATATATAGCGGAAGAAACATTCTACTCAAATTTCCAAACAAATAAAATCTTGATATCAGAATAATATAAAGATTCAGTTAGCCTTAATATACACTATTTCCATTTCACGCTCACAAAATCCATTAAAATGATCAGAAACAGTGCTTTCTCACTACGAAATATTACGCGATATTCTCAGGACTCAAAACTGACCTTCACGTTATTCACATTTCAATACAATTTAGAGAAGACCATAGGAATTGATTCAGGTTATCAATGTTATATCATCGAAGTTGGTTAACATTCAAGTGTTCTTAAGAATTTTGATTAACATGTTTTGCATGTAAATAAGATGACATATCATCATTACCACAGAGGTGCAAGGTAATAAATACGTCCACGTACATAAAAACTAGGTATACACATCAGAGCATTCTCGCCGATTGAAAATGATAAACCAGTTCGTTTATTTCTTTACGCATCGCGTGAAAACGGAGCCAAGGTGACTAACCTTCCATTTGTATCTTAACTGAAAAAAAAATGCTCAATAACAACAAATTTCATCAAACATGTTCAAGTGATTTCAGAGTATATTTATTTTCAGTTGTTTCTACGTCGTGGTCCCGTCATTTCTCCGTTTTTCCGGAAATATTTTTTACAGAACTTTACAGAACATAGTCGCAGCTATGAAAGAACATACTGTTGGATAGCAGTTATTTTACACCTTTATTAATCCTAAAAAATAGGAGAAACCTACCTCATCATTGAATCCGCTTCAGAAGACGCACAATCCGTACACAGGTGGATTGCTTATATGTGTGACAATAAGGTCGGCATCCGATAGTATCTTGTTCAATTTCGAATACAGATTTCTTGATCAGTCAAAAACGGAAATACGATGTTGTTCTAAGGAACATTATTTTATCGTTTTGTCAAAATGTCTGTAATTTTCTGATTTTGAGCCGAAAATAGTCTGAGACGACAGGGTTGGACTCATTGATAAAAAATCAGGGATCCATTGTAATTCTGTCCGGCCGATCCGTTCGTAAACACTTCAACATTTGAATGAAGAAAACTAGAGTCTTGAAATTTTCAGGGTAGATCGATCATGTTGATATTTCCAATCGACTTCTTTCTGATCCATGTTGACTTCGAAGAATTATTACTTGCGATACTTCAGATTATTTATTCTCTAATGAGTATATATGGCCCTTAGAAAACATGGAAAATTTTGAATATTCTTGATATATTTAGTGCTAAGTGTTAAATAATATTCAACGAAATGTAAATTATATTCTCTCTCATTCCTTCTTTATCGGTCAGCAGATATTCGAAATGTTCTACCCAAAAATTCCTATTTCAAGAGAACTGTTACCAATAAGAATAAATTGCATTGGAAGCTCACAGCCCACAAATATTATCTCCAATCAATTGTGTTAATTTCCCTACTTTTTGTCTAGATGAAAAAGATTAATTCTCCCCTACTCCGATGTTAAAAGTATACCCTGTAATAAAAGGAAAGTATCATTATTGTTCCCATAATAGTCAAATTGGTCTTTTATAATTGTACAAGATTATCGCGATTGCTGTAAACGTAACAATCCACCTAAAACTTGATAATACTTTAATTGTCATTACTTTAACTTCGCATCATATACAGTGATGCCAAAATATAATAGTTTGTTTTATTATAAGTGTTTTACTTCAATTTCTCATCGTCGATGTGGTTTATCACTATCAGATAAAGGAAGTTGGAGACCACTGCACATAGAGTGTTCTTTGAAGTCAAAATCACCGCTATTCAACAAAAATACAGTCCACTTGAACTTATCGTAATTAATCATCGAGATTATCGATTATCGAGATCATCGAGAATTAAAACAAATTGTAAAAATTACTATGTTGTACTACCAATAAAAATTACTATGTTTTACTACCAATCAAAATTACTATGTTTTACTACCAATAAAAATATATATTCCAAATTTTCTTGTGGCTCGAGTTTCGGGAAATGAACTATACCATCATCAGACAACTGAAGACCTAACAGTGGTACAGAGGTATTTAAACAAAAGTGATACATATTTTGAATATTTCAATAGATTCTAGGTAACACCTAATAGTGGTACAGATGTTCACAAGCGGAACGTGATAAAAAAAATCGAGATAAAAAAGGGGCCTTCTAACAGATATCGGAATGTCGGCAATCGACAAAGAAGGTTGTTAAACAGATGGTACCCATTTAAATATCTCAAATAATTTTTGGATTTACATAGCTCCGTACAGTCATTTATTATTTTTCACATTATTTTTATTCTGAACGAATTTAAAAATTTCAATAATCAAGTTTCTTTTCTATTGATTATACATGTAAAATTTTCTTTTGTCGAAAGGAATTACTGTTTTCTGAAGAATTAGTGGCAAAAGTTGAATTTTTGTTTACTTTTCATTGAATTCATTTTATGTTCGTTGAAAAAGATTTTGAACAGATGTTACTTTTTGAATATCTCAAATATTTTTACATAGCTCCGTACAGTCATTTATTATTTTTACATTATTGTTATTGTGAACAAATTTGAAAATTTCAACAGATTCTAGATAATCGAGTTTCTTTCCTTTTGATTCTACATGTAAAATTTTAAGATTATCTATTGTGGGAAAGGAATGACCGTTTTCTAGACAATGAGTGGCAAAAGTAGAATTTTGTTCATTTTTTATGAAACTCGTTTTATGTTCGTTGAATCTCGTTTTGAAGGAACGTCCTGTTTGCCCTATATATTTATTACTGCACGTAGAACAAGATAACTCATAAACTCCTGATTTATGTATGTTTGGAGTAGGGTCCTTTGCGTTAAATAATACCGATGATAATTTGTTTTGCGTTTTGAAGGCAATATTGACATCTAATTTTGTTTTCTAGACAATGAGTGGCAAAAGTAGAATTTTGTTTATTTTTTATGAAACTCATTTTATGTTCGTTGAACCAAATAATTCCTACCTAGTATGTGGATAATATGTTTCCAAATACACCGAGAAATAATAGCATTCATTTAGCTTCAGAAACTCTTGAAAAATCACATGTAAATCTCGTGATACACGGTGATTTCATTGCCCTTTTAGAACAATGCCTGCACAAAAACTATTTTCAATTTAATAATAAAATATACGAACAACTAAACGGCCTAGCTATTAGCTCACCACTGAGTCCACTCCTTGCAGACATATTCATGTCAGAAATAGAAAATAAAATCTTCAATTCGAAACTACCCGTAAATATTCATTTCTGGTACAGATACGTAGACGATATTCTCACGTGTATCTCTAGAACATCCAGACAACTGAGTCAATTTTTGAATTTCTTGAATAATATTCACCCAAAAATTAAATTCAAATTAGAAAAGGAATCGAAGAACAGTATTACATTTTGAGACCTCTCGATATCACATTCAAATAGAAATATAGAATTTAACGTGTTCAGAAAACCCACATCCACTGATATATGAATTCCTATTGATTCCAATCACCCATATTCCTAAAAAATGTCAGCGTATCAATCGATGATCCATAGATCCTTCGCATTATTCTTATCAAAAAATGACCGCGAAGCTGAAGTCCAAACTATAAAAACAATAGCCGCAAACAACGGTTTCAACCCCAATATAATAGATAATCTAATTCGACAGAAACTATCTAAAATGGCTATGAGCCAAATTTATCCCATCATGAAAATTGAAGAAAATGAAAAATTCATTTCTCTATCGTACTTTGGTAGCATAAGACAAAAGAAAAACAGGATGTTCCTTCAAGACGAGGTTCAACGAACATAAAATGAGTTTCATAAAAAATAAACAAAATTCTACTTTTGCCACTCATTGCCTAGAAAACGGTCATTTCTTTCCCACAATAGATAATCTTGAAATTTTACATGTAGAATCAAAAGGGAAGAAACTCTTATCTAGAATCTGTTGAAATTTTCAAATTAGTTCACAATAACAATAATGTAAAAATAATGAATGACTGTACGGAGCTATGTAAATCGAAAATATTTGAGATATTCAAAAAGTAACATCTGTTTAAAACCTTTTTCAACGAACATGAAATGAATTTAATGAAAAGTAAACAAAAATTCAACTTTTGCCACTCATTCTTTAGAAAACAGTAATTCCTTTCGACAAAAGAAAATCTTAAGAAAATTTTACATGTAGATTCAAAAGAAAAGAAACTTGATTATTGAAATTTTCAAATTAGTTCACAATAAATATAATGTAAAAAATAATGAATGGATGTACGGAGCTATGTAAATCCAAATATTTGAGATATACAACAAAATAATGTAAAAATAATGAATGACTGTACAGAGCTATGTAACCCCAAAAATTATTTGAGATATTTAAATGGGTTCCATCTGTTTAACAACCTTCTTTGTCGATTGCCGACATTCCGATATCTGTTAGAAGGCCCCTCTTTTTTAACCGGGTTTTAATCACGTTCCGATTGTAAACCTCTGTACCACTATTAGGTGTTATCTATTGAAATATTCAAAATATTTATCACTTTTGTTTAAATACCTCTGTACCACTGTTAGGTCTTCAGTTGTCTGATGATGGGATAGTTCATTTCCAGAAACTCGAGTCACAAGAAAATGTGAAATATATATTTTTAACGGTAGTATAAATCAGAAGGGATTAAATAAGTTAGCTCCTGTAACGAGAAGCAGAACACAGGGCGGTAGGGGGCTTCAGACCAGCTCCCTTCGGAGCCGTCCAGAGGATCGGTCTGTAGGAGGAACGTGTGGGGCGAGCGGCGCACCCCTTCGAGATGGCACCGCAAGGCCAATTCCCGCCTCTCCGCAAGGAGAAAGCCCTGACAGCTTGAGTGTACGTACCGTCCACTCCGCTGCAAGAAGGCCATAACGGGACAGGCGAACGCGTTGGACAAAAGAAGATAACTGCATGGTAATGCGTTCACATTATATAGCTCTGGACCTTGTTGAGACCCACAATAACACATATAGAAACCTACTCTTGGAGACATGGAATGAGATCTGCCCCGAACGACCGGCATACGCTCAGCTACTCTCCAACAGGGTACGGTGGATTATTGGACAGGAAAAACTCTCTCGCGCTGAACTTGAATGTATAAAAGCCAGCTGCTACCCTACCACTACAGAGCGGGAGTCGGCCCGTCAACCAGAGGAATCCTGACGAAAATCTTCTGTGGTCTGAGTGGTCTTTTCAGCAGACCACCTGAGGAGAACACTGCAGAGAGATCATTTGTGAGCAATCTGATGAGGTACGCTCGATCATCCCAAAAAACTCGATCATCCCAAAAAATATGACAAACGTGGATACATTTGTGGATCTGGTGGACGTTGTGTACGCGGCCGCAGTAACGGTCGATGAATCACTTGGGAACCGAGTCGAGCATCCCCCAATTACGCCAAAACCACTCGAAAACCCCCCTTGGAAACAGTGCCTAGAAGGAAAGATAACAGCTTTAAGGAAGGAAATTGGGGTCATTCATACTTACCTCAATACAGCATCACCAACTGCAAAACTCACTAAAACTGTCAGGAAAGTAGCTTCCGCATCCTGCATTAAGCGAAGGGACCCTGCCTTAAGAGAAAAATTGGCGGTCGTCTGTGATCACCTGAAACAAAAAATCAAGGCATTAGGGAACCGTATCAGAAGATATAACGAAAGAATTAAGCGATATAGAAACAACAACATGTTCTATAAAAACCAGAAGCAGTTCTTTCGATCTCTGGAAACTGCAAGTGGAAAGGATGACGAACATCTAGAACCTGAGGCAGCGCATGATTTCTGGGCTGGTGTGTGGGCGAGAGAGAGTACCCACGATGAGAGTGCCTATTGGATAGGGGAGGCCCAGCAGAAGATCCCCAAACACCCAATGGGGGAAATACAAGTGCAGAAGTCAGACATAATCGACACACTCAAAAGATCTAACAACTGGGCAGCTCCAGGCCCAGACAAGCTCCACAATTATTGGTGGAAGTACTTCGATAGTGTGCATGAAAAACTGACACTTCTTGTACAGGACGCCTTGAACAACCCCGCGTCTGTGCCTGCCTTCCTCACACTGGGAATCACATACCTTATACCAAAGGACGGCGACAGGAAAGACCCGAAAAACTACCGGCCGATCACTTGCCTCTCATCGTTATATAAAATCCTCACTGGAGTCATTACCAAATATCTCAGCAGACACATCAGGGAACACAGCCTGATCACAGAAGAACAGGGGGGATGCCGAGAAAAAACGAAAGGATGCAAAGAACTCCTACTAATCGACCATGTAATCACCAAGCAGGCTCGAAAGAGACTTCGAAATATATCTATCGCTTGGTTGGATTACAAAAAGGCGTTCGACTCCATCCCACATACGTGGTTCTTGAAGGTGCTGGAGATGCATGGAGTAGCTGGGAGCGTTATAGAGCTCCTGAGACACCTGATGAAGACATGGAGGACGTCGCTGCTAGTGCGAATGGGAGAAATGCTTATAGAATCAGAACAAATAAAGATTATCCGGGGAATATTTCAGGGTGACACATTAAGCCCCATCTGGTTTTGTTTAGCACTCAATCCGCTTAGCATTATCCTGAAAACACCAAGTACGGATATGTTGTGAACAAAAGCAGACAGATAGCTATCTCGCATCGCATGTTTATGGACGACCTGAAACTCTATGGCGCAAACCCAGAACAACTAAGAAGAATGCTGGAGTTGGTCACAGCTTTTAGCGAGTCAATAGGGATGGAGTTGGGGATCAATAAGTGCGCCGTATTGGATGTCCGAAGGGGTAAGATCGAGGACAATAAGGAGGGGACAACACTGAGCAATAACATAACCATACCAGCTCTGAGTAAGGAAGTCCCATATAAATACTTGGGAATCAAGCAGGCATTGGAAATAAAAACCCCTGAAATGAAACAATGCTTCAAAGAAAAGCTGCTGACCAGAGTTTCCCTGCTCCTTAAGGCAAAGCTTAACTCAAAGTCCCTCTTTACGGCCATTAACATCTGGGCAACCCAAGCATGACGTATTCGTTCGGAATCCTCAGTTGGTCAACAACTGACCTCCGCGCGCTGGATAAAGATATCAGGTCAATGCTGACAAAATATGGAGTTCACCATCCCCACTCCTCTACAATCAGGCTTTACCTTCCGCGACATCAAGGAGGAAGAGGACTAACGAGCTTAGAGGAAGCTCACGGAAGAAACGTCAGTGATCTAAGAGAACACTTCCTGAGGAACAACTCACCTTTCTTCAGAGCGATCTGTGAGGCTGATGATAAAATGTCCGCGCTAAAGCTCACTGAACCGACATATCAGCACTCCTGGCCCTCTGTGGAGGAACGTATCCAAGAGTGGAGCGCCAAGGCCTTGCACGGCAGATACCCTACTCACCTGCAAAGTAGAGAGGTAGAAAAAACAGAGTCGATAACTTACCTGCGTGCGGGCTATCTATACCCGGAAACGGAAGGAAGGCTTTTGGCGATTCAAGATCAAGTGATGCCCACCAGGATGTACATGAAGCATATCGCCAAACAAGCGATTCCATCAGATCGGTGTCGGAGGTGCGCCCAGGGCGCGGAGTCTATACAGCATGTCACCTCCTCGTGCCCCATACTCGCTCCTAGAGAATATCTTAATAGGCACAACGCGATGGGAAAGATATACCACCAGCAGATTGCCCTGAAGTTAGGATTGCTTCAGAATGAGGTGGAACAACATTTATACTCACCTAAAGTCCTCCTGGAGAATCAGCGCTATAAGGTGTATTGGGACGCAACGCTGGTGACCGACAGAGGAGTGGCTCACAACAGACCAGATATTGCCATCTTCGACAGTGGAAAGGAAACATGTTTGCTGCTGGACTTCACTATACCCGCAGATGATAGTTTGGCGAGGGCATACTCGGAGAAGATAACAAAATACTCTGATCTCGCCTTCCATTTCCGTGAAATGCACCAGTTGAAATCTGTAAACGTGCTCCCGCTGATTATATCGGTGAATGGGTTGATAGAAAAGCACTTACCTGAGAATACTCGGAGACTCTGCCTGGATCAGCGCATGATTTCCGGTTCGCAAAAACAAATAATTCTGAGTACGACAAGAATAGTAAGAAAATTTCTCGAAGGCCCGTAGCGGCGGTGCACGCCTTGGTAAATAACCCGGCGTGCATAGCATAGGACCCGTAAAAGACACGGTGGTTAAAAAAAAAATATATATATATATATATATATTTGCAATTTGTGCAATTGTCTGTTATTTCAAAATACTAAAATTAATAGACAAAAATACTGCGGTAGCACAACAAACCAACAAAACAAATTCTTCCAACTGTCGAACAGACAGAGCTAGAAACTTTCGGGATCAGCTTGAGACCTAAATATCTGGATTGATGTAGTAAATGGGCAAAATCGGTAAGATGGATCAGCATTGGAGATTTATTCTCATTTTCTGGAAAAATTCCGAAACTACTGATTTCAGTTGACACCAATCATATCATCCGGATGACTAGATACAGTCTTATAGTCCCAGTTGTATTAAAAAATGGATAGAATTCACTCCAGGGTTCCTGGAGTGAATTTGAAATTCTTCGAAATTTGATTTTCCAAATATTTCTGAAAGTACAAATTGTGGATTCAGATAACGATAGATAACGACACGAAGCTCCGTGTATAATTTGATGAAGATAAATAATGAAATTCCTTAGATTTTAAAATTTTTAATAGTAAACGTTTGAAACCTACAAATATATCTATCTATGAAGAAACATTAGCTCAGGTATCCAGACAGCTAACGAGTGGTACTTCGAAATTTCGAACAAGTGTTTTGAATTCAGCTGTAGCGTAATTTTTTTCAGCAAGTCAATTTTTACATCTTGTTGCTGTAAAAGATACGAAAATTCAAGATAAATTCAATTTGTAATTGAATATTTTACAATTTTTGTGCTCAACTGATAGAATGGTCTTAGGGTCGTTGCTTTGGTCGATGAAAAATATGTTTCATAATACATGGCTTATTCATTACAAACAATAACAGTATCATAATACGTATAACCTGTATTTCATTAAAGTCGTTCAAGTATGTACGAAACCTACGTCAGTAGGAATGAAATAAAATTTAAAATTGAATTTATTCAGATCAGTTATGAACACAAATATCCACCAAGCATCGTCGAAATTGATCCAAGCCACAGTTCAGTAAATGACAGAATAATCAAGAAATGTTTTTTTAAAAATCCTTATTTTTCATCCTTATATCATTAATTCCCCATTATTCAGAAATCTTGTATTTTCTACTAGATGTTGCAAATTTATTTATATGAAATAGATAAAATCGTTTTTTCAATCTGGAAGGGTTGAAAACTTATGGAGTTATAGTTTTGTTTTTTGATGTCAAGTCAGTTAATGACATGAAATGTTTAACAGAAGAATTCATGAGATCGATCAGGTTTTATATATATTTATATTTTATTTTATATATATATATATATATATATATATATATATATATATATATATATATAGAGTAAAATTGGTCTTTTTTAGGGTTTTTGATTCCACAAATAAAATCAAAAAGTACTATGAATATTAAAAAGACGTTTCGTCCTCTTTTTCAATTTTATTAGTATACGAATTGAAATTCTCTCAGTGTCATGTGACCATTCTGAAAAAAGATATTACAATCATAAAAATATTTAATATAGGACTAAGAGGTGACATACCCAAGCAGAAAATTAGTATTATTTAGTAGCTCAGTATTCAGAAACAATCTACCCTCCACTGTTATGCAGCATCGTCTACTACGTATTGGTTCACAATAATTCACGAATGACGCGGTCTGCCGTGAAATATCAGGTGTTTTCAATATTTTCGTTGGATATCTCCGTATGTATTTCAAAGGAAAACATCAGTGGTTATAGAGGTGGTCGCGAACATAACGATTGGTGATGGAATATTTTTTCAAAAATGTTAGGTCTTGTATCTACATTTAGAATTTTTCTCTATAGAATGATGTGATATATCTGGCTAAGGTTTCTTATATCTGTTCTGTCATTCCTGGTGTTTTTGTTTTTTTTAATTAAATCATTTCCTTTATGCTTCTCTTATCGTTATTAGTTTCAAAAGCAAGGATCTTCCTATTTTGGAAGTCTGGGTTGTGGTCATCTGTTAAAATATGTTTGTTAAGTGCTGTGCTTGAGTTTTTCAAGTATTTGTGTCCATTCAGTCTATTGTTCAACAATAGCGATGTCATGCCTTTATATAGTTTCTCACAATCGTTGCAGGGAATACTGTGTATTAAATTTGACCTTTTCATTGGTGGAATTTCACTTTTTAACGGAGTTAACAGTTTTTTCAAATTATTATGCGTTTTATGGCATACCTTCAAATTATGTACTTGCAGAATGTTAGCTATATTTTCCGATAGGTTTCGTACATACGTAATGGAGATGTAATTTTTATCTTGAATTTCTTTCCTGTTTCTTGTTCTGTTGTAAAACCTGTGCGTTCTTTGTTTGATAATCTTGTTCACTAAATCAATAGGGTAGTTGTTGTTAATTGAAATTCTCCTAACTCTGTTCAGTAGGTCTGTTCTCAAAGTGTGCTGGTTATGGCAATTGCACGGTCTGTTATGCCAATTATGACACTTTGTTTTTGGCTAAAAGGATGTTCGGATGAAAAGTTTAAATATCTAGGAAGTTTATTCTGTTATTTTCTTTCTTTTGTATTGTGAATTGAATTTTATCATGAAAAACATTGAACTTACTTAAGATTTCATCCGTCCTGCCTTGGGGTACAGCCATGATGCAATCGTCTACATATCTCTTGTAGAAGAGTAATTCGATATTCAATTTCTCAATGATGGGCTTGAGATTGGCGAGCCCATGGCACATCCATCTATTTGTTGGTAACAATTACTTTGATTTTGAAAATAATTTGTTGATAACGTTAGTTCGACCGCACTGACGAATTCTTTATAGGGTAAAGAGGTGTGTTCGCTTAGTTCAGTCCATTTCTTGCTTAACGCTTGTCCCACAAGTTGGTTGGGGATGTTGGTATAGGGATATTACATCTAATGAAATTAACACATAATTATCAGGTATAGTGACTGTGTTTATAAATTCTTTGAATGAAAAGCTGTCCTTAATGTAATGTTCGTTTTTTCCTATTATTTTAGATATACTGTTGGCAAGATGCTTAGATCGATTGTAGAATGGAGACTGAACACAAGAAACAATTGGTCTCAATAATGGGGTATTTTCCTTATGGAGCTTTGGTAAACCATAAATTTTAGGAAATTATTGAAATTGAAATTATTTTCAATATGAAAGTAATTTTTACCAACAAATAGATGGATGTGCCTTGGGCTCGCCAACCTCAAGCCCTGTTGCACAACTAGTGATGGAAATGGGAAATGAGGAACTTATCATTGAGAAATTGAACATCGAATTACTCTTCTACAAGAGATATGTAGACGATTGCATCATGGCTGTACCCCAAAGCAAGACGGATGAAATCTTAAGTGCGTTCAATGTTTTTCATGATAAAATTCAATTCACAATGGAAAAAGAAAAAAATAACAGAATAAACTTCCTAGATTTAACCCTTATCAGAAATAATAATATCATACTCACGCAATGGTATACGAAAACAACCTGGTCAGGAAGATATTTGAACTTTTCATCCGAACATCCTTTTAGCCAAAAACAAAGTGTCATAATTGGCATAACAGACCGTGCAATTGCCCTAACCAGCCCATCTTTGAGAACAGACACACTGAACAGAGTTAGGAGAATTTTAATTAACAAAAACTACCCTATTGATTAAATAGGATAGGATATTGTAAGGCATCATAAGATCGATGTGTTTCAGACACACGCTGAAGTTGATCGTTCCGCCGATGTAAAACAATATCTCGGTTTTCTAAATTTTCTCCTAGGACGAAAATAGCCACTTCATCAATTGTTGGAGCATTAAAACGTCCAGCATGTTGTTCTGCAGGCGCCTTATCGGCTCTGATGACAATTTTATGATTATCTGATGGCATGCGGTCTAATGCAGTTGTGAATAATGCAACTAATTCATTGTGTTGATGGAAAAATGTTTGAAGTTGTTCCACAATGGATCTTTTGACTGAGTTTTTGCGTGCGCAACGCTGATCGACTTCTCTTGCTGAATTGCCCATAAGATATATTTGCAAAAATTTATAGTCTTCATCAGGCACTGGCAATAAGGAACCTGTTCTATGATATATTTGACCCTGAATCTGCAAGAATATAAATATGTATTTAAGTAATTGTATAGCAAATTGTTTGTACCACCATGTGGCTCGCAAAATACTGCCACAATACTTTAGATCATTTCAAATTAAAACTACTTTAAACCTTGACATTGAACAGCAGCCTTCCATGGCAGCTTTAGGTAGTAGGCTTTACCAAGTATTGGGACACTTTGCTCATGCCATTATGAAATACAACATATATTAAAATGTTGCTGATTAAGTCATTGGGTTATAGACTATTATTATGTATTTGACTTATTGTTTACAAAATAAACACGTCTACACAACACTGGCTCAGCATATTTTGCACCAGCTACATGGTTGTATAACTAAATAAAATTGTTTGCCATTATACTTACTTACCTTGAAAGTAGGTATAAAATTGTCTCGAATAACTTTTATTGCGCCAAATGACGTCATTTGAAAACAATTATTGTAATGCTGGATATGAGTCAAAAAATGATTAGAATCTGGCCCATTTCCGGAAACCAATGAATGTAGTGGCTCTGGTGATGGTACCAATGGCGTCAATTTGACTTGGCCGCTGGCGCAACACAATCCAGGGGCTTCATTTTTGAATTTCAATGCATTGCAATGTGGACACACAATATTCATTAGTCCAATAGCAACAATTTTATCTGAACTGTAATCAATTGCAACGATATAACTGAATGCAGCTCTGTGGGGATTAAACACAACATTTCTATGTTGATTTCGATTCCGTTGAAGTTCATTTCGCGCTTCGCGTTGCTCATCAGTTTGATTTGCTCTTATATTTCTTTAACTTGCCGTATTTCGAGTTCTACGGTCTTAGTTTGTACGTCTGGTTGGTGGCATTGTTAAAAACGAAAATCCAACTGAAAATATATTTTCTGTATAACCATGTAAAATTTCAATATTGTGTAGTCACCAAAAATCGATATGAAGTGAAGTGAACTTACCGTGATTAACAAACACTTATTAGCAAACAAAAAACTTCTTAGTCATTAAAACAAAACGAACTTTATCAAAAACTTAATAAAATTATTGTTAGCGCGGTTATGGATGTGTTGTCACAGATTACCACAGATTTTTTTGTTTTAAATTGAATGACGTTGACATTTGTCAGCGCGGTTATCTATGTGGTGTCACACATTACCACAGATTTTTTGTTTTAAACTGAATGACGTTGACATTCGTTACGCGCGTTTTTTGAAATATCCAAATTAAATGTATATATTTTCAATCTTTCTGAGAGATTTTCTTTATATTTTTTTCCGTAAAAACTTTGTACAGAGTATTAGAAAACTAAAAAAAAAAAATCAGCCAAATCGGTCAATCCGTTTTCATGTTATGTCGTGACAACGGAAAACGGGTTTCATTTTTATATATATATAGATATATATATATATATATATATATATATATATATATAGATTTATATATATATATATATATATATATATATATATATATAATATTTCATTCGATGAAATGTATCCTAGATTTTCTCACGAGTATAATGAAGAAATGGTAAGTTCAATTTTGTTTTGTGGAATTGCAGGGTAAGTATATGTAGGAAATAATAATCGTTTACTCGAAATAATTTTCGTCCCTTAATTTAACCACACTTGTTAATATATCATGTATGAGAATTCATTTCAACAAATAAGTTTTGGCGTTTGTGAATATAAATTACGAAAACACATCTGTGGACACAGAATAATGATATTTTGCGTAAATCGTATTCTGAAGGTATGGGGTGTACAATGGTTATTAACCATACTGTAAAAAACATGATCAATTTCAATTATGTCCGCCTAATCTATGGTATAAGCTTTATAGGACGAGAGAAAAAGAAGAATGCGTATTGTAAGGTGATTTTATGCCCCAAATCTAAGCTCTTTATGAATATGATGGAAACATAGATCTTCATTGAAAATCTAATGAAAGAGCAATATGACAAGCAGTGTCGGGAAGTCAGAAAATTTTACGCGCTTATTCATATCATCCACGATCCTCACAAAATATTTCATCAGATTTCTTGTTTTTATTAAACACCTGAATTTAAATTGGACTGTATGACAGGTGCTATGGTTCCGGTAACCCTTAACGCTGCCATATGATCCTTGTGAAATTCTGCACAGACACGCGCGTTATGTTGCGTTTATGGAAAAATTTGGTTCGATAATTGCGCGGTTATTTACGTTCGAAAAACTTCAAGATATTTCCAATTGATTTCGAAATTAGAGATTGATCTAAAATTCGATACAAGTAAAATAATAACGTGCATGTTCAATTGAATCGAAACGGTGGATGTTTTCTTCCAAATATAATTCATAAGAATTAGTAATTTCTTCGAATAGTGACAGTGCAACTTGCATTTGTATGTACAGATGAAAAATTAAATGAGCCCGAATAAGTTTTTTTGATCGCTAAGATATAAAAAGTAGACATGTACATTAGGGTGGGTCAAAAAAATCGATTATTTTTTTTTACAAGTGACACAGAAAAATGGGTTGCTAGACACCTTAAAAAAATTCTCACCAAGCATGAGCCCTTAATTTTAATAGGAAGATCCGCCGCATCGCAGTTTTTTATTTTTTCTCAGTCCACCAGACAAAAAATTCATACCATTTATCGATTGAACAGAAAAATTGTTCCAAACAGAATTTTTTAGGAAATTTAATGCTCTACAAAAAAGGTATCTTATATTTTTCCGTAAACCTCACCATTTGAAAGATATTAAGGATTTTGATTATTTTAAGACAAATTTCATTTTTGTTTATGAATTTCATAACTCGACAATAAATGACTTTTACAAAATGCTCAATACAAATTTTTGTTGGAAATTAACTGCTCTATAAAAATGGTTTCTTATATTTTGGCGATGAAATTATCCGTTCAAAAGATATTCATCATCAAACTTTCATGTTTATGGATTTTAAAAGTTTTTGATTAGATATTCGAAAAATTTCAATTTAATTTATAAATTTCATATGAATTTAATTTCTTGTCATTAATATAAGTATTATCTGAGTTTTATTTTTCAAAATTTACAGAATTTTTTTTCAATTATTCTAAACATTTCATTTTTAATCATTAGAAATCACGATCCTAGGGAAAATTTCTCCTGTAGAGAATTTTTGTTTTGTGTTTTATTTCATCTGTTTGAATTGTGAACTAGCGCCACCTACTTTTTCCTTTATCGTTATGTTGTCGTTGGTTTGTATACATTTATTTCTACAGCATTTTTAGTGTTTCCAAAATTTATGATCTCGTATATGTGATCGAACGATTAATTATTAACAAATATTGCGGTTACTACGTGAATTTACTTGATATTTATCGAAAATATGGATAAGGAAATTCATTTGATCGGAAAATCTGTGCAAAAACTTTCAGAACTTAAGTTACAGTTAACAGTGAAAGAGGTTATGAGTGTTTTTTTTCATCAGCTCAAAGTTTTGAAATGTTCTATCAAACAAAGTGCCAAAAATGCAGCTGATCAAGTTGTCGAATTGAAAAACAACAATTGGAAAAACAACCAGATTCCGACTAGTGAATCGACTAATGTAATAAAAAAATTCTTCGCTATCATAATCGATGGTTGAAATTGCAAAAATATTTTGTGCGGAAAAAATAATCAGCACGATACAAAAATGAAATAAAATTTCAGAATGAACTTACAGCATTATTTGATATTGTCGATAATAAATCATTAAAACTGCTTGGAAATGATATTCAAGAGCTAATTTCAAATCAAAAAAGTAATACCCGGAAAGAAATTCTTTCTAATAACCCGAATAAATCAAACAGA
The DNA here is from genome assembly GCA_034642435.1 of Megalocaria dilatata. Classification (NCBI taxonomy): domain Eukaryota; kingdom Metazoa; phylum Arthropoda; class Insecta; order Coleoptera; family Coccinellidae; genus Megalocaria; species Megalocaria dilatata. The sequence goes on from CM067855.1 coordinate 86,009,243, forward strand.
ACTATGACTATGATGGAAGTAGATGAAAGTCGTAAGTATTTACAACATTTAATTATACAAACCAACTACAACATAACGGTTAAGGAAAAGTAGGTGGCGCTAGTTCACAATTCAAACAGATGAAATAAAATACAAAACAAAAATTCTCTAGAGGAGAAATTTTCCCTAGGATCGTGATTTCTAATGATTAAAAATAAAATGTTCAGAATAATTGAAGAAAAATTTTGATAATTTCGAAAATAAAACTCAAATAATACTTATATTAATGACACGAAATGAAATTCATATAAAATTTATAAATTAATTTGAAATTTTTCGAATATCTAATCAGAAACTTTTGAAATCCGTACACATGAAAGTTTGATGATGAATAGCTTTTGAACGGCTAATTTCATCGCCAAATTATAAGAAACCATGTTTATAGAGCAGTTAATTTTCAAAAAAAATTTGTATTGCGCATTTTGTAAAAGTCATTTATTGTCGAGTTATAAAATTCATGAACCAAAATGAAATTTTTCTTGAAATAATCAAAATTAAATCCTTAATATCTTTCAAATGGTGAGGTTTACGGAAAAAATAAAGGATACCTTTTTTGTAGAGCACTAAATTTTCAAAAACATTCTCTCGGAACATTTTTCTGTTCAATCGATAAATGATGAGATATGAATTTTTTTCTATTGGACTCAGAAAAAAATACAAAACTGCGATGCGGAGGATCTTCCTATTAAAATTAAGAGCTTATTCTTGGTGAGAATTTTTTTAAGGTGTCTAGCAACCCATTTTTCCGTGTCACTTGTAAAAAAAATAATCGATTTTTTTGACCCACCCTAATGCACATGTTTCGAAGCTTATCGATATCAATCATCAGTGTCCTTGTAATGACCAACGAATGTAAGTCAACTACGGACCTTTATTCGCATCTCGTAGCGATACTTAGATTTTATCGAACACTTACAACTTCTAATGTACACAGATTAATAAACACAGCATACCCCACCAAGCTACTTCAAGCAATGAACTGATTAATTTCAGCTTCACTAACGTAGAGAACCTGTCTTATGCTCGAGTTATATCCAATAATGCCGTAATGTCAATAATTAGTTTTTTCAGATATTTCCTTCCAAATATAATTAATAAGTAGTATGAGATATGATAACAAAATAATTGTCATGTTTGTTGATGTAATTATTGGATGGAGTAAATTTAGGTTCAGTTGATACATGAAAAGGTTAACAATTATATCAAATTACAAATTAACCTTGGAGCAAGATATACATAACCATAACACACAAAATGAACCTCAGGAATCAACTAAAATTTACAAAGAAAGCCCAAGACTCTCAGGCTATTAAAATTTCAAACTCTCTTGTTAAAATCAAACGAAAATACCTCAAATATTAAAACGAAACTTTTCCCGAGTATTAAATATGAATAATAGGTTTTACGTAGTACCTAATGTTGTTTTGAAAATATAGATTTTATTTTGTACCTTGTTGAACAGGCCTTGTCACCAGTACTGTGTACTGTCTTTGAGGTCAAGTGTAAATGAATAATAAATAAAATATCTTTGCACGCATTAAGTGGTTTTAGTGCTTAGTAGTTCTGTGGGGTGAATGAAGCTGCATAGCTGAGTTGCATTCATAGCCTCTGATGATTGAAGCCAATTCACTTCGAAAGATGTGCATTTCTGCTGTTTATGTCGAATCCATCAACAACCTATTCGAACATATTTGAGTTCTGATTTATTGTACAGACGCATAGGTTACCTGTTCTGATTTGAAAAACTCTCCCTGGTGCCATATCTCATACCTCGTATTAATAATATCTGAAATTAACTTAATTGTCTGAATATCCCGCAAACGCGAATATGTAGGTATGTCGCCTCTATACTTGTATTAAGAATTTACTCTACTTCAAAATGAATATAGCAGATATTAAATTCAGAAATAATTCCGACGACATCAGATACATTCGCAAGATTCTCAAGAGCACCCAGAGAATAACCCTCACAAAGCCTTTCGTCCGAGGTGTTACTTATAAAATAAAAAACAAGATATAAAAACCATCTTTACAGCAAGGAATAAAATATCCTTATTTCTTCGATCACCCAAATATTCAATTCCAAACGAATCTAAAGGTGTATATGAAGTACCATGCTCTGAAAACACTCTAAAAGACGGGTGACCAAAAGAGTTTAGGAACACCAACTTGCTGTCCGTAAAGCTGCTCCCTTTTCTGCCATATTTACACTTCAGGCAGATACAGGTCACACAATAGACTTTTTTTTATAGTTGCAAAATTATTGCAACGGAAAAAATGCTGACAAGTCGCATTATTCGCGAAGCCCTCGAAATTGAGAAGAGACGGAACTGGCTCAACAAATGTGATGACAGCCAATGCCTGCCCTACACATGGAAACCTTTGATTTGTCGTCTTATCATGCCAACAGCCCCCATACTTACGATTTCCCTCACCACTCCAACTCTTCGCTCCTGTCCCACCGCGTATAAATATTCGTACTCATTCCAGAAAAAATCAGTTCACTGGAGCTAGAGGCAACACTGTGATCTCCGAGACTGCTGATGATGAGGCCTGGGGAGTGTCCAGATTGAGCTCCGGAGTAAATCACAAAATTCAACCTTTGTTCCTGATAATGGCTCTTAAATCGGTTTTTCATCTTGTTGTAAAACCTGTGCGTTTTTTGTTTAACGATGTTGTTGACTAGATCTATCGAGTAGTTGTTATTGGTTAAGAATCTTATAACTTCGTTTAGTATTTCTATTCGTAAACATGGGCTAGTTAGGGTAATTGCACGATCTGTTATGCCTACTATGACTATGTTCGTTTTTAGCAGAAAGGATGATTTGATAAAATTTCACATATCTCCCTGACCAGGTTGTCTTTGTATGCCATTGTGTGATTATGATATTATCACTTCTAATGAGAGTTAAATCAAGGAAATTGATTTCGTTATTATTTTCTCTTTTTATTGTAAATTGTATCTTATTGTGAAAACTATTGAACTTACTTAAAATTTCATCCGTCTTGTCTTGGGGAACAGCCATGATGCAATCGTCTACGTATCTTCTGTAGAATAATAGTTCAACTTTTGATTTCTCGATTATAAGGTCCTCCACCAACTCCATCACCAGTTGTGCAATAGGGCTTGAGATGGGTGAGCCTATGGTAGATCCATCTATTTGTTGGTAAAAATCACTTTTGTACTGAAAATAATTTGTTGACTGTGTTTGTTCAACCGCACTGACAAATTCTCCACAAGGTAAAGAATTGTGTTCCTGGTTCAGTCCACTTCCTGTTCAATGCATCCTTTACAAGATGGTTAGGGATGTTGGTATAAAGGAAAACTACATCTGAGGAATTTAATATATGATTATCGGGTATCGCAATTGTGTTGACAAATTCTTTGAATGAAAAACTATCCTTTATGTGAAATTCGTTTTTTCCTACTATCCTAGATATGCTGTCGGCTAAATGCTTAGATATATTATAGAATGGGGACTGAAGCCATGAAACTATTTGTCTCAGTGGAACATTCTCTTTATGGAGTTTAGGTAAACCGTAAATTTTAGGCGATGTAGCATTATTCGTCTTTAACAGTTTTTCTGCATCAATGGATATATAATCTTTTTCCTGCCACTATGTTTTTAGTTTGTTGTTTTGAAACTGGTATTTGTTAGTTGGATCTTGTTTAAGTTTTTTGCAGATATTGTCAACGTGTAAGAATTGCAACATTTTACCTTCATAATCAACCCTATTCATAATAACGGTTTTATTGCTTTTTTCCGGTTTTAAAATATCGAGCTGAGGATTAGCTTTAAGAAATGTTCTGGTCTAATCAATTTTTCATTTCATTTTTCATTCATTTATTTTATTTTATTTTCATTTATTTCACCAAGATAATTACAAATATTTGAAGATTTTTCTTATTTATACAAAAACCAAATATGCAATAACACAAAAATAAATTCTATTATGTTTCACAATGAACCAATACGTAGACGATGCTGCATATCAGTGGAAGGTAGATTATTTCCGAATGTTGAGCTACTAAATAATACTAATTTTCTGCTTGGAATGGTCACATGATTTTAATTTGTATACTAATAAAATTGAGAATGTCCTCAACCGAGGACGAAACGTCTTTTTAATATTCATAGTACTTTTTTATTTTACTTGTGGAATCCAAAATCCTAAAAAAGACCAATTTTACTTTTTTATTTTATAATGACAATTACAACTGATTTCTACCAAGCAACGGCCCAATCTATCATAAAAAACCAATTTTACTATATATATATATATATATATATATATATATATATATATATATATATTTATTAATAAATAAATATATATATATATATATTTATTTATATTTATAAAAAAAACAAGAACGCCATGAATGATAGAATAGATATAAGGAACCTGAGCCAGATTTACCACACCATTATATAAAAATAAATGCTCAATATTGATACAAAACCAAACAACATTACAAGAAATTTGGATTATCACTTATTGAATTCACGACCATCTTATAACTGATAATGACTTCTTTTGAAAGACATACGGAGATATCTCACGGAAATGTTTAAAACACCGATATTTCACGTTGGACTGCATCATTCATGCAGAACAACTAACATATAGACGATACTGCATGCCAGTGAAAGTTAAATCATTGTTTTAATTTTTGACTTCGAGATAATAATAATTTTCTGCTTAGGTACATCATCTCTTAATTCTTTTTTATTCGTTTATTATTATGATATTTATTTTACAGACTTGTCAAGTGACTAGAAAGTTTTAATTTGTTGCTAATAAAATTGAAAATGTGCACAACCGAGGACGTAACGTGTGTTTAATAAAAATAGTACTTTTCTGTTTTTGTTTATGGAATCCAATATCCTAAGAAGCTCCAACATTATTATATACATCAACATGGTGTATATAGTTCGTTTAGTTAACCAACGCCTTGAGAACCTAAATTTAGCAACGGTAAAGACAGATATACAAACATGAAAACAACAATTTCAAGAACTTATGCGATCCCGGTACAGGGAGTTGTCATCATGAGAAATGCTAATTGTTAATTTTTTAAATAGAACTTAGATATTAGGTATTTCATCTCTTGGATATATACAAGCCGAAAAACCACACTTACGCCTACTTATACAAGCCCGGTATAGAGTGTCGTTATGAGAAATTTGTTCGAATGAAGTCAAATTTGCCGAGAGCAAATATCAGTTTCATCATTTCTTCATGATGAAGATAATAATAATAATAAATCGCCTTTATTAGTTAATAAATCAACATAATAATAAGTATATTAATTAAACCATACCACTATATCGTCGTGAATTCTAGCACAGTTATTCTTACTCAATCACGACACAGCAGAAACAAGAGAAACTACAATTGTTGTCTATTATGTTCCGTAGGAAAAAAACGAGAAAACTAAACTGCATAGTGAAAACCCTCAATATCAGTTACAGTGGTGCTTACTTACAACAATCATCCACTCACACAATCATTAGATTCTGTTCGCTTAGCAAATATGATCTATATTTAAATTTGAATATATTTATATTCATCTTCCTTAACTCTTCAGGAAGCTAATTGTAAAACGATACTGCACAATAAATGAACGACCTGCAGAACATGGCCGTCCGATGACGTGGAATAAGAAATCTACCTCCGAACCTTGTATCTGTGCCGTGTCTAGAATCCACAGGGTGTGGTTGAAGTTAGTCAGATCAAGTTTTCTCCTGTTGCCCATGTTGAGCTATCCTGTATCCACCATAGCACGCGATATATGATCGAACTTTCGCAACCCAAAAATCAAACGACAACAGCTGTTCTGAACTTTGTGAACACGATTTTTTTCATAATCATAAGGTAAACCATTGGGAATGTGGTAACATATGTCAACACAAGATTTGAATACGTGTATAGAGCCTAGATATCTCTGTCTGTTTTATGTCTATTTACAAATTTTGAAAAATAGGCAACTATCCGTTGCGGATGGTTAAAATATAGACAATAATGGATTAAGAGACAGTAAATTTGATCCGGTATTGCGAGATAAAGCAAATATATGCATTTCTCTAGCGAAAATAATTTCATGGAGAATTTATGCAAAAAAAAACGAATCAACAGTCTTTAAATCTATTTAAATAAGTTGTAAGACTTTAAATCAAGTTATCGAGGACCAGTCGAAAAATATAAGTGTATGGAATCTAATGTATTCATAGTAGTATTATTTTTCCGAAACAGCGAACTTTTGATGAAACGTATAGTAAATGAACTCAAAATAAAATTGACCGATAAAATATAGGGGGGTCCCGTAAAGAGAATGTCATACAGAAGGCGAATCTCGATCGAAGGATGCTCAAAAAGAAAGAAATTCCTTCCGTTTTTACGCGCTTGTTCAGGGGGACCAAGAGCTTAAGTTGGATTCACTGAAAAAAACTTCGTGATCAGATTCAATTCTATCCGGCCGTGCGATAACTCTCGAAAGATAATACCTAGAGTCTTGAAATTTCCGGGTTATATCGGGTGTGAAAAAAAAGTTTCGATACTTTTGGATCTGATTACAGACCTCAAAATAAGTAGAAAATTTCATATGGACATGGGTCCGTAAATAAGCCGGTTTGGAGATACAGGGTGTTCCTTGTAGTAATTCATTTTTTGTGATGGTTATACGAGTTTATCGAATTTTATGAATCATGGCTGCAGATCGGAATAATAACCATGAAACTTATAATCAATTTATTCACCGCAGCTTACTTACTGGATTTTTATGACAATTCGGATTTTTCTGAGGATTTCGGAAGAACACTAATAATAACCGTAAAGGTCTTTATTCAATTAATTCCAGAAAAAATATTAACAAACTCTTACAGTAGTAGGAATAATTGAAAGGGCGAGATCTAGCACATTGCATTGAGAGTACTGTTCAATCTAACCCCACGATCCATTGTTTAAAAAATATAAAAATTCATAAGAACAACCAAGCTCGAATTATATATATATATATATATATATATATATATATATATATATATATATATATATATATATATAGGCCCGTTGAATATAAAGGCTCGTAGACGTCTTATATTACTAACTGATGTCCACATATAAGTTATTTATGCTAAGTGTGAGATAGTATGAAGAAGATCTAAGCAATAATTATGTTATAGTTATTAGCCTTGTAAGGGTAACTTTAAAACTTATGTTTTAATTATAGACATCAGAACAGAATGTTATTTTATTATAGAGATACGGAGGAGTTCTGTTAATAAACACTTTTATGAACAATAATGTAGCATGAAGAGATGTTCTTCTTCCCATGTTGAGACAGTCCACAACGTGTAGGGTTTGACTTATTCTTTCAAATTTTCTGATCCTAAAGAATAAGCACAGACAAGAGTTATGTAGCGTTTGTATCTGCTGCTTATCAGAGAGTTCAGACAGGCTCCATCAACACAATCGGCACAATTTACGTGTGACAGAACTAAGGTCTCACATATTAGCACTTTAACTTGTTATTTAATACTGCCCTGTTTCTATAAAGAACCCTTAGCATGCCATAGTATTTTTGTAAACAGGTAGATACATGGTCTGTGAAACGCATGTCAACATCTACCCAAACTCCCAGATTTTTAACTTTGTCGCAGAATTTAATAACATCCGACCAACTCTAATAGCATTACCGTTTTCTGAAAATTTTATTTTGCCTCCTTTTCTTCCGAATATAATGGCAACGGTCTTATTCTTATTTAGCTGCAGACAATGCTCAGTGGATAAATCATCGATAATATTCAAGTCAAAATTTAATTCTGTTATACCCTAGGTAGATTCATTAAAAAAGGAGGAGATATGCAAATGACTACCATTCGCGTAAATGTGCATCGAACAAGACAAAATAAACTTCACAAACTGTGAAATGCATATAATTGAAAGAAAAGGCCCCCAAATTTTTCCTTGCGGTACTGCCCGGCATATTTTGAGAAAAGATGACATCTTGCCATCTTCCGTGAGATAAGAAGCCGGAAGAAGAATAAAATCATGACAAAATTCAAGATGTATTAATATGGTCTCAAACAGCTTGTAATAAGGACAGTCAAATGCCTTCGAATAATCCAAAAGTGTGAGCTAAGTAAGTTTACCCTGATCCGTTGTCCCAATAACATTATCAGTGATATGTAACAGAGCCGTAGTGCAGCGGTGATTCTTCCGAAATCCTGATTGTATTGAGGGAATAATTTTATCAGAATTGAATTGGTTAACAATGACATTTTTCCACCGGTTTGGAAAAACAGAATTCAGTAAGCAAAAATCCAGAATATGGGTGATATTGGGAATAATGTGGGAACACATAATAGAAGGTATAATATGTTTATGCCATCATAACCAAATTCTCTACTTTTAATAGATTCTATAGATTCCATAACTTCAATCTAGTCAACAGTACAGAGTTTGAAATGACTAGTAGTTGTGCAGTAGGCGTAAAAAGATAACAGATCATTATCAGGGTACAGGTCGGGCACAGAATTGAAGAAATTTTCATGTACGCGATCAACTTCGCAAAATGTTGTGTTAAGATTTATATTCTTTTGCTCAATTATACCTACTATTCTCTTTAGATATGCCGCAGTTGTCCTCAGATTACTGCTTTGATTGATGTATTTGCACTTTTTTCTTTCTTCATTGCGGTATTGATGGCATTTCTGAGTTGCTTTGCCACGGCATGGGATTTTTACATATTTTGATGGATTTGGATGGAGCATGTAAATCTAGTAGAGTTATTATACTCGAGGAGAGGAAATCTACTTCATCATCAATCGTAGCTTGATCATAAATGTTATTCCAGGGAATGGACATAAGATCACAATTAAATTTTTCATATTTAAGATTTTTAAAATCGTCAGAAGTCTTAAAAATGGAAGCAGTCTAACGAAATGGCAAATTAACAATGCAATGTTCGAGATCATGATCGCTAATCTGAGGGACTGGCAAGACACCACATTTCTGTATGAAATCGGAAGTAGTTGTCAGTAAACAATCTATTAATGTACAGGAGTTTGGAGTGATCCTTGTAGCCTCTTCAACTATTTGATGAAGGTCAACACTTTCTAAAACCTACACTAATAATTTTATTTGAATACTAATTTTATCTAGAAAATTTGAATTGAAATCCCTGAGGCAAAGTATGTAATCAGCAGAAATTGATGATCTCTGAGGTCATTGATTCAAATCTGTCCATGAAGAGTTTATAGTCCTATGAAGGTGGCCTGCATATAGTACAGACCGTCACTCTCAAACCCTCGAATCCCAAAATCAATCCAATCTGCTCAGTCTCAATATCAAATTTCAATACTCTAAAATTTAAATTATTTCTTATATAAATTCCGACTGCTCCACCCCGACTACTTCTATTAGCACGAATGAACTTAGAGCCACCAACAACAAGAAGGTCACCAGGAATTCGTTCACTTAACCAGGTTTCACTTAGGCAGAAAATATCAAAATCATTAGGTATCATGAGATATCTGATATCATCAAAATGTGAAATTAGAGAGCTTTCATTAAGATGAGCAACATTCATCAAAGCTTTTTTCTTCCCATCCAGAATTTATACCGATGAGAACATCTATGACATCATGGTAAACTAACTGAAAATGAAAAAAAGTATTCAGCAGCAAAGAAACAGCAAAATGTAAGGTTAAATAAATGTGAAATATATAGAAATGCGAAAATAAACAGATGCCGGTACAGTCTAGGTTCAATTTTTTTTTTCCGAAATCGATAGCAGATACGACAAAACTACAAGAGACTATAAAGATTGGTATAACAACAAAGCTTCTTTGTTCAATTTTTCAAACTTGTTAGTTTGTCAAATTGTAAAAAGAAGAAAAATAAGAAGGACATTTTGGCAGACCAGAAAAACGTTCTGGAGTAAAACAGGGGACAGTGTCTCTGGACCGAGTTACACCACACTTTTATTTACTTTTTGTTTTTTGTCGTTTAACAAATGTTCAGAGAACAATCTTTCCATCTTCAAAAAACGAAAAGTGAATAAGCGTGTGGTATTACTCGCTATTTGGTGTTAATAAAAACTCCACAGAAAACTTGACATTTCAGAGGTAATTTAGATCATAAGAGTTAGGGTTTTAAGGAATATCGGAACAACCCGGATGGTAATATTAGATTATGACGAAAAAATATTCCATTGTAATTGCAATGAAACTTTGTTGGGAATCACTTTCGATCAGTAGGGCATCCATCCTCATTAGCGTTGAAATTATCCTAATCATATATGAGGCGCTGAGATCCAAAGCGGACTATTTAACATTGAAGTATTTGTATACTTGTTCCACAAAACAGTGTCCTAGCGCTTTGCCTAAATGTGTGAGAACATTTTTGGTACAACATTTGAATACCGCAGACTTTGCAGATTACTGTAGGACAGTACTGCATGGTTCTCAACGTCTCATATATCTAGATAAAAATGATTTTGGGAACTTCTAATCCTACTTATTTTCACAAGTCCTAGATTTCAATTCAAACGGACCAGTATTTTCGAAAATATTGGGAAAAAATGATTCGAATGGATGGGTATGTCCTTAATGGAATAATCGGGTGGATTTTACTCATTCACGAATTCTACCTTTGTAATCAATCTCCAGATCTCTAAAAATATCGAGTCTCAAAGTCGTTCTTTTCAGAAAGAACTATTAATAGTTTGACTTTTCAGAAGGCTTTTGTTAATGTTACATCTTGGAGCGTTGTCAATTTTGTCCTTGAAGGGACATTTTTTCACATCAAAACCGTCATCATGTCATTTAATTTCTCTGCGGGGCAACACCAATTCCTTGAATTCGAATAAGAAGGATTGGAACGATATATTGTCGAAAAGGTCTTTGTCTTCTGAGTATGACGGTGGTTTTTGTTACCTAAAACATAAAATGATTACCAATGTCAATGGGATACAGCAGAAGCATAAAATTTGATGAAAAAACAAGATACGTGTTTTGATTAGTTTAATCCAACATATTCCCAAATTGACCCCTTACATTTGAACAGAGAAGATGGGTCGTGGCATTTGTTGTTGAAAATGTCTGCTTCCTCTGAGTATGTCCGTAAAATAAAATATGAGATTGGATCATTTGTTGACGTAATATTCGACTTTAAGAAAATTAAATATCACCCAATTTACCTGAAGCATGAAATGTTTGCCAATGTCAATGCAATGAGGCAAGGGGGGTATATTCGATATAAAAAATCGATTAGTGTCCTGAATAGCCTTATCCATAAAATGGAAAAATTTTGCTTCGATTTGGGTCTTTTACTCCCGAATTCTCCTGTAGGCATCAATTATAAATCTCATGAATTATGCTTGTTTATGTGAGTAGAAATGTATAAGATTTAGATGCACGAAAAAGTTGGAGAGAAATTTATAATTTTATTATTGATGCACATAGCAGAATAACTTCCGGAGAACTCGGGACAACTGATGGAAATCGAACCGAAATTTATATAATTTCATGAAAGCTGATACGGATCAATTTAAACATACGTTGGATTGAACTGATCAAAACACTTATCTCGTTTTTTTTATCCTTCTGCTTATCCCATTGATATTGTTAATCACTTTATATTCGAGGTAAATTGAGTGAGAGTTCATTTTCAAAGTCGAATATTACTTAAACCAATGCTCGATCTCAAAAAGAAAATTACTGTCATACTCATAAGACAAAGTCTTTTCGACAATATATCGTTCCAATCCTTCTCATTCAAATTCAATGAGTTGGTGTTGCCCCGCAGAGGTTTTAAATGACATGAGGATGGTTTTGATGTCCCCTTCAAGGACAAAATTGACGACGCTCCTATATGTAATATAGCATAAGCATTCTGAAAAGTCAAATTTCAATATTAATTTTCTAGATAAAACCAGTGTTCAAATAAAATTATCAGTGAAAATTTTAGAAAGTGTTGACCATCAAATATTTAAAGAGGCTGCAAGGATCACTCTAAACTCCTGTACATTAATGGATTATATACTGACAACTACTCCCGATTTTATAAAGAAATGTGGTATCTTGCCAGTCCCTCAGATTAGCGGTCACGATCGCATACATTGCATTTTTAATTTGCCATTTCAAAAGATTGGTTCAATTTTTAAGACTTCTAAGGATTTCAAAAATCTTGAATACGAACAATTCAAATGTAATGTTATGCCCATTCCCTTGAATAACATTTATGAACAGGCTACGATTGACGAGTTTAATAATTGTGGTATTATTAGTAGTATTAGTATATTTATTCGCCATCAAATTTAAGTTTTACATTTAAATATAATTATACGGCACGTCAAAAAAGCAAAGTAAATACATAATAATAATAATCTTTACAAATACACACATCCATTTAAGGTCATCTGTAAAATACACGTTACTTGAACATGTATACACTAACAAAATTACATTTTGAGCTACCGAGATGTTTAGGTAAAATCCGCACTTAGGAATTCATCCACACTGTAAAATGTTGTTTCTAACAGCAACTTCTTACTTGACTGTACATAACGTGACACTGGTAAGTTCTTGAGTCTTTGAGGTATTTTGTTATAAAAGTTGAAGCACCAATAATTTATGGAAGTTTGTGTGGTCTTCAATCAGTGACAGTTCATTACTAGGTCGTCTACTGGTATTATACGAGTGGAGATCACTATTATGTGTGAACACATACCGGTTATCAGGCATGCCAAGATGTATAACTGATACGATGGTAAGTATACCGTGTCTTTTAAAAATTTCGCGACAACTCGATCGCCTTGATATACCCGAAATAATTCTGATGGCTTGCTTTTGTTTCAGGAGGACTCTTTCGATGTCAGTACTACTTCCCCACAGGATAATTACATAACTAGGGATGAAGTGAAAGTTTGAGTAATAAACAACCTTACATATTTCCTCTGAAGCAACATCTTTCATCCTTCCCATCATATATAAAGCTTTAGACAACTTCCTGGTAATCCTTGTTATGTGTTCCTTCCATTTGAGATCTTTTGAAATGGTAATTCCTAATAGATTTAAGGTGGACCTATGGTTTGTGTTATTTGCGAATATCATATTCTGTGTTTTATTAACATTCAACTTTAAACCATTGACATTAAACCATTTTTCCGCATACGTTATTGTGTTTTCAGACAGGTGGTCCAGGTGGTCTCCTGATCGGAACTGATTCAAGAAACTGGAGTCTTCTGCGTATAGACAGGCCATTCTCCGGTAGGTCATTTAGGTATAAGACAAATGGTATAGATCCAAGTATTGATCCCTGTGGCACTCTAACTTTGATATTGCCGAATTCAGATGTTTTATTCTTTCAAGTTACAACTTGCTCCCTGTCTGTAAGATTGGACTTGAAGATATTCAATGCGGTACCTCTAACACTATAGTATTGTAACTTATTCAATAATATTTCTCTTAAGACGCAATCGAAAGCTTTACTCAAGTCTAGTATAAGAACCTCCGGAAATTGATGCACATCCATTGCCTCTGCAATCCCTTCAATAATATCTATTAAGGCAGTTGTTGTAGATCTTTTTTCTCGAAAACCATGTTGGGCTTCATTATAGGTATCGTATTTCATTAAAAAACTAACCAGTCTATTCTTCAATATCATTTCCTTTAGATTCTTGAGATGTAGTCGGCAGAATTGAAATTGGCTGGTAATTTTTGGTTAAATTGATATCGTCCTTTTTATTTATCGAGACGACTCTGGCAACTTTCACCCTTTCCGAAAATGTCCCCTGTACCAAACACAAGTTGTACACATCACACAGAGTGGCAAAGACAAATGGAAATATTATCTTAAATAATTTAGCATTCAACCCGTATATACCTGGGGTCTCTTTGTTTTTTATTCCTTGCACAATTATTGTCATTTCTTCTTCTGTTATGGCGGTGAGAAACATTAATTTTTACTCGGTTGATATTTTACCTTTGCAGTTTTTCATCTTTTCAATAGCTTTCTCGTTTGACCAATCACATTGTTTTGTAATTTTTTCTCCTATTTTTAAAAAAAGTAATTATTTAATTCATTTGATTCTAGTCTACTGGTATGTCCGCTATTTTTTTTATTTTTCCTGTTTCCTTATTGATGACATTCCAGATTGCTTTCGATTTATTCTCGGTTCCTTCAATAGTTTTTGTGTTTTCAAGTTTCCTGTGCTCTGTGTACCATTTCCTCAACCGCTGCATGAGTGCAGCTAGTAGATTTCGAGAAGCTTCATCCCTCCTGACTCTGTATATGGTTTGTGTCGCTTCGATTGCTTTTATGCTTTCCATATTTTTTTTTCTTACATATGTGAGACTTATTAGTTGTTATATTGATATTTATTCTTGGAAAACAATTTTCGAAATTGCGTTGAAACATCTTATGAAAGTTTTCGTAGTATTTATTGGCATTTTCATTTTTCAGTTGGATTCAGTTCATGTTCTGCAGTTGTTCCTCAAAATTTAAATGTATTCTTCCTTTGAGTCATATTTGATTTAAGTGTCCTTGCTTTTGTTTTCAGGTATATTTAAGTCCAGTGCTACCAGTTGTGCCAGATAATCAGACAGATATAGTTCTATTGTATTCTTATAATAAGTATTCTTTTCCAAGTTAAAGGAAACATTATCGATACACATTTCTGTCCCATTGGCCACACGGCTAGGTTCCTCAAAGACGTGATACAAGCCGTATGACATGAACAGTTCTATGAGTTCATTTTTATCGCAGCTTTCAGACAAAAGTCAACGTTAAAATCACCAGCCACGCAGATATTTCCACATCCCATGTTGAATATCTCCTCCATTATCTCGTAAAGCTGACGGATGAAGTAAAGAAAATTTCCTTTTTGAGACCTATATATTGCCATTATTATAAAATTGATAATGGGAATTCTTATCGCGAACATTTCTATATGGCCCTCTATAGAACATGTATAGCGGCATTTATTTTCTCGAAACTTATTTTGTTTTACGAAAATTGCGGCTCCACCATAACTTCCAGCAGCTCGTGAGAAGCATACTACCATAATTTTCTCTATGTTGGACCCTTGAAGAGCGTCTTCAGAGATCCAATGCCTTGTAATGCAGACAACACCAACAGACTCCTCATTCAAGAAATCAGGTAGCATATCAATTTTACTTCTTATTGGTTGTGTGTTGATATTGGTGTTTATAAATTTTGTATTCCTTTCTGAAGTCGTATTTCTAATTTGATTACACCATTCACCTTCTTTCACGAAAAAAACTGAAATGTTTTACCGCAACATTCCTCGGCCAGTTCTCACTCTTATATAGGTCTTCTATTAGATATTCTCTTTGTGGTAACTGCTCCACAGTGAATTTTATTTTAGGGACTTTGACCTCTAGATGTTTCATCACGATTTCTTCGGTTGTTTGCAGTTTTGTCCTTCCTACAAATATCCAGCGCCCTCTAATAAACTGAACGTGTCTGTGCCCTTTATGATATTTTGTTTCTTTTTATTTCTGTTCACCCTTGTACATTTATCAGGTGTTTCGGTAATCTCCTTGAGTTCTGCGCATTCTGTATTTTGGCGGTCTTGAAGGTGTTGGAAGTTTTGTAGTATCGGCAACCCTGCTTTGAGTGTTTCTCCTCTCTGCATTATGAGGATTCGACAATAGCTGTTTCTATAGGTCTATGATTTTTTCTGATGTACTAGTATGTTATTGAGGCTACTTACTTTTTGTTCAGCTGCCTCTGCTTTTGTTCTGAGAACCTCCACTTCACATTTCAGTTTAACTAATTGTACGTCTACATTTAGGTTAGGTGGTTGGGATGTACCTGATCCATCAAAATAATCACCTTCAGACCACGATTCACATGCTCCATACAAAACCATCAAAATATCTGAAAATTACTAGCTGCGGCTAACTGGCACCTTACGAGGTATGATCAGGACCGGGAATCAATCACTATCTATGTTTAAGAGACCAGGTAAGATTGCCGATTTGAATGTATATAAGCAACTTAGAAATGCCATTAGTACCGCAATTAAAAAAGAAAAAAGAGCCTACTATAGCAAATACATCAATCGAAGCAGTAATCTGAGGACAATTAGAGCATATCTAAAGAGAATAGTTATAATTAAACATAAGGATATAAATCTTAACACAACATTTGGCGAAGTTGGTCGTTTAAATGAACATTTCTTGAGTTCTGTATCCGACCTGCCCCCTGCTAATGATCTGTTATCTTTTTACGCCAACCGAAATAACTGCATTCAATTCAATTCAATTCAATTCAATTTATTCATCAAAAAAAAAAAATACACAAAAATAAAAGATGAACAATTTCGTTCACAGAAATATTACAGTCTGAGCCAAGCTTGTATACTGTCATATTCTGTACATACTAACGATGAAAACTCCTTTCTATTGTGATCAAATAACAAAAAAGTTTGCATACTTGAAAAGGTGAACAGCAAAAAGAAAAAAAAAATTACCACCGAATGGAAAACAAAATCAAGCAGAAAGAATGGTCTCGAATCTACTAGAATTCAACATAATGTATTTCCGGAGACGATCTTTACATACTTTACTCTTTACATTGAAAGATACCTTCAGCTCATAAGGAAGAAGATTATAAAATTTGGGACCATAGTACAACCAACTTTCTTGCAGATGTTTTCTATGGAACCGCGGAATGAGAAGATTTCTATTCACAACCTGTCTTGTTAGGAATGCATGCTGCACCAATTCGCCTCTTCCTTTTATTTGATTCAACAATACTTCATAAATATAAAGCTGTTTGATATTCAGCCGGTCAGATTCCATATACAGCCTTTCAGATCCGAACCTTCTACTCAACTTCAAGATTATCTTCAATATCGTCTTATGTACTATTTCGAGACCTCGCATGTTATTTTTATTTATACCACCCCATATAACAATTCCATATCTCAGTACAGACAAAACTAAAGCGTCGTACACTCGGAAACATTCCTTCACAGAAAGAATATTCCGGACATTATAGAAAATATGAAACAGTTTCTTGATACGTTTCATAAGGTAAGCTGCATGCTCGCCCCATCTCAGATGTTGATCGATAATAACTCCCAAATACCTGACCGACTCGGCCTTTTCAACAGCCGGGCACTGACATGTCAACAAATTACATTGATCCATATGAAGATGTATCCACTTAAACTCCGGCTGATCAGATGCTCTAAGTGAAAATGGAATGAACTTTGATTTAAATACATTCAAACAATGTGATAACAGTTGAAAAATAGTATTAACACCCTTAACCGCAATCTGATAAGCTTCCTCCCATGTATCCCCCCTGAAAGTTAAAACAGAATCATCAGCATACGCGACCATCTCAAGACTCGTAGCACGAAGCAACCAGTCAATAAAAACCAAAAAGAGGATCGGACCAAGTACAGTCCCCTGTGGGATGCCGATATCAACCTTCAATGGCCGACTCAAGACGCTTTCTATCTTGATCCACTGAATCCGACCATCCAAATAACTCTGAAACAACTTCAAACTAACTCCTCTGACACCAACCTTTTCCAGTCTATCAAGAAGTAGAGTATGGTCAACGGTATCAAAGGCCTTAGCCAAATCCAAAAATACTGCTATTACCTTTTTATTTTCGTCCATAGATTGGACGACGCCATCAACAAGTTCCTGAATTCGCATTACTACTAGTCATTTGAAATTCTACACTGTTGACGAGATTGAAGTTATGTAATATATAAAATCTATTAAAAGTAGAGCAATTGGTTATGATTGCATAGACGTATTAACCCTCCAATTATGTGTTCCCACATTATTCCCTATATCACCCATATTCTCAATTTTTGCTTTCCACATCCTCTTTTTCCAAACCAGTGGGAAAAGGCCTTTGTTATACCAGAACCAAAGGGAACTAAATCAAAGTACATGAACAATCTGCGACCTATAAGTATTCAACTTACATTATCAAAAATTTTACAAAAAATTATGTGTAAACAAATTTGGTCTCATTTGAATCACAAGCTGTTCGAGACCATATTAATACATCTTGAATTTTCATGATGATATACTCACTACGCCGAGTTCACTTCTTGCAGATATTTTCATGACTAACATGGAAAACAAAATTTTTAATTCTGAATTTCCGGTGAAAATACACCTTTGGTACAGATACATTCAGACATAGTTACCATACTCAACTGATGAAGTCAAAATGTAATTGACGAAACAATTGTTCTGTGATCAACAGATATTAGCGGAAATGAAGTGTTTTACTTTAAATCATATAAAATCAATTTCCATCATGTAAAAACCGAAACAATCAAAAATAATATGGAATATACTTGAAAAAAAATTAAACAAAAAAATATAAAAAATGCAGGGGTACACACGTATCGAAAATATCAATCATTCTTAAGACCATAGCAATCCTCCCATTTACTTTTCATCTACCTATCCACTCCGAACTCAGACATAACCATCTCTCTGAATTTTTTTCTCGAATATGATGAGTCAATGCTAGTGTAGTCTACTGCGAATTCATTCAAACAGTTTACGATGTTAAGAAAAAATGAACGCTTAAAAAGCTCCATTGAGTGCGATATTATTGTAAGCCTTCCCTTGAAACGAACATTGATATTGTGCACGTGACATCGAAACCTAATTGTGTTGTATAAGAAGGACGGTGATAACTGAACCACCACAGAAAAATGCTGACAAGCCGAGTAAAGCCGGCGTCTCTGTGCCATATTCAGCCAAGAAATATCCTTCAGTTTGTGGCTTACGTGATCGAATTTCCGAAAACCGTAGATCAATCTCAAAGAAGAATTCTGCAGTTTTCGAATTCTGTTAGTATCTGATGTTGTAATGCAAGGTCAATACATGGTGTCACAATAATTAAGATGGAAAAGGACAAAACTGTCGCAAAGTAGTGTCGTTGAATGAGCATCGAAGAAATGTCTATTATGAAATATCAGTTTCAAGTTGGTATATGATCTATTCAGAATCTGGGAAACACGGTATGAAAATTTCAATTATTCATCAATGTCCAAGGCTCTTAACATTATTCTGAAGTCTTATGTCTATCTTCAACAGTTTACTATACCGTTGCAAAACAATTTCTTCATCCTTTTGCCCCCCGAATAGTATAGCATTGGTTTTCTGCGGGTTCAGTTTTAGTGAATGAGTGAGAGGGAGCTGTGTCAGACAACTTGAACCGGAATTCAAAGCAGATATAGCCTGAAGACACTCCTCCAAGAAAAATGATAAGTAGAGCTGAGTATCGTCGGCGTAGTAGTGCTGAATGTACTATTGAAAGGCAGTTGAAAATCTCGATATCTAGATACCGAAAAGCAGAGGAGAGAGTACAGACCCCTGCGGTACACCAGTGAGCCTACTCAAGAACACTGGTTGCGTTCTGTCATAGTCAACGGCCTAAGTCCTATCCGTTAGAAAAGCTGATATTACATTTAGTGCCGACGCCAATAAGCCAATATAGCTCAATAGCCTTTATAACATCATGACTCAACGTATCAAATGCTCTTGAGTAATCCACTAACATCAGTATGGTCTGCTTGCCCTCATTATTTGCCTAAAATATCATCTGTGATCGAAAGGAGTGTAGAGCTTCATCCATAACTTCGTCTGAAACCTGACTGATATGTTGGTAAAATTTTATTTGTTTCCACTTACTCACGAAGTTGGCCAACAAGTACTTTTTCTGACACTTCAATTCCACCGAAAACAATCTTCCACATATGCAACCCATTGCATAGAATCATTTTTCCTAAATAGACAATCTAAAATGTGAAGGCAGGAAACTTGACAATTTGGATATTGGCTGGAGTGTCCGTTACTTTGTGATAGTTCATTTCAAGTTCAATTAGATTATGTTGTAATTTTCAAATAATTTCAAAACGAAAATAATCAGATTATAATGAATAACCATACGGATCTATGTGAATCTGAAATATTTAGTATGCTTGAGTAACTCTTACCTCTTCTCTTTTACATATGTGCCAATATTTTATAACTCTTATTTTATTGTTTCTCTGTTGTACCAGAATTTGCATAAATACCTTGTAACTATTGTTGAATTTCAAGAGGTCTGATATTGAAGTCACAAAAATAAGTCAACTTTTGAATTTATGACGTTAAAACGTAGTTAGTTTTGGAAACTTGTTTTAAAATTGCCTGTGTTAGTTGTTCGCAAATTAGAGTCTTTACATACTAGATAGTCTAAGAGCCCATGGGCGGATACCTATATGTATTTGACCAGACCTGAGTCTTTGTATGTTGAGGTCCCTATACCTACCCTATATGAGATGGGGACTCACTAAGCCCAAACTGGCAGACGCAGGTAGTGCGCAGGTAAGACAGGTATACATTTTTCGCTGATTTCAAATCTATTTGACCACGTCTGCCGTTTTGAAATTGGAAAATATAATATTATTACTAGCAAAAAATACCAATGGCAGACATTTATCACGCGGTAAACCTTTTGGCAGACATTTTTGAAAATGCCAAAAAAAATAAAATTTTGAAACTAAATGACCATGTCTGCCATTAATATATTTTATTCCTTATAGTATTTGAAGCTTATATTTATCACGGTAGACACCTACATTGCATACAAACATCAGCACAAGACTAAATATCAGCAACTACCCGGCCTGCTACTATGCATAGTATTGCTTATTTTACATGAATATAAGTTACTTGTTATTTACTTCATCACTATATTAATAAAAATTAATATTTTTTTAGAGTCTGTATACTTAATCATAGATTAGATGAAAAAACAATCAAATTTTTTACGCTAAAATCAAGATATACTGCTGATAACAAAAAATATTTCTAATCTTGATTCAACTTTTTTTTTATTTATTTAAAACAACATTTTAAAAGATGGAATGAATTAAAAAATAAGTTATGCATTAAAGTATGTTTGATCATTATGTAATAAAGGGCCTATGTTTTACTCAGAAATAGGGAAATAAATTTTGATCTAAAGAATTCTATTATAATAAAGCTCGAGGGCCGACAAGCGGTGTTGATTATTTTAGATAGAAATGTAGCCTTAACAGCGGGCGTTAATTCTAAAAGCAACAATGTATTAATCAATAGATCGATTCATTTAAATTTCAACGAGGAGGTCTTGGGAACGGAAGTTAGCGATTATGATTTTAGTGCAGACGACATAAAGGACTTCAAGGCTAAGATTGGGAATTCTCAGTAAAGTCGAGATAAGAAATCGACAAGTCAAAAGATCTGGATGGTCTAGACGTGTGTAGGCGTTGAAACGATGGGAACTTAGAAAAAACCGACTCAGAAAAACTTCGGTAGGAGGATAGAAGCCAACGTTTTGGAAGTTCGAAAAAAAAAAGGGAGAGTCGTCGTCAGGCATTGGGGACAGACAGTCACTAATCGGCTCGTGGTCGGGATAGTTTAATTTAATTCAGGTTGAAAGACAAAGGGCTAAATTATAGTGTTTGTTCTTGAAGGGGTGTTGTGCCTTTGGGCTGAGGCCAACACCCCCGTGTAGAGGGTTCAGCTATTGAACATCGGGTTTTGGTGGATCGGTGTCCCGAAAAAGGTAGGATTTCTTTGTTTGTTTTTGTAACTTCACAAAAAAACTTCTATTAGTTGAATATTGATTGTTCATAAGCGGGAACGAGAGTATGACTCATTAAAATAGACAGTCCAGGGTCCTGAAGTCTTCTAAAAAATTGATTTAAACAATTACTAGGATCTGATTTTAAAATATCATTTTACATCAATTGCTTTTCAAAAGACTGAAAAATTGTAACTATTGAAATTTCTATTAATTGACACCATAATAGTTCATTATATGTGATATCTCATTTAAATGTGTTATTTTTGCTCTATCCATCTCCTCAGAAAATACTTTTAAAACAAAAGACTTGTCCTTCGTGCGACGAGCACGAACCCAAATTCTTTCCAAAAAGAGAGTTCAGTAAAGTAAGTATATTTTGATATATTTTCGAGTTGGGAACTAGATTCAGGAATTATGAGTAGAATGTAGAGAGTAAGTGGTGACAGTGGTAAGGGTTGATAGTCAGAAAAAGGTTTATATTAGGTATTATTTCGATTTTTGCTTGTTTCATTATTTTAAAATTGGAATTAACTTTATTTTTATTGAAAGTAGGAAATATTAAAAGTTTCAAAAAGTTACCCTTTTTATAATGAAATAAACACACTTATATATTAAGGGAAACAACTCTGAACGAATTAAAGATAAAGTGGTGTATTACAATTATTCATCATCATCATCGGAGTCACACCTCTCGTTCTATTTATTATATTATTTTATATTTATTATATATTAAAAAAATTAAGTTGACTGACAACTCTGTAATCTTTCTATTTCTTCTTCGATGTCTTCAGCAACTTGAATATTTTTCGATGTAAGGAAAGATCTGAAGTGTAATATTTCATCATTGGGTGTAATCTTTTACAACGGTTGAAATGCTTTCCTTCAATGAAACCTGAAACCGATCCACTAGCAAGCATTTCACTGTCAAACATGATGGTTGTTATACCACAGTCATTGATAACTTTTCCTTCTTCTTCACCGATGTTTTGATACATTATTCCAACAGTATCATGGAGAGTATCTTTTCCGTTTTTAGTATCCACGAATCTGTCGTAATTGTCAAACTCTAGCCCCGCTGATCGATTCTCGACACGATTTATTGCCTCAGGACATTTTTCGTTTCGTGAAACAAAAAAAATCGTTGCTTCTGTTTCAAGCTCTTCAACGGCATTGTAACTGATACAATGACCGTAATGATTCATTATATCAATTACCTTGCGACTACTGGTGAGACTTTTTAACGCTATTTCCAAACAAGTATGTTTCGAGGTCCTTATATTGCCATTATGTGTCATATAAATCATATCCTGTGACAAAGATTTCACGTAGCGTTGAAATGTGTCGCAATTTCGACGTTGGCGCTTATAGCCTCCAAGAACTTTTGATACAAATTCAGTAACCATTGGTGGTACTGAACATTCACCTTTTATCAGCCGCTTAGTTGTTAAATTATCAGGTAAATTCCTCTTTTTTATACCCAGAATCTCCTTCCGCAAACGGGCAGCGGCTGCTTGCAGAACGTCCTGGTCCTTAAGGTGTGCAAACAATGAATCATCTACGGTTGAGATGCCTATCGGGGCAACAACTTTCTTTTGGCTGTTTTACGGAACCAAAATTTGAATTTTATTACCAAATTTGTTTGAGATCTTTTCTTGTAGATAGTGTGGTGTAAATATAGGTTTCACGTCTGAGCCTCCAGTCAATTCATTAAACATATCAAGATACTATTTATGCAAATATGATAGGAAGTAACAACGTCCTCGGTTTACGACATTTTCTTCCATTAACGTAAAAATTTCTTTCCAAACAGTATCATGAATTTCGCGATGAACGTGCCACGAAGTACAAACAGGACTTTTCACAAATGATCCTTTTTGATTTCTAAAATGTTGCCGACAAACATCGTGATAATATACTTTAGAAGATATACACTTTGTATATTGGTCATAATATCATTGTAAATATCACTATCTGGCTTAAACTGTGATAATAAAGTTTCTTCAAATTTATTTTTGTCTGAAGTACGCAATGGCTCAATCTTTGACTTGTATTGTTTTTTTATTACAAAAAAAGCACAAATTTTGATTAGCTGCATCCACGGAATCAGAAGGCTGAGCTATTGAAGATGTTGCTGCAGAATCTTTGGATTGTTCTTCCTCAAATGACTGATTCAACTTTTTTTCTACGTCAGCTGTCTCAGAAACGTACACAATTTCCACAACAGGATCACTTTGAATTGTTTCATCAACTGTAGTGCTCGTAGTTGATGTCGACGGTTGTTCAAGTGGAGACAAAGAAGTGCTAGACTGTGATGACACTTTTTCGGTGACATTTGTAGAAAAAAATTTTTTTTTGGGGCTATAAATGTTTTATAACAACTTCTATGATAAGCGCTATCAAAAATTTCGTCCGATAGTATAACATCTTCATATTTTAAATTGTGAAATTTTTGTAACCTCAAAATATTGCGACATTTTTCTATTGTATCTTCCGAAAATAAATTTAACTGTTCATCTTTTACCGTAGCACAAAATGCACCTTTAACTTTTTCTTTTTCACTCGACATTATGTCGACTATTAATAAATAATATAAGTATTTGATAAATTAAAAGAAACAACACTAAGTAACAACATTTATTACATTAAATTCACGAAACACGAGGGATCTTTGTAGACATTCAAAAGTATACTAGAAACAGCTGGCAAAAACCGTTCTAGTGGGATTATAATAAGGCCCTCTCACGTATAAAACCTGTGTTATTTAGATGGTAGTAACTATAGGGAGACATACCATAGGCTAAAATGAATACAATAGCCATACCTAGGAGAAAGAAGAGAGATAGCGATATGAATTCTATGCATAGTAGCAGGCCGGGTGGTTGCTGATATTTAGTCTTGTGCTGATGTTTGTACGCAATGTAGGTGTCTGCCGTGATAAATATAAGCTTCGAATACTATAAGGAATAAAATATATTAATGGCAGACATGGTCATTTAGTTTCAAAATTTTATTTTTTTTGGCATTTTCAGAAATGTCTGCCAAAAGGTTTACCGCGTGATAAATGTCTGCCATTGGTATTTTTTGCTAGTAATATTATATTTTCAAATCTCAAAACGGCAGACGTGGTCAAATAGATTTGAAATCAGCGAAAAATGTATACCTAAGCCAAAAATAAACAAATTTTCATTAATGTCACAATAGTCTCAGCCAAACCACCCGTCCAATCTACTCTTAAACACACCAACCGAACTCGCACCGACAATTCCCGCAGGTAGGGAATTCCACACTGTGAACACGCGATTCACTAAACAATTCTTGCGGCACCTGACAGAAAAGTTTTCCTTCTTAAGTTTTAAATGGTGACCTCTCAAACGAGTGTCAGAGCTTACACTATATATGTCCCTCAGCATGCCATATTTGTACCTCAATATACGAAAAGTGATAATCAAGTCTCCTCGTAGCCTACGCCTTTCGAAGGTGCTGAGACCCACCATACATAATCTTTCCTCATAGTTTGGTCGTACACCTCGAAACCAAAGTCGCGTTGCCTTCCGTTGTAGTTTTTCCAGTAACTGTTGATCCCGCACTAAATCAGCATTCCACACAGGCCCACAATATTCCAACAATGATCTTACGTAACTGGAGTATAATCGTATCCATGATCTTAATGATATTTTTCGGAACGATTTCCTTAACATGAAGAGCCTGCTATTCGCCTTTTTCACAATTTTCGTTATATGCTCTGACCACGACAAATTCTCACAAACGGTCATACCAAGATCGTTATGGGATCGTACAGTGTCCAAAAGATGCTCACCCAGCATATATGTCCTACGCGAATGATTGCCCCCGAGATGCAAAACAGCACATTTATCTTTATTCAGTGGCAAAAGCCAGTATGAGCACCATTGAGATATTGAATCCAGATCTTCCTGTAGAGTTTTGTGTTGGGTGGAGTAATTAAAAATTTTCGTGTCGTCGGCATAAAAATGTCACTGGCATATAATATAAACAACAGCGGCCCAAGGACAGATCCCTGGGGTACGCCGATCTGTACCACTCTGTCTGTCGAAAAAGAACTCCCGATGCGAACGCAGAATTCTCGGTCAGATAAAAAGGATTTTATTCAAAGGAGAAGTTTTCCCCGAATCCCACAATGTTCCAACTTATGAAACAACCTCTGCCTAGGCACCCGATCAAAGGCCTTGTAGAAGTCCAAATAAATAACGTCCATCGCCTCCCTCCTGTCTAAAGCCGCAGTCCAGCTGTTGATGCACTCCAGT
The DNA here is from genome assembly GCA_034642435.1 of Megalocaria dilatata. Lineage (NCBI taxonomy): Eukaryota > Metazoa > Arthropoda > Insecta > Coleoptera > Coccinellidae > Megalocaria > Megalocaria dilatata. The sequence continues at coordinate 86,035,204 of CM067855.1, forward strand.
AGATTCGTCATGGTTGATTCATCCTTGACGAAGCCATGTTGCTGTTATGGAACCAATTTGTGTTCATTGGCAAAATTTAGAATTTTCTCAACAATGATAGAAGAGTTCAATACGCATGCCTGGAACGAAACAAAAAATGTTTGCTTATTTATATTTTAATTTCAATTGACAATTTATATTCGTTGGTTTTTCTTAATTCCATTTGATATTGATTTCATAAATTTTGATTTTATACGTCTATTAAATATGAGCAGTACTTATAGAGACATTAATTTAATTCTTAAAGTTTCTTCAAAGAATTTTTTGAAATTAAAATTGTAGAAGACAACAGATTAAATCTGTTTTGATATTCAAATTTTGTGATAATCCTTCTATCAAGTAAAAAACCGTTCCTTCTTACTTTATTTTATATATAATATATACTTATATTAGGTTTTTTAAATAAAGAAATTCATTATACATTGTTGAATGGTTTTAACTAAGGCCAAGTGCCTTATAAGTTTTGTATGATTTTTTGTGAACATGGAACATAGAGTACCTCGGATATAAAAGTACCTATTTACATGTTTTTTGAAGATCATGTATTTCTAAGATGGCACTGGGTAAGTCTATACATTGTTCAATTGATTTTATTATTTTTTTATATGTGAAGTTGAACTGATCTTATCGTAATTTTAATTATTTCTTGAGGATGTGCTACATATTTTGAGATTTTTTGAAGTAATTTATTTAAATATATTGAATATTTGAAATAAATTAGTTTTTGAGAAGTTCTTGAAATTATGTTTTATATTTTTGAGCAAGAGTTGTTTTTCATTAATATAGGATCAGAAAACAATACATTTTTTGACAAACAGGGCTTCGTACGTTTGTCTGAAGAGTTCAGTACGCATGTCTGGAACGAAACAAAAAATGTTTGCTTATTTATATTTTAATTTCAATTGACAATTTATATTCGTTGGTTTTTCTTAATTCCATTTGATATTGTATGATGAATTTTGATTTTATACGTCTATTAAATATGAGCAGTGCTTATAAAGACATTAATTTAATTCTTAAAGTTTCTTCAAAGAATTTTTTGAAATTGAAATTGTAGAAGACAACAGATTAAATCTGTTTTGATATTCACATTTTATGATAGATTCCATTATTCTGCATACAACCGGTGTAAGACTGATAGGGCGATAGTTATTAGGGTCAAGCTTACTACCTGTCTTGAATACTGGTGTGATACAAGCTTTTCTCCAAAGAGCAGGCACTGCAGACTCATTGAATGATAAATTAAATACAATAGAAAGTGGAAAGGCCAAGTATTCAGGCAAGGACCTCAGGAGTAATGGTGACAAATGATCCGGTCCAGGGGAAGAATTTTTCTTCAGTAAATTTAGATGTTGTTTTTATCATCTGGAGTGAACTCCATATTTTCCAGGGAAGACAGCAATCTTGAACTTTTGATATTTGGATATTGAGTTGGAGTATCCTCAAGTGTGTAAAGCAATGAGAAAGTATCAGCAAGCAGGTTGGCGGTATTCAGACCATCCCGACATAAGTCATCACCACTCTTCAACAATGGAATGCCCACCTTGGATATTAAATTTGAGCAGATATATTTGTGCAGCTTTTTTGGGTTGTTGGAGGTGGCAATGGATTCCTCATATCTTTCTCGTGAACAATTTATGCACTTTTACAACATATTCGAAAACTCCCTGTGGGCATGGAAATCATTATCATCTTTAGAACGTTTATACTTACACCATAGTTTCTTTTTATGTTTTACCATGGAAAGAATTTCGCTGTTCAACCAAGGCTTAAGTTTATTCTGAACAGTGGTTTCCTTCACGGTACACTGATTCCTATGGAAAGCAAGGGCATCAAGAAAATGTTTCCAAACGGTGTTAGGATCACAAGAGTCTCCCAGTACTTCCTGCCAGATCACATCTGCCAATCTGGACTTTAATGCTTCTATATTCAGCATATCAATCGTTCTGCAAGAGCTGTACTCGTGAAGTAATTGTAGCATGGTCCGAGCTACCGATAGGCGATCGAATGTCAGGTGTCGTTAATAGAGAGGGTTGATTGGTCAACACAAGATCAAGAGTGGAAGGAGTGTTGTTTACTCTAAAACGTATGGGCTCCAGGATCAACTGACGTAAATCAGAGTTAAGAAAAAAATCAAGATAAAGATTTCTTAAATTAAGAGAATCAGTAGGAGTAATTTTAATCGGCTAAGAGATACCCGGTAGGTTGAAATCTCCGATAACAATGAGATTTTCAAGAGAGGATAATTGCTCTAATCTTTCAACCAGTATAATGTCGTCCTTTATGGACGTATCACCGGGGTGATATATACATACCAAATGAAGAACGTTTGTGCTTTTATGTACTTTAAGAGCTATAAGTTCAAAGTTAGCAACATCCTCAACAGATAATTGAGAGACCCAGCAAATGTCTGAGACTGCTGACGATACATACACGCATACTCCTCCACCTCGACGGTTCAAGCGGTCACGTCTATAAAGAAAATATCCATTGATACTGTACAAGGAATTGGGTTCCACATCCGTTAACCACGTTTCAGAGATAAGAATAAAGTCGGGATTGAGATCCTGTACGGTACAAATAAGCTCGGTAAATTTCGAATTCAAACTAGCTATGTTCATGTACAAAAACAGCCAATCGACAAATTTCTCTGTGTGATTATTGTCGACGAAACCTGACTATCTTTGGGATGCCTTGTGAATATTTTATAGTGAGATTTGTTTCGCCATTAAGTTTTCTGTTTTCGAGCTCCGATCGCAATAGTTTCAAGCTCTCCTGTTGGATTAGAGTTTTATCATCTACGACAGTTACATTCTTTGTGGACATTCTTTCAAGAAGCTTTCGTTTATTCCGCAGGATATGCCTTGCATCATGTTCATTTTGCATGACCACCTTAATCATCCTAGGGAATTTACCGCCAGGTCTTTCAACCCTGAACAATGTAACTGAAGAATTCCGCATGCCCACAGCCTGTAAGACCTCATCAACAACCCCCGAATCATGATTTCCTTTCGCCTCCACATCACCCGCCACCTCCTGGACTCCCCTGACAAGAACATTCCCTGCTCGATTAATTCTATCAACAGCCTCATTTGCAATCTCATCAGTAAAAATTGGGGATGAAACATCATCGAAGGTATTAAACCTTTCCTCTATGGATCTGAGCTTATCGTTTATTTCAGTTGACTTTGCATCTATAATTTCTATCTTAGATTGGAGATCATTTTTATGATCCTGAAGAAGAGCTTTAAGATTGGCGAACGTTTCTATGTTTGAACAACAGCCACTACATAGAATTTTGAGCCCACGAACCGCCTGCCTGGCTACACGATCCTCGGCTCGCAGATCCGTGCAAGCCAGACGCATACTTCACTTGCAAGCGCTGCACTGGAGACTGGAACCACGGTCATTAACAGCGCCTCATTTTGTTTTGTAAATAAAACACATAATTTATATGACAATGATTGAAATTTTCATTTCATTATGAAGTACAATGGATACCATTTGTTATGAAATGGAACAGAATTTAAATGTCCACCATGGAAACGCTATCAAGAATAAAGTCATTGAATCCAATTTTTCATGACTCTCACACAAATCAGGTATGTTACCAATTACTCGTTCAATATTGGTCTGTAAATCGTTTAACTCTGCTGGATGATGGCTGTTAACCAATGACTACATGTAACCCCAAAGAAAGAAGTGCAATGGAGTTAAATCGCTGAGAATGATTTTCTTATGGAAATCTGCATAATTTCCTATTTTTTCTAAGCACCATTTACTGGATACACGACGCTTTTAATGATCTGTGGGTATGAGTTTTTGGGTTAAAACAATATTGTATGGATGTAAAGTTTGCCACAAAGACGTCTGGGAGATGCCTAGTTCTTGTGAACGTCGAGAAATCGGTAAAGTTTCGTCTTCACGAACACTTTCACGTACGGCAGCAATGTTCTCTTCACTTTTTGCATTTTTTTGTCTCACTGGCACCGTAACATCATGAAGTGTAAAATTTGTTTCAAATTTCTTCACCTAATGTTCAACTATTCTTTTATCCGGACGATTATAACGACCAAAAATTGGAGTTGAAGCACGTAGAGTTAGAGTGACAGATCGCGATATTTCATAATAAATTTGGATTATTTGTAAACTTTGTTGGAGTATGTACCTCTCCAGGATTATATGGTAGATATTGACAAATACAACTGTCAATGTCACAAATAAACAATGGCTGCCATGTGTGAGTAATTTCAATTTAAAAATGGGGCGTTCCCATTGAAAGACCCTTTAGAATAGCCATATCAAATATGAATAAGATAAATTGAGTAATTCTAGCAGCCAGAAAGGGTCACATGTATAGAAAAAAGCTGAAAATGATCAGGCATATTTAAACACCGCAATTCATATGTGAATCGGTATCCTCGGTTTTACTGCCACAAGCCTTTTCAAAAATATACAATCTATAGATAAATAATAAGAGCAGAATCGAGTGAGATAAATTTTAAAAGATTCCACAATTCTCTTTACAATAGACTTTACATTTTATAATTCTGCCAAATACTACTCTGTCAAGAAAGTACCAGGAATTTTCAATTAAAACAACACTTTTACATTTAATCGTCAAAATTTATTGGGTCGCCTTCAAAATAGGCTCCATTTGCTCCAATACATCTATGCCAACGGCACTTCCAATTATCGAAACATTTTTTATAGGCGCTTTCCGGGATAGACTTTAGCTCTCGCGCCGAATTTTGTTTTATGGCTTCAATCGACTCAAAACGGGTGCCACGAAGGGGCAATTTTAGTTTTGGGAAGAGGACAAAGTCGCAGGGAGCCAAATCCGGCGAATACGGTGGTTGCTGAAGCACGTTTGTTGAGTTTTTGGCGAGAAAGTCAGTCACAATCGTAGCTCGGTGAGAAGGCGCGTTATCGTCATGCAAAATCCATGAGTTGTTCGCCCACAAATTTGGCCGCTTCTTACGGATACGCTCACGCAAACGTTTCATAAGGCCTAGGTAATACTCCTTGTTTACCGTCTGACCCTCTGGAACGAATTCGTAGTGCACCACGCCTCGGATATCGAAGAAAACAATAAGCATCACCTTCATTTTCGAGCGGCTTTGGCGTGGTTTTTTCGGTTTCGGCTCATTTTTTACCACCCATTCCGATGATTGCTGGCTTGTTTGCATATCGTACTCGTAGACCCAGGTCTCATCACCAGTTATAATGCGTTCCATGAATGTAGAATCGGAATTACAGCGATCCAGCATGTCTGAAGCAACCTGTTCGCGATGACGTTTTTGAAGAAAATTCAGGTCTTTCGGTACGAGTCGTGCGGCCACCTTTCTCATGGCCAAAATATCAATCAAAATCGTACGTGCGGACTCGTGGGATATCTTAAGATCATGTGCTATCTCTCTCAAGCTGGTACGACGGTTTTCCAGCACCCTTTCCTTAATTTTATCGACGTTATCTTCGATCGAAGCCGTCGATGGGCGACCACTTCACGACCGTCCCTGAAGGCTCTGTACCACTGATATGCACGAGTTTTCGATAGAGCATTATCACCAAAGGCCTTTTGCAACATTTTCAATGCATCGGCACACGAAAATTCATTTGCAACACAAAACTTTAAACAAATTCTTTGCTCAACGTAATCACCCATAGTAAAAATCGGCACGCACTCTGACATCGACTGACTTAATCAGCTGTTGCAAACACACTAGTTGACAGATCCCGCTCAAGCTTGGCATAGTAATTAAGGACAGTGGTACCAACCTAGGAAAAAAAATTTTCACCTGCCTCATTGCCCCGCCAGATTTAAATCGATAATTCTCGGTATTTTCTTGACAGAATGTACGTTGAAGACACATTCTGATTGAAATTATGTTTAGTTGCTTACTTGTTACTTAATTGATTAAATTTTCAAACCGATGAATGTCCGCTTCCATACAACGATAGAAATTGAAACCAAACGCTAGCGCCCATTGTGAAGCATTTTTGGAGTAATACGACGCTACCCAACGATTTTTTGATGTTAAGGTTACAACGACTCTGCTATTTTTCGTGGATTATACTTTTTGAGTATCCCCACAGAAAAATCGAAAGGAGATGAAAATTAGAGGCCATTTAGTGCTGCGTCGGTTCTCTTTTTTTATAAAAAACATATAATCTATTTATTCATGAAAAAAATATATATATTTATTCATATATAAGTGGTGCAAAAAATGAGATTGTTAGCTCCATCAAAGTTTTATTTTTTTCACAATAAATTAGAAAATTCACATATGGAATTATCAGATAATTGCTTACTATTGACTTAAAAAGGTAAAACAATTAAACATTTACTTAAAACACTAACTTGTACTTCAATAACAAACAAATGAGCAAAAAAATTTAATGGCAGCGACGGCTTTGCATGGTTATTCAAGTAGAGAATTCAAACTCAACTAAAAAATGTAACTTGTACTTGAAAATAAAAAAACAATAACATACATTTGAGCGAACAAATTCGATGGAAGGTGCTCGCACGAATATGTCGATCCCAAGATAGTCAGCACTCCAACTGCCAACTTCTTCACCTTACTGTAGCAATCTGAAAGACTATTCCATGCGTCGAATATAAGTGCCTCAACTCGAGGCAATTCTTTTCAAAATTTGAATATTAAAACATTGAAATATGTTTGTCCTCTACAATTTTAATTTCAAAAAATTTTTATTCAAAAACTTTTAGAATTAAATTTATGTCTACAACAAGCACTGCTTACATTTAATAGACGTATATAATCAAAACTCAATATATAATGTCAAATGGAATAAATAACCCAACAGATATGCGAAACTAATTAAAATTAATTAATAAATATTTAAAGGAGACAAAATTTTGTTTCTGGTCATACCTTTAAGAACACCAATTGCCTTTTAAAAACATGAACACACTTAAAGGACTTCTCAAAGAATATAATTTATTTGAAATATTTAATATATTTAAATATTCGAATAAGTGCACTATATCTTCAAAAAACAAATATAATTCTAAGCAATCCCGTCTTTATTTCCTTTTGTAGCATAAGTCAAAAAGTGGCCAATAGTTTCTCAAAATTAGATGTTAATATGGCTTTCACAACACAAAATAAATTATCATTCTTATCATTTAATGCAAAAGACCCAACTCCAAAGACACATCAATCGGGAGTTTATGAGTTATCGTGTTCGACGTGCAATAATAAATACATAGGACAGACGGGATGTTCCTTCCAGACGAGGTTCAACGAACATGGCTCTGGCACTTTTTGGTGATGTGGATATTTACCTCAGAATGAACCGAGATCCAACATCCAATGTTTAAACAAAGAACAACAAAATTATTCAATCTTTCAAATCGAATAATCACATTTTAGCGGAAACTGCAAAAAACCTACCACATAAACCTCCGTTGCACCTCGCTTCTACGGCATTTAATATTCCAAATATCAAAATCAAAAAACTAACCTATATCTCTCACGTGTTAAAAGACTAAAGCTTCGAAACACAGATCAACTCTATAATTCAAGATTGATCTATGTTCTAACAAAATCAAAGAACAGTATGAGTTATTTTAAGGTTTATTTACTTTCGTATATCTGTTGGGTTATTTATTCCATTTGACATTATATATTGAGTTTTGATTATATACGTCTATTAAATGTAAGCAGTGCTTGTTGTAGACATAAATTTAATTCTAAAAGTTTTTGAATAAAAATTTTTTGAAATTAAAATTGTAGAAGACAAACATATTTCAATATGTTTTAATATTCAAATTTTGTTATATTTCTTCTATCAAGTAGAAGGCCTTTCTATTCTATTTTAATTCTTTTCAAGCTGTCCAATTTTGTTACGTACATTCATTTCTGGACCTCCAATTCTTCAAACTCACTTTTCAACTCTTTCAAATTTTCCACTCCATAATGTTTCACTTTTTAAATCGATCAATCGTAATTCTAGAGATCCAGTATCAAATCCAAATGACTCAATGTGGATTTCGATACTATTTATGTTGAGAGAATTTACTAGTGATTTACGAGTGGTTTTGTTGGTTTTGAATTGCTCAAATCTGACAGAAAATTTATCTCCAATTTTATTCATAACTGAGCTGAAGTACTTGATATCAACAGTTGCACTGGTTTTATTGCGATACTGCGCTAGAAATTGAAAATGAAGTAATTCACGCTCTGAATATCTAAAAATTAAAACAAATTGTAGAAATTACTATGTTCTACCAACAATGAATTGATATTTTAAACATTTAATTGTGACTAGAGTTTCGGGAATTGATTATCCCATCTTCAGACAACTTTGTTTTAATTATGATCAACTACCAAATAGTAAGGGCTGAAACAGTTCAGTCTCTGAATATCTCCTGAAAAAAAAATAAATTTTTTTGGAAACAAACCCATTCTTCTATCCAAACCTAGGCTGGGTATCCCTTTCCTTGCAGTTTTAGATTCAGCTTATTCAATCTCGCTGTGATATCCACCATGAAGTAAAATTTTTGCAACCATTTGTCATGCTCTAATTCAGGGTGATTCATGCCTTTTTAATTGAGAAATGTATTTATTTCATTCAAGCACAAACCAAAACGTTTCAGCACCTTACCTTTGAAAAGTCATCTCACTTTTTTGTGAAGAAGTAGGTCAGAATACTGAGTCTTCATTTTCTTTAAGAATTCTATAAACCGACGATTGAAAATTGCTTTTGACAAAATGCTGTTAACAGTCTTGATTAGCAAATTCATAAACACAACTATTTCGGCCTGACGTGTTTGGGAGCACTGCGCTGCTTGGTGTATTATGCAGCGAAACGTAATAATTTGGTGGTTTACATTACTCTGAGGAATCGTTGTGGCCCCATTCTTTTTTTTCTGTCATAATTCGGGCTTCATCAATTGCTATTGAAACGATTTTCTTCAAATCGATCTTCTTGTCTTCAAGGCAGTTTTGCACTGTATTCGCTACATCTTCCCTTCTAGTTAGTCCCGAGAGCAATAGTAACCCTAGAAGTTCTTCTTTTGACCTGGGAAAGATATATACCTGACAAAAAGGACAACTTATCTGACTCATCTATAGCAAATGATAAGGGAGAAGAAAGTTGAATATCTTTCACCTGCAAATATGTTACAATTGAAGACATTTTAGCATTTGTATCTTGTACTGTTTTAGTGGAATGTGAAAAATCTTTGATTCGTTTCAAGATTTCCGGTTTATCTTTGAAATAATGAAATAGTTCTTCAGATGCACGTATGAAGCAATCTATGACCTACTCTCTATCTGTCAATGGTTTGCCTTTTTTGCAATTTCTAGTGATAACGCAAAGCTTGACAAATCACATTACTTGTAGATTTGTAGAATCTACATTGAAACATCCGACGACGGCGTCATTCGAGTGTTTCTGCTGGACTGATAATATGAAGACGCGTGTCATGGAAGGAAAAGTGCCTGAGAAATAAACATAGTGCCTGATCCTCGTTAATCTATTCAGCACGATTTTTAAATGTTCTTTTTTATTAAATAAATAATATTTGTGTATGCAACTAAAATGCCGCAGTTTTATATTCAAAGAACCACAGGTTGCTGACCCCTGTTCTAGTGACATTTGATTTTTGCCTCATGTTGCCTATGTCTTCGTTTCACCATTCCGTTGGCTGCTGTTTGGATTTTTGAAGATGGTTGCTACCGCTCTATTTAGAGTTCAAACAGCTGTAATCGTACACCTCTACGTCACTGAAATATTTCTGCTCAAATCGGTCTGTCACCACTTTATGGGGGTATCAGTTAGTGGGAATAAAAGGGGGTTCAATTGGAACTTAAATTAATTTTATTTCCCAAATATCAAATTGTCCCAGTATTTATCTGTTTAATATACAGTAAAAAATCATTAACTTCCGCGCCTCACCATGCGACTATCTTTGGCATGTCGATGGTAAATGAACGAAGGATAAGTTTACCATGACGCACCTACCCTAGGGCTTAATGCTCACGGCCTCCAGAATCAGCGCGCAAAACACCCCATCACTGACTTCCAGTACGGCTTCCGTTTCCAAGACCTAGAACCTCACTGGCGGAAGAAGGCCTATCTAACCTCTTGTAGCTATGCAGGCTACTTCCCGACTTGAAGACGCAACTCACACGTCGAGGGGATCAGAACCCCGCTAATCAAGCATGCGGGCTTTCAACCACTGCACCCACGAAACCTATCCTCTTACAGGGCGGCCGGGATTGCTCCCGGGGACTACCTTCCTCCCGTGGTAGTAATTATCGCATCATTACAGGGACATGCTCCGGGTATTCCCTAGCAATCAAGGACCTTGGAATACAGGCCTTGCTGAGGCTATCACATCAGGTAATGCGGGTTTGCTAATACCCGTCGGTTCTTCTGAAATTGATAACCGTCAGAGGGGGACAGGCAGGTCCGGCCACACCCGGCATCGTACCCACCCAAAGATCCACCCCAACAGACCGGTCCATTTCGCGAAAAGCTCAGGTTGTTATGTCTGGCGTCCTCTAATTCATGGACTTGCGGCAAGAGGAATTACCCAGATCTAGATGGGCCGCTCATTTATTTGCAGGTCTGCTGTTAGGGCTTCTCCCTAGGGGAAGCGACACCCAGCAAGCCAGAGTCTACCCACCCCGCAATCAGACAGACTCTCGTTTCGTTTTACCGCCAGAAAATTACCGCCTTGCATTAACTCCGACCCCCATCAGGGGATGAACCATCGCCTTGTCTTACCCATTTCCAGCCACACTTTTGTTAATGTGACTCGCCTTCTGAAGGACTAAGTCCCTCACTCTTTCTAGGGTGCATGGACTCTCATCCATGCTGCCACTTTCACTCAAGTTCACAGTGATAGCCGCCCTTTCGGCTGCACTTGGCTTCTTGTGCCTGCGCTTGCCGTTACCACTACTTCCAACACCACCATTTAATTTTTCTAGGTTATCCATATCTGGTCCCACGAGTATGACACGATACAACGGTCACCTCCGGCAGAGCGTTCATACCGGGCAAAGGCAAAATATCCCACCCGGGGCATCTAGCCCGTGTAGTAAGGAAATCTAGAGACCGACAACGCCATGCATCCTATCGGCGATCTACCACACCTTAGGATTGGGGGTTTTTGTAGGTTGTCTCCTATCGAGCTGGACGAACGAACGAACGAAGGGTGTGTTTAACGTGACGCACCTACCCTAAGGCTTAATGGTCACGGCCCCCATGGCCGAGGGATTCGGATACGCCGAATCAGCGCGCCAGGTACCCCATCACCGGGGCCCCTGACTTCCAGTACGGCTTCGGTTTCCAAGACCTACACCGGCAGAAGGACCCCGCTAGCCCAGCATGCGGGCTTTCAACGACTGCCCCCACGAAACCTAGCCTCTAATAGGGCGGCCGGAATTGCTCCCGGGGGCTACCGCCCATCCCGTGGTAGTAATTATCACGTCATTACTGGGACATGCTTCGGGAACGTATTCCCTAGCAATTAAGGACCTTGGAATCCAGGCCTTGCTGAGGCCAGCACATCAGGTACTGCGGGTTTGCTAATACCCGTCGGTTCTTCTGGAATTGATATCCGCCAGAGGGGGACAGGCAAGCCCGGCCAAACCCGACACCGCATCCCCTCAAGGATCCACCCCAGCAGATCGGTCCATCTCACGAACAGCTCAGGTTGTTAGGCCTGGCGTCCTCTAATTTATGGACCTTGCAGCACGAGGAATTACCCAGTTTTAGATGGGCCGCTCATTAATTTGCGGATCCGCTGTTAAGGCTTCTCCCCAAGGGAGGCGACCCCAAGCCAGGCCGGAGCCCACCCAGCGCACAATCGAGCGGAATCTCGTTCCGTTTTACCGCCAGAAGATCACCGCCCTGCACTTACCCTGACCCCCATCAGGGGACAAACCATCGCCTTGTCCTACCCGTTTCCGGGCAGGGACAATCTCAAAGAGTCTACTATTTGTGTTCTTCTTCTCCCGAACACAGCTCTGGATAACTCTCCATACATTCATATCTCTCTCGTCTGGATTAACCAGCTCAATTCACTTCCCTCATGCATACCTCTTGCCATTCCTTCCAGAATCACTCTCCTGGCCTCTATGTAATCGACACAGTCGAATAGCACATGAGACCAAGACTCAACCTCACCACATACGCATCTATCGCTCCCACTGAGGTTCCTTTTATAAAGGAATTCATTCAAGCTCCCATGGCCAGTGAGGATGTAACCCAAACACAGACCAAGGGAAAACCATTCATTCCTTTCCGCAAACATAACATCCGGGATAAACCCGAATGTAATCCTCCCTTTACTACTTTCGCTCCATTGTCTTTGCCTTTCATCCCTCAGTGTTTTCTTTACCACATCTATTCTTTCCATGAGACCAACGTCTGTTTCACCAGCAAACTTCCGATCCAGCTCATTCAAGGCCAAGCCCTTCTTGAGCTTGTACCTTACAGCCATCTCAACAGCCACTAGGTCCCATGGAGGGACACCCATCAACACATTCATAGCTTCGGTGGACACCGTCCTGCACACCCGCAAGCATGCTCTCATTAAAACCCTCTGAGATCTATTGATCTCAGCCCTTGCATACCCATGCATCAATGATCCATACCAGGCCGGGGCCCCATACATGGCGCATGCACGAAACACGCCATCATATATGATGGTCATGGCCTTCTTTTTCAATCCCCATTCTTTCTTAAGTACTCTCCCCAAACACACGTTAGCTTTGCTAACTTTGTCCTTACATCCGAGAAGTGGCCAGAAAATCTGAGCCCCTCCTCCACTTTTATGCCTAGGTACTTCGTACCCCTCACATACTTCACAGCCTTTCCATTCAATCGTACATTGGGTGGCCGATTAGCGGCCAACCTCCCTTTCAACAACATGCAAACTGTCTTATTCTCCGATACAGCCACTCCTGCCTTCAAGGCTCATTCGCTCAACAGACTCATACAATGAGTAGCCCTCGTCTCCAACTGAAGACAACTGCTCCCCTCCAACAGGAGGAGCACGTCATCAGCATACGCAACAATCTCATATCCTTCTGATTCATACTGTTCCAGCAGCTCATTCACACATACATTCCACACCTCGGGTCCAGCAATTGAACCCTGTGGACATCCCCTAGTGACCATTCTCACTACTCTTTCATGTGCACTCATCACCCTTACCTCTCTATCAGAGAAGTAGGACTCTCACAATGCCATTTCTTCACATCCCTCATCATTCAACCTGTTCAGGATATACATTCATTCCAGGTGATCAAAAGCACCCTTAAAATCCACAAATATTCCCAGCACATACTTGTCTTGCGACTCTTTCACCAACCTTTCAACTAATAGCCACGCATCGACAGTTGACTTACCTTCGGCAAAGCCAAACTGTCTCTCAGACAACCCACCAATCTTGTCCTTCAGTCTATTGACCATGATTCGCTCTAGTATCTTCCCAAGCACCGGGAGCAGGCAAATCGGCCGATATGGCCCCACGTCCATCCTGGGTTTATCCAGAGACTTCAGCAGAATCACGACCGACCCCCCCCTTCAGTGCCGAGGGAAGACACATTGACACATTGACACATTGTACATTGACAGCACGAATTCCGGAATGCTCGCCCACACATGCTTTGCCATCTCGGGATATATCCCATCCAATCCTTGCGCTTTGCCAGACTTTTGCATTCTAACAGATATCCGTACTTCCTCCTCACTGAGCTCACTCATTACTACATTCTCTCTGAGCCTTTCAGTCATCATCATGTTCTCCCTTTGACTGGGGAAGAACCCATTCAAGAGCACCTCCACAGTCTCTCTCCATGTGCTCGTCACGAGTGATCCCACTTTCACTCCGCATATCTCTGTCTTTCGCTTCTTCCCCATGCATATCTTATACACCGACCCCCATGGGTTGGTGTTTCCCTCATACTCAACAAATTTCCTCCAATCTTGATTCTTGCTAGCAAGAATCTCCCTTTTATACATCCGTCAAAGTCGGATATACTCCGACCTCCCATTCACAACCTGTCTTCCAGTCTTTCTTGCTCTCTGATATGCCTCTCTCGCCCTTCTTACATCCAATTTTCTACGCTGGAGGGCAGAGGTCCACCAAGTATTTCTACCCGGAGGCCCCCTGGGCCTCCTAAACATTCTCTCATTTACACTCGTGACCCATTCCTCCAGCATTCTTACTTACTCATCCGAGCAGAGACCGCCGTATCGGTCCAAGCCAACACAATCAGCCTCCGCCCGAACAAGTCTTCTATATCTTCCCCAGTCAACCCCTCTTATGCACTATCTATTCTCTACCACAGTCGCACCATTATCCTTCATTCGCTTCTCCAGAGCAATCAGTATACCATTATTGTCACTGATGCTCCAGGTCGGCTGTACACGCCAATCTGACGTGTACAAATCATCCAACTTACTATTAACCACCACTAAAGGTGTACCATTCACTCCACCGATTCACTACAATGAGCTCTTTTTCACATATGAACTCCTAGACACTTTCGCCCCTTTCAATACGTGGTCCATACATACCCATCCCCTTGCTATGCCACAAGGTAGATGTCGCATTCACGTTCAGTCCTATAAGGACCGGACTGTTCCCAGTTACACTCAACATTCGCTCAACATATCCCAAGTACGACTCTATACTATCGCTATATCTACAATATACTGAAGCCACGTATCCCTCATATCTTTCATTCCTGAACCAGACGCATACGCCTAGCTCTCCTATCCCAGACACCGGCACGACGTCACCATCGGGGTCATTGACCACGATGGCCGCCCCACCATCTCCCGAGACAAATACTCTCATGGCCTGTGGGAAACCACACACCAATCCATCGCTCACATAGGGCTCCTGCAGTATACATATGCTCAGTCTTTCACGCATCATGCACTCACTCAATTCACACATGACGCCGTAGCATCCTTGACCATTCAACTGCAGGATTTTTATAGTCCTATCCACCTTAGGCCATTCTCGCTCTCATCCGTGCTTCTCTCATTTGAAACTCCGGACACCTAGTACTCGTAGTACTGTGTCCGGCACTCTTGCCTTTTGCCTTACACAATCGGCATTTCTCTTATTCTTGCACACTTTGGAGACGTGCCCCTCCGTGCCACACTTCCTACACACCTGCTTCTGGACCTTGCACTCTCGTGCAAGGTGACCAAAGTCCAGGCACTTGTAGCATTTATCCACCATGCTCACCTCTCTCACTCGGCATGACGAGAAGTGGAGGTAAACCCTCCTCTCTCGCAGCCACTCATCTTTTACTCTTTGTGGTACTTCTAGTACCACATTCCCTTTCTCTCCCCTTTTATTCCGGCTCCCCAACCGTACACACTGCTGGAACTTGACTAAGTCAAGCCCAGCCCCATTCTTTCTGTGGAGCTCTTTTATGAGCTCCTCCTCAGACATACTAGACTGTACGTCGTGGACTAGCACCTTGGGACCCAGTTTCCTGGGTTCCTCCACTTTCATACCTATATTGCGGAGCCCCTCGCAAGCGCTTAGGCACTCCAGCTCTCCGGCGGTTCTCGTCTCTATGACGATTCCGCCATCTTTCCTGCATTTTCGCACTGCAGTCACCCTTACATTCACATCAGATGCCACCGTAGCCAGCACCTTCTGCTTGACAGCCTCACTGTCCATCTTCCCTGCTACATCCTTGACTATCAAGGCGTAGCTCTGTCGTACCGGCTGCGGTGGCCTGCTCACAGGCACCGCAGCCTTCGCAGTCACGCCACCACTCGCGCCACCAATCGCTACCAGTCCGTAAGCGATCCTCCGTTCCCATCTCTCTTTCTCATTCAAGATCCCTTTCATTCTTTCAAGTTCACTTGACATATCTGCAAACACCCTTTCATACTCGGCAACATTGCCGATTATGACCCCAGCCACATTCTTATTTATGCGGCTCGCCTCCTGAAGGACTAACTCCCTCATTTTGGCAGAGACCACCCTCATTCTCTCTAGGGGGCATGAACTTTCGTTCATGCTCCCACTCTCACTTACATTCTCACTTGCAGCCGCACTTGGCTGCACACTCCCTCCAGAGCTGCCTTCGGGCTCTGGACTTGCTCGCTTGCGCTTTTTGTGCTTGCGCTTGCCCTCTCCATTTTTACCTCCACTATTTAACATTTCGAGATTATTCATATTAATCCCCCGAGTACGGACGAAATAACGGTCACCCCCGGCAGAGCGTCCCTACCGGGGGAAGGCTAAATGTCCCAGCCGGGGCACCAAGCCCGAGTGGTAAGGAAATCTAAGGACCTAAAGATCTAAGGTTTTCTCCTAGTGAGTGAGACGGTTAAGTCACGCTCCCCGTCCATCCTAAGACATGACTAGGTCAGGACGATATGTACAAGGTGTAGAGCCACCAGGTCTTTGGGCACCTCGGGTTCGGCGATCCCCGTATTGTCCGTTTTACCGAACAACCCCTGAGGGGATCGAGCTGGACGGTTAAGTCACGCTCGTCAGTGGGTCAGCACTGCCGCATCTGTAGTATTTGAGTGGATGGCAAGCGGTGACATATTTATGGTTTTAGCCGGAATCCAGAAGGTGCTTTTTTATATGCAGATTTATCTGAAGCGGGTAGCGTTGGACAGATGTACACATCTCAAATACTACATCACTAAAAAACAGGGTTGACCTAGTTTATGCAGGAGCAGCCACTGTTTAAGAGGAGATGAGGAGATGCGAAACCTCCTTACAGAGGCAGATAGAAGGCTGAAGAAAGAACAGCCGACGTGGAAAATCCGCCTACAAAGAAAAATAACAAAGATTAAAAAAAATTGTATCGTCACATACTTACCAGAATAACGAGGTCATTAGCAACAAGGTCCAGAAGGCAGTTCACAGGATAGCCTCTGAATTCAAAATCAATATTAGCGCGCTGGACTTCAGGATGAAATTGGAGATACTCAATGACGACCTGAAACAGAAAACAAAAGCACTGGGTAATCGTGTGAAGAGATTCAGCGAAAGAACCAACTGTACTACATGAATCAGAAGCAATTTTTTAGGAATCTGGAAGGCAGCAACACCTTAACTGATGAACCTCCCAAAACAGAAGAGATGTATAAATACTGGCCGGCAATATGGGGTCAGAACAAACAGCACGACAATGGAGCGGTTTGTATCAGCGAAGCTGAAACTTACGGCTTTAAGTACAAAATGGAGGAAGTTAAAAAACCAAACTTAACATTGAGCACGTATTAAAAGCACTTCTTTTTTTCATCGCGTTATTAATTAAAGTCCAAGTTGCTTTGGTCTTATTTTCCGATTTATTTATAAAGTCCTGATCAGAGATTTTCTTAGATAATTCAATATGGCTGAATATTTTCTATAGTATTCTTCAGTCACTATTCCTTTCAACATTTTTTCGTGAAGCTCCCGTTTGTATTTACTCGATATTCTTATACCCAGAGTAAGCCATGTTCGATTCCCCTTCCTTCTCAATTTCATTTTTTTCCGTGAAATGATCTGATTCATATTTGCCATCATTGTGTTGTAGAACAGTTCGTAGGCCACATCCAGATCTGTCTCTGATATCATACCATCCCAATTTAAATCCCTTAAACAAAAAAAAAAGAATGGATGCTTCGAAACAGACCAACTTTGAAATTCAAGATTGGTCTATGTTCTAACAAAATCACAGAACAGTGTAAGTTATTTTTAAGGTTATTTAAATTCATTGACATTCCATAATGAGATTTATTGAAGCCAAAATATAATTATATATTATATATAAAATAAAATAGAAAACGGCGTTTTACTTGATAGAAGAAATATAACAAAATTTGAATATCAAAACAGATTAAATCTGTTAGTCTTCTACAATTTTAATTTCGAAAAAATTTTATTGAAAAAACTTTTAGAATTAAATTAATGTCTAAAATAAGCACCGCTTACGTTTAATAGACGTATATAATCAAAAAAAAATTAATTTTAATCATTTTCTTATATCTGTTGGTTTATTTATTCCATTTGACATTATTTATTGAGTTTTGATTATATACGTCTATTAAATGTAAGCGGTGCTTATTTTAGACATTAATTTAATTCTAAAAGTTTTTTTTAATAAAACTTTTTTGAAATTAAAATTGTAAAAGACTAACAGATTTAATCTGTTTTGATATTTAAATTTTGTTATATTTCTTCTATCAAGTAGAAAGCCTTACTCTATTTTATTTTATATATAATATATAATTATATTTTGGCTTCAATAAATCTCATTATGGAATGTCAATGAATTTAAATAACATTAAAAATAACTTACACTGTTCTGTGATTTTGTTAGAACATAGACCAATCTTGAATTTTAAAGTTGGTTTGGAAGCATCCATTCTTAGCACGTGTTTGTTGTGTTATAGTTGTAGTTTTTTGATTTTGATATTTGGAATATTATCTAGGACCGAAGAAGGGGTTACTTGGAATTATATTTGTTTTTTGAAGATATAGTGCATGTTTTGAGAGATTTCTGAATTAGCTTATTCGAAAATTTAAATATATTGAATATTTCGAATAAATTATATTCTTTGAGAAGTCCTTAAGGTGTGTTCATGTTTTTAAAAGGCAATTGGTGTTCTTAAAGGTAAGATCAGAAACAAAATTTTGTCTCCTTCAAAAATTTATTTATTAATTTTAATGACTTTCTTATACCTGTTGGTTTATTCATTCCATTTGACATTATATATTGAGTTTTGATTATATACGTCTATTAAACGTAAGCGGTGCTTATTTTAGACATTAATTTCATTCTAAAAGTTTTTTGAATAAAATTTTTTTGAAATTAAAATTGTAGAAGACTAACAGATTTAATCTGTTTTGATATTCAAATTTTGTAATACCCTTTTCCCACTTGCTTGGATCCAAAATCAATCCTTTGGATTCATTCATCATTAAGAGCTTGGGACTAAGTAGATTGAACGTCAATTAAAAGAAGCATCTCCTATGTATGTCGAATATTTCGAAACTTTCTATTTGTTTCTTCTTCAGCGACACTAGAATATAATCATAATATACATCAATGCCAGATCTTATCAACATTGTCACCATGGTACTTACACAAATAATCAGTAAGTGACTACCAACCACAAAATTTCTACACATAACACAATATTTCATGAAAGTTGTTAATATTAGTTTCAGGCATAATGAAGGAATTTGTCGAGAGTGTGTTACATTTGCTTACATTCAGTTGTTATTATGACAGTCTCAAGTGATATCGTCCTCCGTCAACTTCACCCTCTGTCATTGCGGAAGTGACACGTTCCGAATTCACCACGGACCTCCTTTCGAAACCGAGTATGTGATTGTAAATTTGACTGAGGCGTTGGTGTTAACAAATACCCTTCTATTCGTCAATATACTGTGTTGCCCGATTTTTATGTTGTCAACTTCGCGAAAGAGATCTTCCAGAGCTTGTTGCCTTCTGACAGTCCAACCTGACATGCCCATCGGTTGTCCTAATCACAAGCGTGTCTAGAAACGGAACACTACCCTTACTTTTCATCTCAAAGGTGAACTTGAGATGTTCATTAGTGTCGTTAAAAACATCAAGAATCTTCAGTGAACCATCCTCTGGGATACTGAGCAGAAGGTCATCGACGTATTGAAAAAGAAATGGCACCTGGAAGGACAGCATGGGAATGCAGGTCTTCAACACCTTGGACATTGTTGTGGTTGCCATTATTGGGCTGAGGCTCGATCCCATGGGACAACCAAACGTCTGCTTGTAATAGACTCCATTGTATATGAAGTAGTTGTTATTGTATAGAAATTTTATTATTTCTATAAAGTTCTGCAAAGGAAAATTTGTGTTCTCCTCTATTCTGTTCCATTCTTCCTCTATTACGGATGTGAGTCCATAATCCACCGAGATCGACCGAGATACTAGTGAACAAGGAGATAACATCAAGCGAGACAACGACATAACCACCCGCAATTCGTGTGTTTCTTATTTACTCCGCGAAACAGAAGGAGTCTTGTATGGAATTAATATTGTAAGACTGAAAAGATCTCTTCAGTATATCAGCAATGAATCTATCAAGTTTTTCAGTAGCCGAATCAACCATAGAAACAATTGGTCTTAAAGGGCAGCCATCCTTATGTATTTTTGGAACGCCGTAGAAGCGAGGTGCAACGGAGGTGTATGTGATGAGCTTTTTTGCAGTTCCCGCTAAAATGTGGTTATTCGATTTTAAAGATTGGATAATTATGTTGTTCTTTGTTTCAACATTGGATGTTGGATCTCAGTTCATTCTGAGGTAAGTATCCACATCAACTGAAAGATTCATGACTTTTTGATTGTGAAGGTGTTTGGTGAGTAAAACCGTGACATTTTCGTCATCGGCTAACAATACCAACAATTCTGAATAATGATTGAGAAAGCTTTTTGTTTCTTTAAATAATTTGTTCAATATAAAGGAGGTATTGAAGTTCTTGTGGAAATAATTTGTGGCTCTCAGTTGGTTCTGCGAAGCAACGGAGGATTGCGTGATAATATACTCAACATCTAAAAGGAGTTTCTTCACACTGATATAGTCTTTCATGTTAGGAGGTACACTGAACCTTTGTTCCAAGGACAGCATCGTTTTAACGTTTTTGGGAATTTCAATATCTGTCAAATTTCTGAACCATTTGTCTCTTGCGCACATCTTATCTACTTTTTTCACTACTAGTTGGTTGAGTTTGCGAATATTACCTTGCTTCGTTTCGCTGAATGATTCATTGAAATTGTGAACAAGTCGGAAATTGAATGCACACACAACATATCTTGGTAACAAGGACCTGGTTTTCGTTTTTAAATTGTCGATGGTTATCTCGAAATATCGGACATGCCTTATTGTTATTCTTATTTCCATGTTAATAATCTTATGTTCTAACCTCTCGTTAACGTTGTTCAACTCACATGCAGCTCTATTTGTGTCTGCTTCCATCGAATTGAAAATGCATTTTATGTTTTGCACTATATGCCTCCAGCTCTCTTACACTGTAGCAGGAATATGTGTGTGTGCCAGTCTGGTGTTCAAAAGAACATTGCGTCAGCTCCATGTGTAGCATTGATGTTCTGATAGAAGCCCATATCTGAATTATTTCAAGATAACAATAATAGTCCTCCTTAGATTATATAATTCCTTAAGAGCTTGGGACTAAGTAGAAAGAACGGCAATTAAAAAGAAGGATCTCCTATGTATGTCAAATATTTCGAAACTATTTATTTGTTTCTTTTTCGGCGACACTAGAAGATAAACATAATATACATCAATGCCAGATCTTATTAACATTGTCAGCATGGTACCAACACAAATAATCGGTGATTGACTACTAACTGCCAAATTTCTACACATAATATAATATTTCATGAAAGCTGTAAATATTAGTTTCAGGCATAATAAAGGATTTTTTTCCCATGAGATTCCCATGGGATCACCTCAGTTCGTCACAAAATCACAGAAAACTGTAAGGCATTCTATGGTTTTTTTCACACCATTGACATTCCATAATGAGAATTATTCAAGCCTAAATATAATTATAAATTATGTATGTAAAATAAAATAGAAAAAGGAATTTTACTTGATAGAACAAATATGTATAACAAAATTTGAATATCAAAACAGATTTAATCTGTTAGTCTTCTACAATTTTAATTTCAAACAAGATCTGGCATTGATGAATATTATGATTATATTCTAGTGTCGCTGAAAAAGAAACAAATAAAAAGTTTCGAAATATTTGACATACATAGGAGATCCTTCTTTTAATTGACGTTCAATCTACTTAGTCCCAAGCTCTCAATGATAAATGAATCCAAAGGATTGATTTTGGATTTATTTGCATATTCAAATAAGTTAATCCAAAAATCTCTCAAAACATGCAATATATCTTCAAAAAACAATTAGACTACGGATAATCTCTTCATCGGCCCTAGATAACATTTAAATATCAAAATCAACTAACCATCAGTATATCATACCGTAGAATGTAACATGGGACTTGTTTGAAACAGACTAACTTTAAAAATCCAGGTAGTCGGTTCGTCACAAAATCGCAGAAAACTGTAAGGCATTCTATGGTTTTCTTCACACCATTGACATTCCATAATGAGAATTATTCGAGCCTAAATATAATTATATATTATGTATGTAAAAAAAATAGAAAAAGGCTTTTTACTTGATAGAAGAAATATATCAAAATTTGAATATCAAAACAGATTTAATCTGTTAGTCTTCTACAATTTTAATTTCATAAAAATTTTTATTCAAAAAACTTTTAGAATTAAATTAATGTCTACAATAAGCACCGCTTATATTTAATAGACGTATATTCAAAACTCTAATTGTTTTTTGAAGATATATTGCATGTTTTGAGAGATTTTTGAATTAACTCATTTGAATATTTAAATATATTAAATACTTCAAATGAATTATATTTTTTGAGAAATCCTTAAGTTGTGTTTTATGTTTTTGAAAAGGAATTGGTTTCACTATGGTACGATCAGAAACAAAATTTTGTCTCCTTCGAATATTTATTTATTAATTTTAATTGCCTTTTTTATATTGGTTGGTTTATTTATTCCATTTGACATTGTATATTGAGTTTTGAATAAATACGTCTATTGAATATAAGCGGTGCTCATTGTAGACATTAATTTAATTCTAAAAGTTTTTTGAATAAAAACTTTTATCAAAATTAAAATTGTAGAAGACTAACAGATTAAATCTGTTTTGATATTAAAATTTTGTTATATTTCTTTTATCGAGTCAAAAGCCTTTTTTTATTTTATTCTTATATTATCATTCAATGAAAATGAAAATCAAAGCCCTCCTGGGATTGAAAGAAAGGATAAACCGACTAGCACATCCTGAATTGCGTCCAGCAGCACTCAATAGACTTTTACACACATTGCTGGATCATGGATATAATGGATGTTTTTTGAAAAAATTAATATAAAGTACACCCCTCTGACGGATAAACTTTCGAATGAATCTCTTTCGCGAAGTTGACTACATAAAAATCGGGCAACACAGTATATTGACGAATAGAAGGGTATTTGTTAACACCAAGGACAAAGTTCCTTCCTTGTCGAGATCTGGTATCGTGTATGAAATCCAATGCTCCAATTGTGAATTAGCGTACCTATATATGACAGACAGCCCAAACGTTGAAAAACAGAATAACGCTTCACAAAAGCGATGCTAGATCGAGACGGGAGAGATGCGCGTTGGCAAACCATGTACCTATATGAGACGGGGCACAACATTTCATACAACAGTGCAAAAATTCTTATTCCTGGAGATGTATTTCATCAATGAGAGGGGTGATGTGATGAATTCAAGAGCAGATATAAAGAGCCTCAGTCAAATTTACACTTACATACTCTGTTTCGACGGAGGTCCGACGGTGGTAAATTAAGAACGTGTCACTTCCACCAGTGACAGAGAGTGAAGTTGGTTGATGACGATATCATTTGAGACTGTCATAATAACGAATGAATGTAAACAAATGTAACATAATTTTGCAAAACACAAAAAAATTTGATATTGGTCAAGTACAAAATAATGAGGCACATATAAAATTTTAAGAACACAAATTTATTGCAAAAAAACCATACAGATGCTCAATGGATGATCAAAAAGAGATAGAATTCAAAATAGGAAGATTGTTGAAAGCGAATCTGATTGAGGAGTCCTCCCGAACCACAGCATTTCCCATTAATTGATGAAATCTAAGCCATGACCGAAATGCAAAATTCTTTACTACATTAGATCTAAATTCAGCCTTTTGGTCGATTCCTATTCGTATCAAAGATAGATAAGACTGCTTTTGTGATACAGAATGGTCACTGGCAATGGAAATGTTAACCTTTTGGACTTAAAACACCCCCGGCCATATTTCAACGTATATTAAATAATATTATCAGAAAATAAAACCTGAAGTTATTCTGCCCAAATTAAATAGATGATACTGAATTGTTTCAGCTGTAACTATTTGGTAGTTGATCATAATTAAAACGAATTGTAAAAATTACATTGTTTTACTACTAATAAAAATATCTATTACACATTTTCTTATGACTCGTGTGACTACTGAAAAGTAAACAAAAATTCAACTTTTGCCACTCATTCTTTAGAAAACAGTAATTCTTTTCGACAAAAAGAAATCTTAAGAAAATTTCACATGTAGATTCAAAAGAAAAGAAACTTGATTATTGAAATTTTCAAATTAGTTCACAATAAAAATAATCTAGAAGTGACTCACCTCTGTGGTTGATGTCCGTGCTGCCCCATACTGTGTGGTGGGCATTGGCATCATATACAATTATCAGCTGGATGTATTTTTTCCTATAGTGGGGGCACTTCGGTAGCTCTGTCTCCAGAGAAGTACGCAAAATAGATGATGAACTCCATCCTCTGGCAGCGAACATGAAAATATGTGATGTCCTCTGTCCAGGACTCTGAAAGAACGAAATATTCTATATTTTTCCTAACAACCCTACAGGATCTCAGCCTCTCACCTGAGACACTGGTTATAAGAGTTTCCGGAATTCCTCCGAATCCACTTACCTTACCCGAGGATGATATTTAGGGTTTTCTGGATGAGAGCAATGTCTCTCTGCTCCTCTATGATTCTCCTGCCAATGTTGAACGATGCAGCCTTGGCATGTTGGAGATTGGCCTGCATGCAGCATATGGCCTCATTTTCTAGGCCGGTTGAGGTTTCCCTGGTAGGCAACTTTTCACCACCCTACCTTTGGCCACTGGTCGACTACTTAAGGAAGGGTTTCCCATGGATGAATTAATCCTACCCTGGAAACACCCCCTCCGTTGGGTCTCTTTTGGTTTTTGATCTTACAGACTTGGGCAATGGCTTTGAAGAAGACTCAGCTCCCCTCTACACCCTGACTTAGCCAATTAGTACTCCAGACGACGGTTTTGAGAGACGCCTCGTCCCCCCTCTTAGTCAGTTTTTTCTACCACATTGGTGGACTTGTTCGTCCGGAACTAGACTCTTCCGAAAACCAAGAAAGGTTTGTGGCTCAGGTCCTTCAGAGCTTCCATGGCCACTGTGCAGACTTGGCCTGGCCCTGACAACTCGCTAAGTAGAATACTCTACTCACGAGTCCTCAGGATATGGTTCATTTTTCTCAGTCTGTTAAGTATCTCCTCAGACTGAAATCTGTTTTCTTGGTCTTCATCTACGATGAAGACCGAACAGATATAAGGTTTGTGAAGGTCTCCGCCCTTTACGAGCTTGAGGTCCGCCCCTTCCCATGGTTTGAGTGTGGGAGTCGTCTCCTCGAGCCACCCCACACTTTCCTCGTCGGCACAAGTAATTTGGAGTCATGCAGGCCGATGTGAAGGGCCATAGAATCTCACCCGTGGTCCTTTGTCAGGTGTGTTTGCAACGGCTCTTAGAACCATCCTCTACAGTAACACTTCCCCGACACTGAGACGGCGGGATAACCTGAGCACAGCAAGCCGACTCTGATCCTCCACATTACCCCAACGTAGGAGGTCTTAAGTCTCTTTAAGACCTGACCTGGTAACTACCCTCAGATCTGAGCCGTTTGCTACTGACCACTGTTTTCGAGTTCGATTTATCCCCCTCTACAACAGTCGGCGGCTTGGGCTCTTCACCCAGGATTATTTGCAAAGCGGTATCGTACAATGTACCGCTTTTGAGGAGAATTTGGAGTCATCTTCTCTTCGACCCCATCAGCCTCGCCTTCCTTTTTGTTTTTTCATCTGACACTGACGATTCCGTCATATCGGACTTTAGAAGTGCTCGTTCATCATCAGAATGGACTAAAGTAATTTGAATATCCACCTTCATGAGCTCCGCTATCGCCTGAGGAACAAGGGATTGTCCTCCCTAGTCAGAATTGTATTCTTTTGTCAAGGTATCCATGTATGGTCCCAGGAGTAGCAACAGATACAAGATGTCCACCCCAGTAGGGCCCAGCGGTGCTGTGGTAAGGATAATGAAACCAGAGGGCGCTCAATGTCTGGAGTTCGCCTATAAAAAACTGATATACTCATCAGCTATGCAAACCACAGCATAGACTGTTTAACCGTGTCTTGGTGAAATTTTTCATTATGTTTTCCGAACACTTGATACAGACAATTAAGCCAATATCTCCACCGGGAGGATGTCCGCTAGACATGGCAACTTACAATATCCGATCAGCGGTATTACAGTTGAGATATTCAACTGACATCGTTTCCTCAGTGCAATAACCTTGGCCACGACACTACAGCTGAATAGAGGCGTAGATTGTTCACCTTTCCTAAATAATGTTGCCCAGGAAGCACCACTTGGAGGTCAATCTATCACATCCCATACAAACATGTATGCTTCACTTCAACGTGCTAACGTAATTCCGTAAAATTGTGGGGCGTAAATTGAAGTACTAAAAATAAAATAAAAAAACTGTGGAGGTATATTGCCATTGAATGTTAGTGTATGTTTGGCATAAAAACTAAATTATTATAAACGTTGAAGGTGAAAGAGGAATAGGGAAAAAAGATCTTGTGTTTTTGTGAAGCTGATGTGATTATATTTAAATTATGAAGTATCTATAAAAATAGAATAAATTCATAATGAGTCTCGTAGCGTCTGTTATTTTCTGTTTACGCGTTCTTACTCATTTTGTGTACCTTGATAATATTTATTTTATGTTAAAGAAGAAATACGTGAAGTCTACCCGTTAGTTGAATTGGCATGTAAGAGTAACTCTTTCGCGAAGTGACTACTGAGCAGTCTCCACAATCTACCCCCAGACGCAGAAAGTGTAATAAGGATTACGCATTATTACCGCGTGAAGCGAGAACCCCTCCGAAGAGATGAACTCACCAGCTTCCAGTTTGGGATTCAGTTCGAAAACCGACAACCGTCTGACTGGTAGCAGCGAAGCACTATCCAAACTCTACTGACTATGCATTGTCAGTACCCGAGTTGTTTGGGATGCAACTCACACGCTGAAAGGGCTTCTTATCTATCCACTAAAAGAGACAAAATTTTTGTTTCTGATCTTATCATTAAGAATACCAATTGCCTTTCAAAAACATAAACACAACTTGAGGACTTCTCAAAAAATATAATTTATTTGAAATATTTAATATATTTAAATATTCAAATAAGTTAATTCAGAAATCTCTCAAAACATGCACTATATCTCCAAAAAACAATTATAATTCTGGTAATCTCTTCATCGGCCCTAAATAATATTCCAAATATCAAAATCAAATAACTATCACTATATCTCACCTCACACGTGTTTAACAGGATGATTGCTTCAAACAGACTAACTTAAACATTCAAGATAGTCTATGCTCTTAACAAAATTACAGAAAAGTGTAAGGTGTTAGAAGGTTATATTTAAATCATTGACATTCCATAATGAGATTTATTATTTATTTAGGCTTTAATTGACCATTGATTTGTTATACAGATATATGTGACATTGTCTTGATTTGTAGAATTTTCTGTTATCATACCTGACACTACTTATTAATGATATTTGGTACAGATTAGCCGACTTAATTTATTTGAATATGAATATGCTAATTATGAGCATTACGGCTTATTATGGTATGAATTGAGCATAAGGAAAGTTTTTGCTCCGTTTGTAACGTGAAAATGTCGGGAAAACATTTCTTTACTTGAAAAAGGTCGCAAAGGTATGTCTTGTATGTATGTTTGCATACTCTAGATGGCGCTAGTGTATGATCAATAGTTAGTGTCTCTTTGTATAGCGAATACAGATACTTGATAGATTTGTAGTCGCTGGCATTCATTGCTCTGATGAAAACCAACAAGTTTGAAACGTGCGTATGTCTGCAATTTGCCCCTGTGATCAATAAAACCTTATCGAGTTTGTTTGAGTATAGAATTGTTATAAAGATGTATGTTACACTGCCTCGATTTGTAGAACTTTCTATTACCATAGCTCACACTCCTTATTTAAGTTATTTGATCAGCCGAATTAATTTATATGATTCATGGTTGATTCGAAATATAGTATATTGTGTAGCTGAAAAAGTATTTTGTAGTGAATATAAGAAATGTGAAAATCCTTACTGGCTTTCAGAGATGAAAAATCTAGCACCTGCTATAGTCAATTAATTTTTGTAGGGATAATCAAGTGAATACATAAAATGGAGGTGGGGGGCATATTAGTTATTTGTTTGCGGGGGTGTAAACGGATTCCTGATCTTATTCGAATAATTCAACATTTGCATTTAAAAACAGAGGTTGTGTCGAAGGCAAATTAACTAGAATGGAAAAGTTTTTCAACCATAATTCTGTACATGATCCAGTTGATGTTTATCAGTGTGAAATTCTTGAATATCAAACAGATTAATTTTGCTATCCTCCCTACAAATTTTAATTTTATTAAAATTCTTTCTTAAACTTTTTAAAACGAAATTAAATAAATTCCTCAAAAAACACTGTTTCAATTTAGTTGATATAAAGAATTAACACTCATTTCAAAGCAACAAGAGGAATAAAAAAATCCAAAGAAAATATAGAATAATGACAGAACTTAATGAAATGAAGAAATGACTTACATAACAAACATTTGATGGAAACAACGCTGTTTCACAACGGTATCATGAAAACAACATTCCATTTCCCTTTACAATGAAACATTTTGGCATAACGGTTCACTAAAAAAACCTTGGATGGTTAATTTTCATATTCTAAGGCAGCTAGAGTCACTGAACTAGAAGCAGTAAAAGTAGCTGAACATGATAACATTTTAGACAAGCCTTCAGCATCATCCATGGCAGATGCAATTTTAAGTCTCCTAAAAGTACAAATTGCAAAAAGTATGCCACAAAAGTGAGTGATTTTGTGCAAATTTAAAAACTGCCAAGAAATATTTGTCTTTAATAGAGGTAATAAAATTTTTTGCACTCACAATTTTCGTCCTTTTAACGGTATATACATTAGTATATCCAAAATTATAACTGAAAACTATATCTATATATTTGATGGATCCGATCTTTACTTGATGGAAATTCATTTTCAACGATAAGTAAATAAAATTCAACTTCCACAAACTTTTTATTGATGAACGACAATTGTTTTGCAACACTGTGGCTTAATCATGGTTTACATGTTAACTACAAATTAGTTCAAATATAGAACATGATTAAGCCACTATCAACTAATATGTATTTGTTCGAATGTAAAACATGATTAAGCGACAGTATGGCGCAACAAGGAACGTTCATCAATAAAAACTCATCTTTGGAAAATATGCATAAATTGATAAATTGAACTAACGTTTGTGTAACTGGGCTACAAAAAGTAACTTCCTAATCAGAAATGGTTATGTCTGAACTGAATAATAATTCCTTCGATTATTTGTGCAAAAAACTAAGTCTTAAGTTAGCAATTGGTTATATGGATTCATATCACAAATATAACCTATTTCCCGCATATAATTTTACCTTTCAAATGGATATCTCGAAAGCAGACTGATCAGGTCACGGAGTAACATATGGTTTAAGGAATTTTATCCCATTAGACCTTATTCCAATGTCGTTTGAATCGAAATGGTTTGAACATATAAAAACATGTTTCTTCGAGGAATCAACACTTTCAAACCCAAATCGGCAAACCTGCTTTCTTGGATTGGAGCATTTCTTACTGATCGAACAGGTTCGTGTCGATAGACCCTTCTAGTTGGCTAGACCTATTGCGAGTGAAATTCCCCAAGGATCTGTTTTGGGTCCACTTCTCTTCCTCCTATGTATCTCAGATTTAATATATAATAATTTCCTCATACCTCGATGTTCCAAATTTGCCGACGACACCAAATTATTCGGCAACCCCAATGAGACCGGTCATCTGATCCAGGAAGATCTGGAAATGTTAAAACGTTGGTGTGAGTGGAAGTTGCCTCTCAATCGTGAAATGTGTGCTGTTCTGCACTTAATTGCTCACAATTCGCGACGTCGGTACTTCTTTTCCGCAATTGATCTAAGTTATTTCTTCAAGTTGAACCTTGAAAACCGTCTTCAAGGTCACGCCTACAAGTTGAAGGGGAACAGCTTAAAGACGCCACAGAGGCCAAACTTCATTACTAACCGGGTGTTTTTTATGTGGAACTCTCTACCCTCGTCAGTGGTTAAATGTTTTTATATTTTATAATTTGCATAAATATTGTGCGACTTATTTCAAATTAAATTGTTATTATGTTTCACCTAGAGCAAACCGCATAGCCCTTTCATGAAATTTTAAATTTGCCATTTGGATATACCTACGCCACTGGAATATGACATGTGCTTTTACCTGTGAAACGATAAATTAGGATGGGAATTCTCATTATTTCCACATTTTTCACATTTACCAACCATTGTCCATTGTCCACAAAATATAACCAAACTCACCCTAAATAGCTCAAAACTCTAAATAACTATTTAAGTCGGGAATTTACTTATTGATATGCAACCACAAAATGAAGAGATTATACTTTGCCAATGTTGCTACTAAACGTTTTAAGGAGGAATAAAAACTCGCGCTCCTTAGATTAATTATTATATATGTTAGTAATAATTTTACGTGCAGGTTTGGAGGTTGATTTCTATAAAGTTGAAATAATTGAACTTCATTCAGTACCTACTTAATAAATCTATTTTGAATCCACAAGCTTCTGTGCAGAAAAAGGTAACGTTTGGTGTGGTTGAATTTCAGATCGTGATGCTAGATATAGTGACTTCCAATATTTTGTTGACAGATTGAATAATTCACTAATAAATAAATAACAATCTTTATTTTTTTACCCTACGTGTTTATTGATCAATTCTGAATTTAAAAAAGCACTGTGGCACGATTGAATCATTATATCGTAAAAAGATCTTCCAGGGGCATATTCATGAGTACACCCAAACTTAAATATCAATCCACTTCAAATCAACTTATTAGTGGGTATTGAAACGCCTATACCATTGAGAAACTGTTTATCGTCGGTTGCTCTTGAAAAAACCGGTAAAGATAATATATTAAGTATCATCGAGAACAAAGTCTTTGGAAATCCTTGATAAAAATTAATTGTATGTCAGTTGTTCAGATGACATTAAAATCGGACGAAATAAAGTCATGGGGAAAGCAATCAGTAAACTCTGAAAATATTATTCAATATTATACTTCATTATGGAAGTATTTATTAGAGCTCAGGAGTTTTAGGGTGCCCATTATAAGTTTATTGGTAAGCAAAATACTTTAGAAGTAAATATTTTTTTTATTTCGATTAATATTTTCAATAATTGTCAAACTACATATTAAGTTACTCATGTCCTAAAAAAACTGCGTATTTTTAGGAGCATCAATCTATTAAGTACCCAATGCATAATAAAATCGACCTTTTCATGTTTGTTTGACAGGTTCTTGAATAAGGATCTTTTTCCGTGTGAGACTTTTGTTTTGGGACTGTGATTAAATTCAATTCACTCTTCAAGTAACTGACATCTGAATCTTTTTTGATAGGTTTTCGCTGTCTTAGCATCTTTTGTACGATTGTTATCTACATGTTTTCTAAGTTCATCAATAGGATTGTGTTCGTTCGCTTCTTCGAATTCTTTTCTGCTTTTGTATATACTCTACACACATAAGCCAGCTATAAACGAAGGACAGCCATTTTTAGGAACTGCGTCAATATATCCGGAAAATGGTCAGACGACCTTTTTTCATGAAAGTAAAACAATCTTTTTCGGTATTGTTAACTCAGCGAGATTCAACCCCCAGCGAGGGTAAGAACGACCTCGAATGACATTCGAGATCGAATAAGATTTTTGAAAAAAATCTAACAATTCCCTTTATAATGATCTTCAGATTTTTCCAAAGCAAAATATTATGCAGCTTTCATAGAGCTTCTAAATTAAATCAAACAATTTAGTATTATTGTCATCTTCAAAAATGAATCTGTGCATTGAATACCTTATATCTGGGAAATCTCGAGTAGGTAGAAATTATTTTTTCATGGAGGTTCATATATCAATAAATATTAATATTTTGACAAGATATTATAAAACAGATGTTTCAATCGTTTCGACACCGCTCCTTATCATAAACCTGTCAACTGAAAATAAACATTGAGCAGATTAGCTACATTTGGGGGTATGATTCCTAACATGAAACTTCTTTCTGAAATATCTAAGGGAAGTTAGGAAATCATCAGGTATCAGTTATAGCGGCGGCTGAAAATGGAAGAGAACGGAGAACTCATAAGAACACTAGAGAGTTCTGAGGGAGACCGGAGAAATAATAATATTTATATTTTTGGTTTGGATAGAGAGGAACTATATAATGTTTCTCTCTATTGGCATTGGACCATGCAGATGACGTGATGTTGACGTGCATGAATTTGACTAGAGCATTCGATTGTGTCAATCATGAAAAATTTCTGCGTTAGTTGGAATGTATGGGCATGAGAGGCACAGCTTTGGATCTGATGAGGTCCTACCTTGAAGATCGCTACCAGATAGTAGATTTGGAACGCAAGAGGTCTTCAAGAATGAAAATTAGTACAGAAGTGCCCCAGGCATCGGTGCTGGGACCGACTTTATTCATAATTCATATAAATGATCTGGTGTGTAATACTGCTGCAGATGATGAAATCCCCTTTGCTGATGACACGTCATTCCTATATTAAGCGAACAATAGAAATTTGCTACTGAATAAGTCAGAGGAAACTGTGACGGGCACTGTAGAGTGGTTCAATGTAAATAACATGAAAGTAAATCCAGAGAAAACACAACAGCTGGTTGTGAGCACAAAGTACCGAAACCTGGAAAGCATTTCAATGCTCGGAGTATCAATTAGCGCAAATTTAACTTGGAAGGAACATATAAATGAAATAATCCACAAGCTCCCTATGGCATTATTCGCAATACGGCGAATAAAAAGCATACTCACAGAAAAAAAGGCGGTACTTGCTTATGTACATGCATATATTCGTTAGAGGTTTCGGCTTGTGCAAAACTTCAAGAAGTGTACGACATTCATTTTTAAAACAAAATTTCTGCCATATGTTCACCATGACTAGCTGTTAGGAACCGCATTCGATCAGACCAATTTTGGACCACTTTTTTGAGTAATTCAGGCCTTATTTCATCCATAACAAGAGTTATGTTGGCTTCCAAAGGGTCTATTGTTCTTGGTTTATCAGCATAAGCCAATGGCTTGACATAACCCCAAAGAAAATAATCAAGTGTAGTTATGTCGCATGATTTTGGAGGCCATTTAATTGGATTATTACTCGAAATAATGTTATTGCCAAATCTTTCTTTCAATAAATCAATTGTTACGGTAGCGGGATGAGGTGTAGCACCATCTTATTGGAACCAAAACACTTCTGGGTCGATACCATTCAAATTTTGAAACAAATAATCATTGATCTGTAACGAGCACCATCATTCACTGTAGCTCCAGCATCGTTTTTAAAGAAATATGGACCGCTGATGCCTCCAGCGTGTAAAGCACACCATACAGTACATTTTTCAGGATGCAATGGAAGCTGCAGAACTTCTTGAGGATTGTTTTCACTCCATATACGGCAATTTTGCTTGTTTACATAGCCGTTCAATTAGAAATGAGCTTCATCACTAAACACAATTTAACGATAAAAAAGTAGATCAACTTCAAGCTTTTATAGCCCAATCAGCAATCATGCGACGCTTATTATGGTCAAGTGGCTTTAGTTCTTGAACCAATTGGATCTTGTATGGGTGTAGAACAAGATCATCATGCAGAATTTTTCATGTGGTGGATGCACAGAGTCCAACTTGTTGTGAACGTCGACGAATAGACAAATCTGGATCATCATTAACACTATGACTTACAGCAGCGATATTTTCTTCTGTACGTACAGTTCTTTGTCTTGTAGTTGTTTTTGCATCGAGTAGAGAAAATGTTGTCCGAAATATATCGATAGTTGGACGAATAAGCTGCTCTGATGGACGATTATGTAAACCATAAATTTCACGAAGTGCTCCATAAGTTTGGTGAATAGAACACTGATTTTGAAAATGAATTTCAACAATTTGTTAACGTTGTTGCAGCGTGAGACTTTGCATGATAATTTGTCAATGCTTACTGAACAGAAATGCTAAAACGACATGTCATACCTTCTGTCAAATCACAGTTATCCCTATCGATACATCTGGTAATACTATGGACAACGAAAACCAGCGTTGTGCGTTTTTCGGATATTGGTAAGGTCAGTTCATCACATACAAATGTTAGTAGAGGTCTTGGACCGTCAGCAGGTAGTTCAAGTTGGTGGACGACAAAGCACAGCCTCAAAGAACAATAAAATAGAAAGGCCTTTTACTTGATAAAAGAAATATAACA
Source organism: Megalocaria dilatata (assembly GCA_034642435.1). NCBI lineage: Eukaryota > Metazoa > Arthropoda > Insecta > Coleoptera > Coccinellidae > Megalocaria > Megalocaria dilatata. The sequence continues at coordinate 86,069,654 of CM067855.1, forward strand.
AAATTTGAATATCAAAACAAATTAAAATATGTTTATCTTCTACAATTTTAATTTCAAAGAATTTTTTATTCAAAAAACTTTTAGAATTGAATTTATGTCTAAAACAAGCACCGCTTACATTTAATAGACGTATATAATCAAAACTCAATATATAATTTAAAATGGAATAAATAAACCAACAGATATACGAAAGTCATTAAAATTAATAAATGAATATTTAAAGGAGACAAAATTTTGTTTCTGGTCTTATCTTTAAGTACACCAATTGCCTTTTAAAAACATGAACACACTTAAAGGACTTCTCAAAAAATATAATTTATTTGAAATATTTAATATATTTAAATATTCGAATAAGTTAATTCAGAAATCTCTCAAAGCATGCACTATATCTTCAAGAAACAAATATAATTCTGAGCAATCCCTTCTTCGGTTCTGAATAATATTCCAAATATCAAAATCAGAAAACTAACCTATATCAACAACGCCACGTGTAAAGGAATAATGCTTCGAAATACAAATCATCTTTATAATTCAAGATTGATCTATGTTCTAACAAAATCAAAGAACAGTGTGGGTTATTTTTAAGGTTTATTTAAATTCATTGACATTCCATAATGAGATTTATTGAAGCCAAAATATAATTATATATTATATATAAAATAAAATAGAAAGGTCTTTTACTTGATAGAAGAAATATAACAAAATTTGAATATCAAAACAAATTGAAATATGTTTATCTTCTACAATTTTAATTTCAAAAAATTTTTTATTCAAAAAACTTTTAGAATTAAATTTATGTCTAAAACAATTTTGGGTCCCATCTTTCTACGCGCTTGTTCGAGAGAATAGCGTACTGTCGTTTCGCCCAAATACCGGCCTGCTTTCTCACCGTAAACACGCAACTTTCGAACAGAAAGAGCTAGAGCCATCAAATTCTCAGGGAAGATTTGTGGTGTGGATCCACGGCTGAGTTCGTTAATGGACAAGACCGGTTCAATGGTTTCGCAGTTATTGCGTATATTTGAAAATTTTTTCATATTTTTCCACTAGTATCAAAAGGACAGATTCGATCGATTTTACATTCAGTATTAAGAAGCGTTGCCCGATACCATAAACACTATAACTTTCGAACGGAAAGAGATAGACACTTGAAACTTTCGGAATAGGTTTGTGGCCTGAATATCCCTGTTGAGTTCGTTTTAGGTATTGTCAATCCAATGGTTTCGTAATTATTATTATTTTCATTTGAAAATTTCTCTTATTTTTATCAATATTTCAATATTTTCCAAAACTACAAATCCAATTGATTCGAAAACTTTCAGGAAAGATTTGGAGCCTAAAAAGCTCGTTCATTGATGGGTAAAATGGGTACAATAGTTTCACAATTATTCACATTTGAAAATATTTATATTATCCCCAAATTTTAAAAATAGCAGATTCCGTCGGTGTGAAATTCGGCCATCAGAAAGAAGTAGAACAATAACGCGCTTATTCGTGCAACATTTCGGAATTACCGGAACCATAATTTTTGAACTATTTTGAATATTTTATGGTTTCAGGTTCATGATCTATCTATATTCTATATAGTACTTCACTAAAAGAGTAGTAACCATCACAAAGTCAAGAATTTTTGTTTAGCTCAATGTCATTTTTTCTAACAATGCAAAAGTGCTAAATTTAGAAGCGGGTAAAGGGAAGTCTATAATGCGTCCCATTTCAATTATTCAAAAAATTTTCAAACAGTATTAATCTCAAAAAAGCTCGTAAAAATGGTCAGTTTTCAGCAATTTTTGCAAATTCGTCAGACATTGACGGCAGATTTGAATTCGAAAAATGATATTTTGTTTTATGATTTTAATGATTCTTAAACTGAGTTAAAAACTAAAAGGAAATTTAAGATAAAAGTTGATCATATCTACTACGTAATCCTTTATGCTTTTCGGTATATTTCATTACTATACGTAGAAATCTCAAAATAGAGATTTGGATACGGAAATATTTTAGAAAAGCTCGAAAAAATGGTCGACTTCTGACGAAATTTCCGATTAATAGGAGCATTACAACAAATGATGCACTCGATGTTAACTTATGATTACTAGGAGTGAATTTTATTTTCAATTTGAATCTGAAAATTGTGGAAATGATTGAAAATTGAGTTGAATGGATTGATAATCGATTGGATTATAGTTATTAAAATTATTTGCAAAGATTTTTTTAGAAACCTGAATTCAAAGAGGAAACTTACAGATAACAAAATAAACACTGGTTTGGGTTGGAAAAGCGACGTTATTCGATGCCTTCCGATTGTTTGCATATCCAATAATATTTATTAACAGAATATTACAATAAACAGAATTAATAAAGTAAATAAAAACAACTTGGCTTAAGTTTCACTGTTTATTTTATGTCTGTTGACATACATGTTTCGGGTTTTTAGCCCATTTTCAAAATGGAAGAGAACAAAACTTAAAAGCTTATTGATAATGGTGTGGTAGATCACATGTACAAGAGTGTAAAATTATTGTGTAAGTTCGGTCCTAATCTTTTACCGATAAGAGCAATGGTGGTAAATTAAATTGAAGTTGTTCATTCGTGATCGGTAGCTTCTTACCCTGTGCTAAACAAATTCCCAAACTTTCTAAAAGATCCATTCTTGTGCTTTTATTACCTACGTGTAAAATCTCAGTTCTACTGAAATCTATAAAATAGTTCTTATTTATACAATGTTCCGAAAAACCTGATGTTATTTTATTAGGTGATATACTTCTCTCATGTTCTTCTACCCTTATATTTATAGGTCGTCCTGTTTGCCCTATGTAAAATGCACGGCATTCATACCAATATAATTTGTATACATTCTGTCAAGAAAGTACCGGGAATTATCGATTTAAATCTGACGGGGCAATGAGGTAGGTAAAATTTTTTTTTCCGAGGTTGGTACCACTGTCCTTAATTACTATGCCAAGCTTGAGCGGGATCTGTCAACTAGTGTGTTTGCAACAGCTGATTAAGTCAGTCGATGTCAGAGTGCGTGCCGATTTTTACTATGGGTGATTACGTTGAGCAAAGAATTTGTTTAAAGTTTTGTGTTGCAAATGAATTTTCGTGTGCCGATGCATTGAATATGTTGCAAAAGGCCTTTGGTGATAATGCTCTATCGAAAACTCGTGCATATCAGTGGTACAGAGCCTTCAAGGACGGTCGTGAAGTGGTCGCCCATCGACGGCTTCGATCGAAGATAACGTCGATAAAATTAAGGAAAGGGTGCTGGAAAACCGTCGTACCAGCTTGAGAGAGATAGCACATGATCTTAAGATATCCCACGAGTCCGCACGTACGATTTTGATTGATATTTTGGGCATGAGAAAGGTGGCCGCTCGACTCGTACCGAAAGACCTGAATTTTCTTCAAAAACGTCATCGCGAACAGGTTGCTTCAGACATGCTGGATCGCTGTAATTCCGATTCTACATTCATGGAACGCATTATAACTGGTGATGAGACCTGGGTCTACGAGTACGATATGCAAACAAGCCAGCAATCATCGGAATGGGTGGTAAAAAATGAGCCGAAACCGAAAAAACCACGCCAAAGCCGCTCGAAAATGAAGGTGATGCTCATTGTTTTCTTCGATATCCGTGGCGTGGTGCACTACGAATTCGTTCCAGAGGGTCAGACGGTAAACAAGGAGTATTACCTAGTCGTTATGAAACGTTTGCGTGAGCGTATCCGTAAGAAGCGGCCAAATTTGTGGGCGAACAACTCATGGATTTTGCATGACGATAACGCGCCTTCTCACCGAGCTACGATTGTGACTGACTTTCTCGCCAAAAACTCAACAAACGTGCTTCAGCAACCACCGTATTCGCCGGATTTGGCTCCCTGCGACTTTTTCCTCTTCCCAAAACTAAAACTGCCCCTTCGTGGCACCCGTTTTGAGTCGATTGAAGCCATAAAACAAAATTCGGCGCGAGAGCTAAAGTCCATCCCGGAAAGCGCCTATAAAAAATGTTTCGATAATTGGAAGTGCCGTTGGCATAGATGTATTGGAGCAAATGGAGCCTATTTTGAAGGCGACCCAATAAATTTTGACGATTAAATGTAAAAATGTTGTTTTAATTGAAAATTCCCGGTACTTTCTTGACAGAGTAGTATACCGCTTTTTCCACACGTTTCACGACAGTCTTTGCTATTGACTAAGAGTGAACCTAAGTTTTTCCAATTTGTATAAATAATTTTGATATTATTTTGAGTTAGTGTATTGCAAATTTTGTTACTTATTCGTGAAATGAAGTTCATGCTATGGAATTTTTTTTTCTTTGTCCTGAAGAATAGGTTAAAGAGAAGCTAGAGAGCTTTTTTATGCTGTTTCTCAAAAATATAGATTATAGAGAAGATAACAACACCAAAGAATAAATTAATTTAAAAGAGATTAAAATTTCAAATTACTGGACAGGAACTCTTGGTCACTCCAAAACGCATGCTGCCGCAAAACTTCACTAATAATTTTCTTGAACTTTTTGAGACTAATCCTTTTCACCTCATCAGGTATCTTATTGAAAAGTTTATGAAAAATGAAATTAGGTCCATTCTTGGATTTGTCGAATCGCATATACTCAGAATTTATTTTGTTCCTTCATCATGTATAATAATCATAAGTATCACCATACTTCGGAAGATCCCTGTTATTATTATATGCATAAACAATACATTCATAAATATAAATAGAAGGAACAGTTAGGATTTTTTATTTTTTGAAGGCGTGTACCTGTCTAGTAATCTAATCCAGCAACTATGTCTGTAGTCTAATCCAGCAACTATTCTAACTTCTCTTCTTTGCAATCTGAAGATACTTTCCCTACTTGAACAGTTACCCCAAATCAGTACACAGTCTCGTAGATGTGATTCAACCAGACTATTATAGGCAACCTCAATAACACTCTTGGACACAATGAGAGATCCAGGTGAGACTTGGATCCAGATAAACTCCTAGAAACTTTACTGACTCACTGGTATTATGATCTGTAGTCCCTCTCAAATTGAACAACATGGTGTCTGTTTTCTCTGCGTTGCAAAACTAACATGTTTGATGGAAACCATTCTTTGGCTCTCAATGCCATGCAGCTCTCGATGCCCTACTGTAATTCCAGAGTCCTCAGCCCACACGTGAATTCTACCAGGTAAAGTTATTGGTAAATTAGCACAACTCTTATCCAATTGACTACTTTGCATTCTCCACAGTCCACCCCTAAAGGTAGAAAGTGTGATAAGGATTACGCCATATCATCGCGCGAAGCGAGAACTCCTCCGAAGAGGTGAACCCACCAGCTTTCAGTTTGGGCCCCGATACGAAAGCCAGAACCGTCTGACTGGTCGCAGCGAAGCACTATCTAACCTCTACTGGCTCTGTAGGTCAGTACCCGAGTTGGTTTGAGACGCAACTCACCTGCCAGAGGGAATTCTTATCCATCCATCCGAACGCAGTCCCATGAGCTCAAGATTGACGACTACAATTGATCCTGGTACGAGCACCGTCTAGCGGCCTGTACGTCTTGACTCACCGAACCCATGTGAAGTCATTTTATTGATCCTGGCATCCAGCACTAATGGCAGAGCCATTTCATCGAGATCCACAAACCCTAAATGGTTACGCATTGATCCGGGGCCAGGACAGGCCGGTCGAACCGTCAAACCGCTAGTCGTTTCATGAGAATATCCCGAACATGGGGGTCTGCGAACAGATAAACGAAATACCCCTAGTCCAGCATGCGAACTTTCAACCACTGCCCCCCCAACACCAAAGGGGTGGCCAGGTGGTACAAGTAGCACACTAGTTGACAGATCCCGCTCAAGCTTGGCATAGTAATTAAGGACAGTGGTACCAACCTAGGAAAAAAAATTTTTACCTGCCTCATTGCCCCGCCAGATTTAAATCGATAATTTCCGGTACTTCCTTGACAGAATGTATTTCTTAGTACGATTGTTGATGTTGATTCATTTGAACTACCAAACTTAATATTTTTATTCTTGGTAGTTTTAATTCTATCTTCTGATAAAAAGACGGACATTTCACTCCTATCCTTGTTCAGATTCACCTGTTTGGCTGAATGCACAATTTCATCCGAATTTTTTATGTTTTCACACTCAGGAGACGATAAAATGATTTCTGCACCGGTTTATGAGAATTGGTAAAAGATCCCATAGATGGTTCATACTCGATGTATTTTCTCCAGAGAAATTTCCATCATTTTCTCCGATTTTCTCTAATACACATATCTTGTCCTTCAGTTCCTCAATCAACTTGTACTTATCTTCAATAATTATGTTTAAATATCCTTATTCCATATTATTTTTGATTTGGTCATTTTCCAATGGGGTTTTACGAATGTTGTTCAGCCCAACTGTTTCATCTACTTTAGTTAAACTTTCAATTTTGGAGAGGGAATTTCCAAAACACAGTTCATTAAGATTACTAAGACTAGACCGCAATCTTTGGAGTTTCAACTCTGCTTGACACAGTTTTGAGGTTATGTCATTATAGCAAACCAATCTTCCCTCTTGGACTACAAAAATTCCACAAATTTTCAGTACACAGCTGAAGTGATATGTACATTTGATACATGTTATGAAAGTTTTCACTTCTTTCACACACTTTTTTGAGAACATTTCCGCACTGTTATTTATACGTGGTGCCCTGTTGAGGTAAGATGTAATCCGTAATGTCCCAATACTTTCAACAAAAAAGAATTGAAAAACTCGCTGTAAGTAGTGAATTGGCATTAAACTCAATTGATCCGAAAGAGAACCTTAAGTACGAAAAACTTACCGTTGCAAAGTTCATTTCAATGTTTACTCTTAAAAATAATAAGAACGAATAAATCGAATTAAAAGAAAAATTTCAGATAATCAACTCATAATTTCAAAAGCAGATGAAGGCAACACGGTAACAATACTAAATAAATCGGATGATTTGAAAAAAAAAAGAAAAATTATTTGAATCTAATAATTTCCTAAAGCTCAAAAACAACCTCACGTCTAAATTTCAAAACTCCGTGAACCTCCATCAAAAATTGTCGAAGCTTGATTTCAGATACAAATTATACATTAAAAATTATGAATCAGATAGCTCCGTTACTTTACGCGCTTCCTAAAATACACAAGATAGATTGTCCTATGAGGCCCATTGTTTCTTATATAAATGCACTCGCGTCAAAAATTTCTCAACATCATTTTACCAAATTTGTTGCAACATAGCCCAAAATATTCTATCAAAAATACAATACAGCTCAGAGAAGAACTAAAAACTTTAAAAATTCCCCCTAACGCTAAACTTGTTTCATTCGATGTTGTGAATGTTTTTCCTTCCACACCTAATTTAGAACTAAAAATATATTTCAAAATTTATTACAGCTAAATCAGTCACTCACCTCCGAAGTTATACGAGAAAGTGGTGATAAGAGAGAACCCATAGGGAGGCCGTCTAATTGTTGATAAATTTTATGGTTGAATTTGAAATAACTTTGTTTGAGCTATATTTCAAGTAGAATTATTGCTTTTTGAGATATACCTCAAACAAAGTTATTTCAAATTCAACCCTATGGGTTCTCCCTTATCACCATTTTTGAGCGAAATTTTCAGGACCCATCTTGAAAATCAAATCTTCTCTTCTCAAGATAAATAAAGTTCTTTATTGGAAAAAATATGTGAATGGTGTATTTTGCATTTGGTTAGGTTCTATTAGACAATTAGAAAGGTTTCTGAATTTGTCAAATTCATTATTAAACCAAATTGTAGAAATTACTATGTTTTACTACCAAAAAAGATATATTACACATCTTCTTGTGACTCGAGTTTCGGGAAATGAACTATCCCATTATCAGACAACTGAAGACCTTACCATAGTACAGAGGTATTTAAACAAAAGTGATAAATATTTTGAATATTTCAATAGATTCTAGATAACACCTAATAGTGGTACAGAGGTTTACAAGCGGAACGTGATAAAAAACCGGGTTAAAAAAGATGGGCCTTCTAAAAGATATCGGAATGTCGGCAATCGACAAAGAAGGTTGTTAAACAGGTTGTACCCATTTAATATCTCAAATAATTTTTGGGGTTACTTTCTTGTATATCTCAAATATTTGGATTTACATAGCTCCATACAGTCATTCATTATTTTTTAAATTATTTTTATTGTGAACGAATTTGAAAATTTCAGTAATCAAGTTTCTTTTCTTTTGAATCTACGTGTAAAATTTTCTTAAGATTTTTTTTTGTCGAAAGAAATTACTGTTCTCTAAAGAATGAGTGTCCAAAATTGAATTTTTGTTCACTTTTCATTAAATTCATTTTATGTTCGTTGAAAAAGGATGAAAAAGATGTTACTTTCTAAATATCTCAAATATTTTCGATTTACATAGCTCTGTACAGTCATTCATTTTTTTTACATTATTGTAATTGTGAAATAATTTGAAAATTTCAACAGATTCTAGATAATCGAGTTTCTTCCCTTTTGATTCTACATGTAAAATTTTTAGATTATCCATTGTGGGAAACAAATGCTCGTTTTCTAGACAATGAGTAGCAACAGAAGAATTTTGTTTATTTTTCATGAAACTCATTTCATGTTCGTTGAACCTCGTCTTGAAGGAACGTCCTGTTTGTCTTATATATTTATTACTGCACGTAGAACAAGATAACTCATAAACTCCTGATTTGTGTATGTTTGGAGTAGGGTCCTTTGCGTTAAATAATACCGATGATAATTTGTTTTGCGTTTTGAAGGCAATATTGACATATGATTTTGAAAAAATATTGGCTACTTTTTGACTTATGTATATATTATATATATCTTTTTTGGTAGTAAAACATAGTAATTTCTACAATTTGTTTTAATTATGATCAACTACCAAATAGTAACGGCTGAAACAATTCAGTATTTGTTAAATTCATTTTTCAATTCTGTCACATTCACTATTGAAATCAAAAATTCCCAAAAATTAATAAATTTTTTAGATATTCACATCACAAGAAATGTTAATTCCCTTGTATTTGACATATTTAGAAAATTCAGGTAATCAGATTCAGTAATACATAATAACAGTTCCCACCTTCATAATAACAATGTCTCCTTTTTACGCATTTGTACATGGGTCAATAGAAAACTTTAACAATTCAACAAAGAAATTAGATACTGAATTGTTTCAGCCGTTACTATTTGGTAGTTGATCATAATTTAAAAACTAACATCTGTTTAAAACCTTTTTCAACGAACATAAAATAAATTTAATGAAAAGTAAACAAAAATTCAACTTTTGCCACTCATTCTTTAGAAAACAGTAATTCCTTTCGACAAAAGAAAATCTTAAGAAAATTTTACATGTAGATTCAAAAGAAAATGAACTTGATCATTGAAAGTTTCAAATTCGTTCACAATAAAAATATTTTAAAAAATAATGGATGACTGTATGAAGCTATGTACATAGTAAATCCAAATATTTGAGACTTACAAAAAAATGATGTAAAAATAATGAATGACTGTACGGATCTATGTAACCCCAAAAATTATTTGAGATATTTAAATGAGTACCATCTGTTAAACAACCTTCTTTGTCGATTGCCGACATTCCGATATTTGTTAGAAGGCCCCCCTTTTTTTAACCCGGTTTTTTATCACGTTCCGCTCGTAAACCTCTGTACCACTATAAGGTGTTATCTAGAATCTATTGAAATATTGAAAATATTTATCAGTTTTGTTTAAATACCTCTGTTCCACTGTTAGGTCTTCAGTTGTCTGATGATGGGATAGTTCATTTCCCGAAACTCGAGTCACAAGAAAATGTGTAATATATCTTTTTTGGTAGTAAAACATAGTAATTTCTACAATTTGTTTTGATAAAAAAATTAGAGTTTTGAAGTCATTAGCGTCGGACACTGGTTTCAATACGAATGTAATCCATAAATTTATTTTAAAGAAACAGCATAAAAAAGCTCTAGCTTCTCTTTACCCTATCCTTCAGGGCAAAGAAAAAGAAAAATTCCATAGCATGAACTTCATACCACAAATTACTAACGAAATTTGCAATAGACTAACTCAAAATAATATCAATATTATTTGTACAAATAAGAAAAACTTAGGTTCACTCTTAGTCAATAGCAAAGACTGTCGTGAAACGTGTGAAAAAAGCGGTATATACAAATTATATTGTAATGAATGCCGTGCATTTTACATGGGTCAGACAGGGTGATCTATAAACTTAAGGGTAGAAGAACATAAAGAAAGTATCTCACGTAATATAATAACATCTGGTTTTCGGAACATTGTATAAATAACAACCATTTTATAGATTTCAGTAGAACTGAGATTTTACATGTAGGTAATGAAAACAGAAGAATGGACCATTTAGAAAGTTTGGAAATTTGTTAAGCACATGGTAAGAAGCTACCAATCACAAATGAACAACTTCAATTTAATTTATCTCCATTGCTCTCATCTGTAAAATATTAAGACCCAACTAACACAATATTTTTACACTGTTCAAAATTGTACCTTCACTCTACCCTACTATTATAAATAGAATTTTAGGTTTTGTTCTCTTCAGTTTTGAAAATGGGCTAAAAACCTGAAACATTTATGTCAACAGGCATCAAATAAACAGTGACACTTAAGCCCAGTTGTTTCTATTTACTTTATTAATTTAAAAATGTTTCACCAAGCGATATGTAATATCATAATACGCAGAATGTTCATTATTTTTGATGCGGATGGTTGATGACCAGGTTGAAATGTTCCTTCTAAACAACACATTGTATGGTCATCAGGGAAAGATTTCCTAATATGATTATGCACAATTTAAATTTTCTTTATGCGCTGAAATAGCGCATGTCTTGAATCTTGCGACGCTGTTATTTTGAAATGATCTATGTAGAAGTTTAATCTGACGATGGTAATAGTGCATAATACAATTTGATAAAAAAATTTTCTATTGTGATGTTTGTAGTGTCATTTTATAGTTCTAATTCAAGATTTAGGTTCGTTGAGGCCCTTCCATATGAATCATGAAGATTTTACTGTTTTTTGACCTGTATATTGTTATCCGATATATAGAGTAATAAAATAGAAGACAGATGTTCTCAGACATATACAAATTGTCGAAAATTTTTTTCTTCCAATCACATCTTGACAAATTTCTTTTCTACTTCAATAGTGTGTTTTTGTTAATAATAAACACGAGTTTCCTAAATATGTATTATGAATCTATGTACTAAGTTGTTAATATATTATATATATATATATATATATATATATATATATATATATATATATATAGATAGATATATGAAAAAAAAACAAAAACACAAAATCGGAGGTGACAACGTTTCGACATATTCTTCAGCTTGTTGAACTCAGGAGACTTCAGGGATCAACATATCAAAAAATCGTTTTGAGGTCACAACATATACAGTACAATCATTGAGTTCGAGAGTTCATCACGACCGCTGGTGTGCCGACAAGTATATGAAGTAATTACTGAAGGAGACTCGCTGCTGGTTGTGTCTTCCGAAAATGGCAACGTTGGTTTTCAAGCGCTCTTAGGCGACATAAATCAAAGGAATTTTTATGAATTTCTTTCGAGAAGGATAAATGAGAAATGTTGAATATTAATAACATGAACTTCTACGTCGAGTTGAAACTTTTCTTCATCGCATCCTATGTGTTTTTCCATTCGATATTGTCATACCAACCACGATATACATTCATTCAATGAAATAAGATATTATTATATCGCCCATAATCCAGAAATTATTCCAGTGTATTATTTTGCATTAAAATTTTGATTCTCAATATAGAACTGTTATTGAACAACTAACTGTACAAGATGTTCTGAATTTGTTATTACCTGGGAAGCTCTCGGATATCTTTTTTCGAGAAACACAGAATGGTGAAAAGCGTACGCTTCTGCAATTCTCTGTTTGTAAGTAGAATGGACATGAATAATTTCCAAAACTATTTAACTATTTTGATTGCATGCTAGGGTTCTGGGACGTGAACATTCTTCAAGCACTTTACTCAATGGAATTCAGTGTCGATTTGAAAAATGACTTTCTCTTTTGAATTTCGAATTTTCAATTAAATTTTAATTTGTTTAGATAAGAACCATTGATGAATTTGTTATTTCTGAATTAAAAAACATAGATGTCATGTTTGCCTTTGGTTTCTCCATGTGCCTAGAAAACACGAGCAATTTATTTCTATTTATTTTTCACCCAAACAATTTGAATTTTTAATGATCGAGTTGCATTGCGATCGATGATCATAGAATTTCCTGATATATATATATATATATATATATATATATATATAAATATATATTGGATGAACTCATCGATATTTTTCTACCCAAATAAGTAACCGATGATTTAAATGCATACAACAATAAAATCCAGAGAAAATTTATATTATTCATGACAATTTTCTCCATCCCTGTTCTCCTTTCGGGATATAATTATCAAGATTCTCATATGGTTATTTATGATAGTGTAGCGTTTTTTCAATAAGATAAAAATAGACTTTTCAAAAGTATTCCACTATGTTTGCATAATCAAATTATTCATATTCTTCTATTCACATTTAAAAACGAACAGCATAAATATGTATTTCTGAAATCTACAATTTTTTCGAATTTATAGATCGTAGGCTCAATAAAAGCTTACATCTCAAAGAAGAGAACTTCATTTCACAATTTTAAAACAACTGAGATATAAAAATATACTAACCCAAAGTCAAAAGCTTTTGCGCACTTCTTCAACAATTCTTTTCTTCTGAAAATTTAAAAACTGTGAATTCATTCTCCAAGAAGCCACATATATCGATTAAAATTATAATTAGTACTTTTCCTTTGAAAAAACGGAAAATCTCATGAAAATTAAAATTACATGGTTAAAAAGATCCATCTCCTTTTCTTCCGTCTGCGTCGTTCCTTATTGGCAAGAAAGCGGAAAAAAGTGAACAAAACTTCATATGGGTACTATTTATACTTCCAAATCAGATAATTTTTTTTTTTTGAATCACGTAATTTATCGTCACGAAATTATGCATGAGCCTTTGTGTTGTTATTTTGTATATAGATACTGAAATTGAATTCGGTTAGATTCGTACTTTAGAAATAATTCGAAAAATAATATTTCGAATGGGAATAATTCGGCAACCATTGAGTCGATTCCGTCCATTATTAAACGTAACTAATATATTCAGACTTCAACATTACCTACAAAATTTCAAGTCTCTAGGTCGTATCGCTCATAAATGAGCATTTTTATCTCCAATCGCTCGCAAGACCGATCCTCAAAAAATTTTGCATGGGTCTTCGCATCCTTATCATATTCCATATTTCGATCGGACCAGTAGTTTCGGAACTATTAGGTAAATAAAACTTTCAAATGTGAGTAATAGCGGAAACTTCGGACTAATTTTGCCCATTAATGAACAACACTGAATCATATTTCAAGTTTCATCTGTTCGAAAGTTAAGCGGACCGGCCCGCTCGGATAGAAATACTTTTGAACTCGGATTCTTCATCGGTGAGTCCAACCTAGTCGTTTAAGAACATTTCCGGCTCAATATTCGAGCAAATCGATAAAAAGCTGTTCCCTAGAACAAGCATGCATCTGAGAACATAAAAGTGCCTGTCCATATTAAAGAACAGTAGCCTCAAAATCAAATAAGTAATGTGAAGTTCTCGAAATCATTGAAGCTTCAGTTTTCGATAATAGGTCGAAAATAAGGATCGGAGGATATTGCGGTTTTCATTATTTTGTTTTTCAGCAAAAGAGCTCGGAAACTTAGTTTCTGTTCCAATATAGCTCTTCTTGTTTTTGAAATTCTCCTGAGAGACAATCAATTTTGAATAACTTGCATTGAAGTTTAAAATGGTTTATACTAAAAATAACTTATTTTTATAGATAGTTTCATCCTGAAAAATCTGCAAGAAATATTTCAGTTAAAATTGCAATATGTATTATAAATCTAGAGTTTTTCATAAGGCGAAATCCTGAATACTTATTGTCTTCAAATCATTCAATTAAATATATTGTTTGATATCTAGCAAGATCAATAAAAGAGGAAAGGCAACAAGAAGAATGTTTTCTCTAAGAAATTCCTAGTGAAAAAAACACATTAACTGTTATGAAAACTTGTCCAGACAGTTTGAGGCTCTAATTAGCATTACAATTATTATGATATCTAACTAATCAGAAATTTAAAAAAAAAATGTATATGAGACAGTAATTTATTTCCACAAAAATGTTTGTACTACTACAACAATTGTTTCACCACGATGTGGCTTCTTCAGGTATTACATTGTACTGTCTGATGGTATTCAGTGTAACTTCAGTGTAACAGACATCACAATACATAAAACTTCAAAGCACCCCACCAACCAAAAGATGTCAGCATATAATAGTTTTATTCATAGATTATTGAATGTCCCTTTGAATTCAGAAAACTTTTTGAAAGAATTAAATATTATTACACAAACAGCGTCAAACAACGGTTACAATCCCTTTCTTATAGACAAAATGGTATCCAATAAACAAAAAAAAATGGCATTGAATCTCATGTACCGAATCATAAAAGAGAACAATACACAGAAATATTTTTCATTATCTTATGTCAATGGATTATCTGGAAATACTGCTGAATATTTCAAAAGTTGTTTTAATTATAACGCGGCTTTTAAGACAATTAATAACCTTAGTACCTACATAAAAAACAATAATGATCGTACAAATAAAGAAAATAAATCCGGAGTCTACAAGTTGACTTGCAAAGATTGTCCTTTAGTATACATTGGCCAAACTGGTAGATCATTCAAGAAACGTGTCCAAGAACACCAAAGGGGTTATACATTCTGTCAAGAAAGTACCGGGAATTATCGATTCAAATCTGGCGGGGCAATGAGGCAGGTAAAAATTTTTTTTCCTAAGTTGGTACCACTGTCCTTAATTACTATGCCAAGCTTGAGCGGGATCTGTCAACTAGTGTGTTTGCAACAGCTGATTAAGTCAGTCGATGTCAGAGTGCGTGATTTTTACTATGGGTGATTACGTTGAGCAAAGAATTTGTTTAAAGTTTTGTGTTGCAAATGAATTTTCGTGTGCCGATGCATTGAAAATGTTGCTAAAGGCCTTTGGTGATAATGCTTTATCGAAAACTCGTGCATATCAGTGGTACAGAGCCTTCAATGACGGTCGTGAAGTGGACGCCCATCGACGGCTTCGATCGAAGATAACGTCGATAAAATTAAGGAAAGGGTGCTGGAAAACCGTCGTACCAGCTTGAGAGAGATGGCACATGACCTTAGGATATCCCACGAGTCCGCACGTACGATTTTGATTGATATTTTGGACATGAGAAAGGTGTCCGCACGACTCGTACCGAAAGACCTGAATTTTCTTCAAAAACGTCATCGCGAACAGGTTGCTTCAGACATGCTGGATCGCTGTAATTCCGATTCTACATTCATGGAACGCATTATAACCGGTGATGAGACCTGGGTCTACGAGTATGCAAACAAGCCAGCAATCATCGGAATGGGTGGCAAAAAATGGGCCGAAACCGAAAAAACCACGCCAAAGCCGCTCGAAAATGAAGGTGATGTTCATTGTTTTCTTCGATATCCGTGGCGTGGTGCACTACGAATTCGTTCCAGAGGGTCAGACGGTAAACAAGGAGTATTACCTAGGCGTTATGAAACGTTTGCGTGAGCGTATCCGTAAGAAGCGGCCAAATTTGTGGGCGAACAACTCATGGATTTTGCATGACGATAACGCGCCTTCTCACCGAGCTACGATTGTGACTGACTTTCTCGCCAAAAACTCAACAAACGTGCTTCAGCAACCACCTTATTCGCCGGATTTGGCTCCCTGCGACTTTTTTCTCTTCCCAAAACTTAAATTGCCCCTTCGTGGCACCCGTTTTGAGTCGATTGAAGCCATAAAACAAAATTCGGCGCGAGAGCTAAAGTCCATCCCGGAAAGCGCCTATAAAAAATGTTTCGACAATTGTCGGTGCCGTTGGCATAGATGTATTGGAGAAAATGGAGCCTATTTTGAAGGCGACCCAATAAATTTTGACGATTAAATGTAAAAATGTTGTTTTAATTGAAAATTCCCGGTACTTTCTTGACAGTGTAGTATATCCAATTCTGTACATTCGACATATGCTAATCATCTTAGGGAATTCAAGCATAATTTCAACAATAATTATGAAATTATCCACGTTGAAAGCAAAAGTTCTAGATTACCACTTTTAGAATTTTTTGAAATCAACAGATGTAATGCCCGTGAAATCCTTTTGAACGAACAAACAGATGTTGATAAGTCTCCATTATTGAATATTTTTCCTTAATGTCATTTCTAGCGGCAAACTCCAATAAACATCTTGAGTTTTTATGACTTGTGCTTCCATTATTTGGTCACGTACCTAAAAATGTATTTAAACTCAGTTACACTGAATACCATCAGACAGTACAATGTAATACGTGAAGAAGCCACATCGTGGTGAAACAATTGTTGTAGTAGTACAAATATTTTTGTGGAAATAAATTACTGTCTCATTTAAATATGAGTTTCCACCAAGTAAAGACCGAATCAATCAAATATTAATCAGAAATTTGAATGCAGAATTCACATGAATTAATTTTTCGATTCTGTTGTAGTAGATATGCAAAATTTTTAACCGCTTGAATATATCTGTCTGTCAAAATGAACTGCATGCAGTTGAATGAATTCATTCTATTGTGGACTTATTATTATTATTATTATCCTGATACTCCTAGATCTTCTATGAAGATCCCTTAGAAGTTTTTTCAGCTTGTGCAGTTTGGAGCTCAAAAGTCACAACGTATTTTAGCTAGACATTTAGGTACCCAAATTAATAACAGGAATACAAGTGATGTAAAATGTCTGCATGATGCAGAGATACTACTTGAATATATAAAGAATTTTAGATTTACATAAATCTATTAAGATTTATTAGCTCTATCATGTTCTAATTTGAAAATTTCAGCAAACTCAAAATAGTTGAATTTTCTGCCTTTTGATTCTATGTTCAATATTTTTAAATTATCTTTTGTGGAAGAAGAATGACCATTTTATAGTCAAAGAGCTGCAAATGTAGAAGTTTGTTTATCCTTCGCAAAATTTGATTTCTGTTCAGGGTAAGTTATTTTGAATCAACTTCCGCTCTGACTCATATTCTTCTTGTTGCATGGAGTAAACTCCTGATTTATATTTATACGCGGATGGATTTTTCTCGTTAAATAATATAGACGCTATTATAATTTGCGGTTGAAGGGCGGTATTACTATCTTATTTCTGAAGAATTTTGGCCACTTTACTTAAAATAAATTAATTCGGCTGATCTGTACCAAAAATCATTGATAACGAGTTTGAGCTATTGTAATAGAAAGTTCTAGAAATCGATACAGTGCAACATACATCTGTATAACAATTCTATACTCAAACAAACAGCAATTTGCCCCTGTGATCAACAAAACCTTGTCGAGTTTGTTTAAGAATAGAATTGTTATACAGATGTATGTTACACTGTCTCGATTTCTAGAACTTTCTATTACCATAGCTAACACATCTTATCAATGATTTTTGGTACAGATCAGCCGAATTAATTTATTTGAATATGAATATACTAGTTTGAAAATAAAAACAGATTTAATCTGTTGTCTTCTACAATTTTAATTTCAAAAAATTCTTTGAAGAAACTTTAAGAATTAAATTAATGTCTTTATAAGCACTGCTCATATTTAATAGACGTCAAAATTCATCATACAATATCAAACGGAATTAAGAAAAACCAACGAATATAAACTTTATATTCGTTGGTTTTTCTTAATTCCGTTTGATATTGTATGATGAATTTTGACGTCTATTAAATATGAGCAGTGCTTATAAAGACATTAATTTAATTCTTAAAGTTTCTTCAAAGAATTTTTTGAAATTAAAATTGTAGAAGACAACAGATTAAATCTGTTTTTATTTTCAAATTTTGTAATAATCCTTCTATCAAGTAAAAAACCGTTCCTTCTTATTTTATTGAATATACTAGTAATTAGCATTACGACATATCAATGGTTTGATTTGAGCATGAGGAAAATTTTTTCTGCGTTGGTAACGTGAAATTATCCAGAATATATTTCTCCACTTGAATTAACTCGCAAAGGTATGTCTTGTATGTATTTTGCATACTCTAGATGGCGCTAGTGTATTTTTAATACCTGAGAGTCTCTGTGTATAGCGAATATAGATACTTGACAGATTTGGAGCCATTAACATACATTGCACTGACGAAAATCAATCAGTCTGAAACGTGCGCATATCTGCAACTTGCCTCTGTGATCAATAAAACCTTGTCGAGTTTGTTTGAGTATAGAATTGTTATACAGATGTATGTTACACTGTCTCGATTTCTAGAAATTTCTATTGCCATAGCTCATAGTCCTTATCAATGACTCTTTTACTCGTTTCACCGAAGAATCACAAAGAAAGTTCATTTTCAAATCAGGGGGAAATTGCTTACATGTAAACAGGGATACCATATTGCAGAAACTTATCTTGTACTTATATTCTATACATTCATTTGTCTGAAATCCTAAAAATATCAATAAACCATCATTATTTATATTATAATAATAGTAGTAATTAATATTAATAATTATTATTATTCATCGAAGTACCAAATTTTATTTTGATATAAGGGTAGTTTCGGATCTATTGAGAAAATGAGAAAATATTTCAAATCTGAAAATCTCTCGAAACATTGGACCGATTTTAGCCCCTCACAAATTCAACTGAGATATTTGGCCCCTAAACCTACTCTGAAAGTTCCAATTTTCTATATTTTTTTCGTTCAAGTTAGAAAAATGTGTTTTTCGGAATTACGAGTGTTACTATGGTTTCAGATTTTTTTAATTTACTTATCACACAATCCCCACGAAATTGTGCATAAACATTTGCTCGTCATTTTTTTCCTGAATACCATGTGTTAGGTCGATTGGGTGTGTAATTCAGAAAATATTGTGCTATTAAGAAAAAACTTCAAACGAGAACTATTCAGGAACCATTCGATCGCTTTGACCCATCAACAAACTCAACCAAGACAATAGATTCACTGCATTGAAGGATGTACTCAGTTTTCTAAACTGCAAGCAGTTTAATCATTTGAACCACCCTCTAGTATTGGAGGATCCTTATCACAAATATGTCGAGTTGTTGGTGTCTTTCTTGGTGTTGAAATCTTTGAATTTTGATGGAACAGTTTGCTATAGTTTTAGAAATGCGGATTTTGTAGCCGTAAATTACACTAACAACTAAAAGTTTTTTGAATAAAAAATTTTTTTTGAAATTAAAATTGTAGAAGATAAACATATTTCAATTTGTTTTAATATTCAAATTTTGTTTTATTTCTTCTATCAAGTAAAAGGCCTTTCCATTTTATTTTATACATAATATATAATTATATTTAGGCTTGAATAATTCTCATTATGGAATGTCAATGGTGTGAAATGACCATAGAATGCCTAACAGTTTTCTGTGATTTTGTGACGAATTGACTACCAGGATTTTGAAAGTTAGTCTGTTTCGAATAAGTCACGTGTTAAATTCTAAGGTATGATATAGTGATGGTTAGTTGATTTTGATATTTAAATGATATCTAGGGCCGATGAAGAGATTATCCGTATTCTAATTGTTTTTTGAAGATGTATTACATGTTTTGAGAGAATTTTTTATTTACTTATCTGAATATTTAAATATATTAAATATTTCAAATAAATTATATTTTTTGAGAAATCCTTAAGTTGTGTTTTATGTTTTTGAAAAGGAATTGGTTTCAGTATGGTAAGATCAGAAACAAAATTTCGTCTCCTTCAAATATTGATTTATTAATTTCAATTGCCTTTTTTATATTGGTTGGTTTATTTATTCCATTTGACATTGTATATTGAGTTTTGAATATATACGTCTATTAAATATAAGCGGTGCTTATTGTGGACATTAATTTAATTCTAAAAGTTTTATGAATAAAATTTTTTTGAAATTAAAATTGCAGAAGACTAACAGATTAAATCTGTTTTGATATTCAAATTTTGTAATAGTTATTTATAACACGTTTATAAAGTGTTATTCATAAAATCCATGACAATATGTAGAAAGATCTAAGTACTATGTGAATTTTTTAATTAGGTTGATTCTGTATGCTATGCGAATCTAAGAGCGAGGTAAATCTATGCTTTGTGTAGATCTACCAGTTGGGTGGATCTATGCGCTAGTTGGATATACCCGCTAGTAATTAAATTGATTTACCGGTTCAATTGATCTCAGGATTTATTGATCCACCTGTTGGTAGATCTACCCGTTTACTAGTTATTGTTTGTATTTCGGGATATTTACCAACAATTTTTTTCATTTCTACTTATATAATATTTTTGAATTGAATTACTTTTTTCTGTTTATCAGACCAAATACATAATTTTCTCTGTCTCATGATATATTCATATATTTAACAACAGTTGTCTGAAATCTTCATTCTAATCCTTCATTTTCTAATAGGATTTGTTCACATTAAGGTGTGTAGGTACAAAAATTCATACATGTTATATCTGAAATCTATATAATCAGGTTGGCATTCTTTTCGTGCTTGGGTAATTATTCTTCTAATCCAATTAAATCAATTGGAAATGAATAAAATTATCAGTTTTTTATAAATTATTTAATGAATTTTTAGTTGGTGAAGAACCTGAGGTCAAAAGTAATTCTCTCCTGACGGTCCGCTAACTTTTAAACAGAAAAAGCACAAGCCTTGAAATTTTCAGAGAATGTTTGGGACTAAATGCTGCACATTATTTCATGGATGGGCAAAATCTGTTCAATACTTTCGCAGTTAATCACTATTTTCAATATCATACAGATTTATTCTATTGAATAAAATTGTTTTGAAAGTGAAATCTGTGGGAGGTTAGCAGAATAAATCTGCATGATATTTAAAATATTGTAATAATCCTTATATGAAATAAAAACTACTTTTTATTTTAAGCAGTTATTCACGTTTGAAAATTTTTTATATTTTTTCCAATATTTTGAAAACTACGGATTCAATCGATCTGACATTCATCATTTGGAAGTATAAGAATAATGCGCAAACTCGTGTAAAAATTTAAGGAGGATTGTCTAATTAGAAGATCAAAAAAAAAATATTTTGAGAGGATAGTGAGTGATAAGAACTAGCGCGCAAAAGCCTTTTTGTACATATAGTCTGGAGATATATATAGAATGAACGCTAGCAATACTCACGTCAGTGAGTTTTTACGATCATCTTCACTTTCAGTTTATGTAATAACATTATATATCAACCTGTAATCGGTCCGTAATTATCGAGCGTGACTTTGTGTTGAAATTTTTCTGGCCTAATTCCTCATTCAGATGACATGATTTATTTCATCAGGAGGTCATAGGTGATAGATTAAAAGATTGCTTTTCTTTACTGGTGCTGAACTAAGGTTTTCTCACTGTTTCATCATAAGTTAATGATTTGCCAGTTGATCCACGGATAGCAAAAATAAGAATAACTTTATAAATCTTTTGGAATTTAATTAAAACAAATTGTAGAAATTTCTATGTTTTACTACCAATAAAAATATATTTTACCATATTTTCTTGTAACTCGAGTTTCGGGAAATGAACTATCCCATCATCAGACAAATCTGAAACAATTCAGTATTTTGGAATTTAATTTAAATTATCAAGCAACTGTTGTGTTGTCGCCAAGAAAACGACATATATATATATATATATATATATATATATATATATATATATATATATATATATATATATATATATATATATATAATTAGGACAAAGTTTGTTGATATTCTGAGCGGACTTTGTGATTCTTAACGTCCTTTATTAGAAGGAAAGGCAATATTGAATCGAATCATTAATTCATTTATGGGGTAGTGTATAGAAAAACAAACATTCTGAATTTGAGGGGCTATGCTTACAAACATCCTCCGGGGATGAAATTAAATGAGAATGCTTCTATAGAGCAGAAAATTCTGATCACTTCAAACCTGCAATGGGTATTTAGATTTGAGCAAGTATGTATTTTCTTATATCGGACAAAGACCACATATAGCTTTGATGAATACGAGCACTATTCATCCGTTATTCGATATTTTCTTGTTTTTCTTATGGCATCGACTGGTATGGCCATTAGCCACACCCCACCACCTGACGTCTACAAATACACTCATGAGCGCAGCGGAACTCAAAGTCTCAATCACTGCCACCACAGCGTCCATCTCAGCACTCTATGCCACTGAGATCTCCTATTCGGTATTAATATTATAATTTTTTTGTAGATACCCTATTGACAAGTTGCACAGAGTTAGAACAGATATATTTCGCCGCTTGAAGCTACTTTTGGGGGTAAAGTTCAGAGATGTCTAGAAGAGAAATGTCTTAGGTCTAAACATGAGGTAATATAATGAAGGAGTCAGAATAACAATATGAATCAAGCAATGAAATTTTTTCATTATAATAACCAAATTTTTCTAATCAGGTGTAATTTCAAATGCTGCTATATAATCTAAGACTGTCATTCCATGGGGTGTGGTAGATTGACCTCCAAGTGGTGCACCCTGGGTAACGTTATACGGTAACGGCGATCAATCTACGCATCTACCCAGCTGTTGTGTCGTAGCCAAGAGTCCAAGGGAAACGATGCCAGTTGTATATCCCAACTGTTATACCGCTGATCGCATGTTGTCAGTTGTGATGTCTAGCGGACATCCCCCCGGTGGGGATATTGGCTTAATTGTCTGAATCGAGTGCTTGGTAAACACAAGAAAATTGCCCCGAGGACAAGGTGGAACAGCCTATGCCGAAGTCTGCTTGTCTTATGGGTAAATCAGTCCTTTATTGTCGAATTCAAGACATCGGGCGACCTCTGGTTTCATAAGACTTACCCCAGCACAGCGAGGCTCTACTGGAGTGGATATCTTATATCCCTTGCTACTCCTGGGACCCAATATGGGAACACAAATAAATGAGAATAACCCTGACAAAGAAGGACAACCCTTTGTTTCTCATCCGACTGAGAAGCTCATGAAGGTGGTTACTCACACCATTTCCACCCATTCGGACCGGGAATCCAATACGACGGAATCCCAAGTTTCAGATAGCAAACCAAAAAGGAAGGCGAGGCTGACGGGATCGAAGAGAAGACGAATCCACAGACTCCTCAAGAGCGGTATATCGTACGATGCCGCCTTGAAAATAATCCTGGCGAAGAGTCCAAGCTGCCGACTGTTGAAAAGGGGGATAAATCCATCTCGGAAACAGAGGTCGGTGGCAAAAGGCTCAGATCCGAGGGTAACACACCAAAGCGGATCTGCGGATCTCAAAGCGACCTAAGACCTCCTATGTTGTAGTAGCAGAGAGATCAGGGTTCTCTTGCTATGCTCTGGTTACCCCGCCGTCTTAATCTTGGGGGACCAGCTAGTGTTACTGCAGAGGGCGGTTCTAACAGCCGTTGCAAACACACTCGATGAAGGGTCACAGCTGTGAACAGCCATGGCTGTTCACATCGAACTAGATGACTGCAAATTACCTCTGCTGACGAGGAAAGTGTGAATTGGCTCGAGAAGACAACTCTCGTACTCAAACCATGTGAAGGAGCGGACGTCAAGCTCGTAAATGACGGGGACATTCCAAATCATAATATCTGTTTCGTCTTTATCGTTGATGAAGACCAAAAAAACAGATTTCAGTGAAGGAGATACTCAACAATGAACCATACCATGAGGACTCGTGAGTAGAATATTCAACGTAGCGATTTGTCAGGGCCAGGCCAAGTGTGGACAGTGGCCATGGATCACATTTCCATGGAAGCTCTGAAGGACCTGGACTACAAACCCTTCTTTGGGTTCGGAAGAGTCCAGTCCAGACGACAAAGACCACTAAGGTGGCACAAAAAAACAGCTCGGAGCAGGCAGAGGGAGAGACGGGGTACGAATTGCCTCAGTCATGGTGGAGAGGGAGGTCGCGTCTTTCTAAAAGCCAGTTTCCAAGTCGGTAAGAGGAAAAATCAAAAAGGACTCAAAGGACGACGAGATAAATCCCACCTCCAGGGTCCAAAAACAAGACAAGAGAGTTGTTTGAAGATGGGATAGTTCATTTCCGAAACTCGAGTCACAATTAAATGTGTAAAATATCAATTTATCAGTAGTAAAACATAGTAAATTCTACAACTTGTTTTAATTATGATCAACTACCAAATAGTAACGGCTGAAACCGTTCAATATCTAAGACATGAAAGGTTCCCAAGATAAGGGTAATTCCGTCCCAGGAAAACCTCTGCTTAAGAAGTCAGTCAGCGGCCAAGGACAAAGTGGTAAAAAGTCGCCCCCCTAGGACATACCGAGGTCGACCTAGAAAAAGGGGCCATACGCTGTATGCACGTCAATCTCCAACATGCTAAGGCTGCATCGTTCACCCTTGACAGGATATTCATAGAGGAGCAGATATACATTGCACTAATCCATGAACCCTGGATATCATCCTCGGGTAAGGTAAGTGGACTCGAAGGAATTCCAGAAACTATTATAACCGGGGTCTCAGTTGGGAGGCTGAGATCCTGTATAGTTGTGAGGAAAAAGATAGACTATTTCGTTCTTACAGAGTTCTGCACAGGGGAAATGACATCTATTCATGTTCGCTGCTAGGGGGTAAGGAACGTGACCGAGTTTAACGTCTGTTCTGTGTACATTCCTGGAGACAGAGCTACCGGGGAAACCCCACCAACAGCCGTGCGGGATTTAATCCACCACCGTAGAAATGAAAACATCCAGCTGATAATTGGATGTGATGGCAATGTTACCACACAGTTTGGAGTAGCACGGACATCAACCATAGAGGTTAGTCACTTCTAGATTACTTACTTCAAAAGGGCTTAACAATAGTAAACAAAGGTAATAAACCAACTCTTGTTACACCCTATAGACAGGAGGTTTTAGACCTCACTATAAGTACTAACTTCATTAACAATAAGATTTCCGATTGAACGGTATCTACTGAACCATCATATTCAGACCATAGGCATATAATCCTCAGTAAAAGAACAGATCCTAGACCATTAGAATACTACAGAAATGCCAAGGAAACAGACTGGATTAGTTATGTAGAAACCCTTCGGGCTAACCCTAGCAAGTGTATATCTAAAATATTCACACAGAATCACTTGTAGAACCTGGCGAAGCAAACCAAAACCACCATTGTATCCGCTTATCAAGAAAACTGCCCACTAAGATGTAAAAAGGATAACCGAAATTCATCTTGGTGGAATAATAACCTGAATGAACAGAAAAAGGAGGTTCGGAGATTATTCAACCAAGCCAAAGCGACCGGCCTATGTGAAAATTTGAATGAATCTCTAACCCTCAACAATAAGACCATTACGAGGGTGGAGAAGGGCTTGTGGAGCAAGTTCTGTGAGGATATAAATGATGCCCCCGGAACTGCAAGAATACACAAGATTTCTTCCAGAGAGCCAGTGAAAACAACCGGTTCGCTCAAACGACCAGATGGTGATTTCACTGGTACCAGAAAAAAAAAACATTGGAGCTCCTTGCGAACAAACAGTTCCCAGGATGTTGAACCTTGGAAGATACAAACGCCAGATCCAACCCTGATCATTCAATCTGTGCTGGGAGGGGCAACTGGTGAATATCCAAAAACATAGTCGCGTCACAAGCGGTCAGAGATATAATAAATAATAATAAATAAAAATAAATATAAACTATTTGGAGCAATTCTGGCCTGAAACATTCGAAGGTGTTCCTTGGAACAGCTTCGAACAAAATTATGGCGGACCTAGCGTTAGGTCTGGATAGGGACAAACTGAGAACACTTGTCGGAATTATGACAGGTCATTGCAGGCTGAAAGCGCATTTGTCCAAAATCGGTCTGGCTGAAGATGATGAATGCAGGCTGTGTCTTGAGGACACTGAAACGGCCATGCACATCGTCTCAGAGTGCCCAGCGGTGACTCGCATCAGATTCAAGGTCTTTGGTCAGGCATTTATAGCCCACTGTGAACTGAAGAAATTACCCCCGAACAAATTATCGGTTTTATCCAAGAACTGGATCTCGTCGGGGAAATATAAATTAGGGGTGAACCAAAATAGTCCGTGCGGACGCAGTGGTAGGGTGGACAGACGCCCGCTCACCATAAAATAATAACCTATGATTGTTTCGGTCTCTACTCGACGGTGGTCTTGAAATTATGAATAAAAAGAATATTATATTTCCGCTAATATCATATTTCTATGTTATTATGATGCAGAATAACCACCCAGAATATTTGGTTTCAAATGCCTAGAACTGGAAGTCATCCCCAAGTATATACAACTAAAAACTAAGAATAATTTCGCAGCAGCAGATAGAGGAAAATTGATAGAAATGAAAACATGGTAAAAAATGGACAGAAAACATGAATATCAGAAGAAAGACGCGTACAATATATTTCTTAAGGTAATACACCCTGAGTTGACTTATAGACTACTTGATATCTTGTTCGATAACTTAGATACTATTAGAATTTATATTGATGTATTTATACATGAAAATACAAGATACAAAAAAACAGATTAAAAATTTTAGTAACTAAAAAAATGAAAGTAACTTAAATGAACAAAATTCAGAAAAATATCCGGAACATATTTTCTATCCTAGATTCATGAATATTTCAAAGATAAAATTCAATCAAACCGAAATAGAACTGTTAAAAAAAGATTTTAATTTAAATAATAGCAATAATAAATCTTTAGACTATTCAGCTAGCGGCTCAGAAATTGCACTCAATAATTGTCAAATTTCAAATAAAGATAGAAATGCCTTAGGTGCTATCATAAATAAAAAATGTACTCATCCGTAGCATAATAATAATTTCATAGTAAAAAATTTGAAAAGTAAAATGTACACCCTTTTTAAGCTTGTGGTATCACGCACGGCAATGTCTACCTGTTGAAATTGGTTTGGCCAAATTGTATATAAACATAACAAATATACAAAAACCGCACTGCAAGCTTTGTATGAAGTAAGCCCCAAAATATTTATTCTCTACCAAACTTATAAATTTAACAAAATTAGGGTGAATGAAATAATTTTAGTATTAAATTATCATCAATATATCAAAGATCTAACACTCCATCGTCTAAATTTTCAAACACCAAAGTGTTTTAATTCATGAAACCGTTTTAATGCATAAAAAATCAGTTAATTCAACATTTTAGCTTCCAAGCTCTTAATTGTTTTAATACATAAAATCTCTGGAAGTCCAGTATCTGAAATTTAAATTAATATAATAAATAAAACTTATATTGTTTCATCATGTGAACTACTCACCTTTTTGTTTCAATGGATCAAATTTCCAAGAAACAATCATCTAAACTGCCAATCTTTCAGTTGTTCAATTGGATAAAACTCCCAAAATTTTAATTGGTTTAATGGATAAAACTTTCAAAAAGATAGACATCTAAGCTTTCAACCTTTCAATTGTTTCATTGGATCAAACTTCCCAAAAATCTTAACTTTTAACCTTTAAATAGTTATAGTGGATAAAATTTCCAAACGATAAACATCTAAACTTCCGAACTCTAAATAGTTTAAATGGGAGCTAATTTTCATATTCCATTGACTGAACAGTTTGATTAACCTGTGTCCATTTATCCTCTCAATTGTTTTAATTCACAAAACATTCTAAATTAAATCTCAAGTGTGACAACCATAAACTGAATCAACTAGTTTCTCAATTCTTACAACTTGTGTATGAAAAATGGAGCCAATGAAATTCATCACATACTGCGAGTCTAATGTAATCTTAAATTGAAGAGCAAACTTACATCTGTAGATTTTAACTTCAGTATTCACATGAATAAACACTAGCATCTAAAATTTTAAAAACGCAGTGAAGCGTGCCTCAATAAGCTGTTGGAATTATTATCGCTGGGTGGAACGTGTATATTTAAAACACAGTTGAACTTATATAACTCTTTATTCACTTCTTATTAGAAACATTAGGAATTGATTATATATTATTAAACATCCAAACAGAATTGAGTAGCTTCCCCTTATTGAATCTTGTTTGAATTATTATTCGGAATTCCCAAAGAATTGTAAAACTTCCTTCATCCCCTCTATTTTTTGTTATGAATCTACACTTTATATAGAAATTCTCGAACATTGTAAAATCAGTATCCAATAGTACTCACCTGAAGAAGTCATGGTAACGATTGTAGTAAAATAACATATTAGCAGAAATAGAATATTGTTTTCGATTAAATCAACTCATCGTAAACCTCATTCATATAATTTCGAAGGCTTCAGTACACGAAAATCTATTCACAACTCAGGACAGATTTTTGGTCCGATATCTTTATTTATTAATCGAAAAAACACTTGAATGAACTAACAATGTGGAGTAGTGAAAACAAACAAAATCATAGATAACGCTCAAAGTTGGCTTGAGTTCAGAAATTCATAATACCAACTTAGCGATGGAGATATTTTTGACAAACCCTTTGCGCAGGTCCTTCAAATAATCAATTCCAAATTGACATAATATATTTTGACATGAGTTGTGATAATATGGTTTCATCAGTCGGACTGGCTATTCGTTCAATTTCATTTTGTACTTCATCTGATATTATTATGACTGATTTAGATATGAATGCCTATTTATAATCGTAGAAATAACATTGATTTCATATATTCCAATTGAAATCAAAATGCTTAAAATAAAAAACACTGACGTAATGTCAGGACCATGCTTGTTTATGTCACACAGGAACCTCACGGATTGTTTAATTAACCTTCTTGTCGTTATTTAATATCTTAATGGTATATTGTAGAACTATTTTTGTGGTTTCAGTATCGCTCAAATCTGTTCTTTCTAAATTTTCTATTTATACGAAACTGAGGACATTTTGCGTCAGCCTTTGAGTCGTTACTTAACATCTAAATGCTGAATTTAAACTCGATCGTTGTTATGGTTTCGGTTGCGTTCAACTCTGTTCTGCTCACAATAAATTTTTTACTCCTAACAATCCCCATTAAATCCCCATTAAAAGGAACATTCGTATTATCGTTATACCTCTGAATACTCAACTTCATTCCGGTTAGATCAGTTGTTTCGGAACTGTTGGGAAATAGTATATTTTATTACTCATGCGGGAAAAGTACTATCTTTGCGCTCGCTTTTGGGGTCGAAAAGACGCTAATTGCCCACTTTACAATTATCACACGAGTTTTGAGTAAATTTAATGTCGATTTGAGTGCGATAAGTAAACTTCTCGCACGCAAATTTTCATTGGCATACGCAAATTGACAAAATTAAAATAAGACAGTCGAACTGTCAATACTAAATAAATAAGGTTGGCATTTAAATAAGAATATTTTATACTCCCATTATCCCCGCATTCGTAATAAAAAATAGTATGTGCAACTGGTGCGAGGTTGTCGATTGCCCACTCTAGCGAATGAGCGCACGACCGAAGCGAGTGCGCTCAACTTCACTCTCGTGGGCAATCGACAACTTCTCGCACTAGTTGCACAATATACTATTGTGCAACTATTGTGATAATGGGATTATAAAATATTTTTATTTAAATGCCAACCTTACTTATTTAGTATTGACAGTTCGACTGTCTTTATTTTAATTTTGTCAATTTGCGTATGCCAATGTAAATTTGCGTGCGAGAAGTTTACATGTCGCACTCAAATCGACATTAAATTTACTCAAAACTCGTGTGGTAATTGTGAAGTGGGCAATTAGCGTCTTTTCGACCCCAAAAGCAAGCGCAAAGATAGTACTTTCCCCGCATGAGTAATAAAAAAAATATTTCAAATAACCACGAAACAAAATAGAAAGGCTGTTTACTTGATAGAAGAAATATAACAAAATTTGAATATCAAAACAAATTAAAATATGTTTATTATATTCTTTGAGAAGTCCTTAAGGTGTGTTCATGTTTTTAAAAGTCAATTGGTGTTCTTAAAGGTAAGACCAGAAACAAAATTTTGTCTCCTTTAAATATTTATTTATTAATTTTAATGACTTTCGTATATCTGTTGGTTTATTTATTCCATTTGACATTATATATTGAGTTTTGATAATATACGTCTATTAAACGTAAGCGGTGCTTATTTTAGACATTAATTTAATTCAATAAGTTTTTTGAAATTAAAACTGTAGAAGACAAACATATTTGAATTTGTTTTGATATTCAAATTCTGTTATATTTCCTCTATCAAGTAAAAAGCCTTTCTATTTTATTTTATATATCATATATAATTATATTTTGGCTTCAATATATCTCATTATGGAATATCAATGAATTTAAATAAGCCTTAAAAATAACTTACACTGTTCTTTGATTTTGTTAGAACATAGATCAATCTTGAATTATAAAGTTGATCTGGTTTCGAAACATTAATTTCTTTGCACGTGTGCGTTGTTAGTTTTTTGATTTTGATATTTGGAATATAATCTAGGACCGAAGAAGGGATTACTTATATTTGTTTTTTGAAGATATAGTGCACGCTTTGAGAGGTTTCTGAATTAACTTATTGGAATATTTAAATATATTAAATATTTCAAATAAATTATATTCTTTGATGAGTCCTTAAGGTGTGTTCATGTTTTAAAAAGGCAATTGGTGTTCTTAAGGGTAAGACCAGAAACAAAATTTTGTCTCCTTTAAATATTTATTTATTAATTTTAATGACTTTCGTATATCTGTTGGTTTATTTATTCCATTTGACATTATATATTGAGTTTTGATTATATACGTATATTAAACGTAAGCGGTGCTTATTTTAGATATTAATTTAATTCTAAAAGTTTTTTGAATAAAAATTTTTTTGAAATTGAAACTGAAGAAGACAAACATATTTTAATTTGTTTTGATATTCAAAAAAAAATAATAACTACGAAACCATCATATCATTAGGGTTCCTTCCTTTATTGTTCACCAACATCTTAGCTAAATTATTTTTATTTACTGCTAAAGAATTAATTCCCATTTTATGAAAACCGTTAGTTGTCCTACAGCTGAAACCTTTTTTACCGCCATTGAAAACCATATTTTCAATGGCTTATTTAAAAGATTTCAGCAGTGGGATTTCTAATGGTCTTCATAAAATGGGAATTAATTCTTAAGCAGTAAGTAAAAATAATTTAGCTGAAATGTTGGTGAACAGTAAAAAAAGGAACCCTAACTATTTCAAATCGGGGATTTATCAAATAAATTGTGAGGATTGTAATGCTACATATAAAGGACAGACAGACCGATGTTTACAGCATAGAATCAAATTGTTTCACAGATGACTATTTTCGTTCAAAAAACCTACCTTTCTTTCATGCTATACACTAAGTAGACGAGTCATCAGCTCTACAGTTGGATAAATCGTCTATGGCCCTTCAACAGCAATGACTGGATCAGCTCTCGTAGGAACGGTAAGGTGAGGCGATTAACGTCAACAAATCCTTACTTACCTCAAAGCAGGTTACCTTTTCCCGGAGACTGAGGACAAGGTATTAGCAATCCAAGACCAAGTGGTGCCAACGCGAGCTTATTTAAAGAGGATAACCGGACGCAACATACTTACCGACTCATGTGGAAAATGCTCGAATGCCCTGGAGACGATACAACATGTTACTTCCTCGTATCCCATACGAGCAACTAGAGATGATACAGCAAGTAATAACGCCATGGCATAGGGAACTAGCGAAAAAATAGGCTTTATAAAAGACTGCGGAAAATTATATACTTACCAGTCACGTGACGTTTCGGAGAACGACAGGTATGAATTATTTTGGGACACAACCATCGTCACGGATAGAGGAGTTGCGAAAAATCGACCGGATATTTTGCTTCTTGATAAAGCTGAAAGATTTGCTCAGATAATCGACGTAACGGTACCGGCAGAGGATAAAATGGCGCGAGCTTGTACGGAGAAGCTGACTAAATATCATGATCTCGCATTCGAGCTTAAGGAGATCTATGGGCTAGAGTGAACTTCAATACTTCCGCTCTAAATTCTTGTGAATGGCTTGGTTGAGGCCCACCTTAGTGAAAATACCAAACGCTTACAGCGTTTGATAAGTCAGGCCCAGAAGGAGTAATGTTGGCAACTGCGCATCTGGTTCGAAAGCACCTAACGAGCTCTTGAGAATAACCTTGGCTCTTACCCAGCCCGGTTACTTTAGGTCCCTATCCGTATTCCGGTGATAATACAAAATACATATATCCAAAAATTTAGGCTTTTTGTATCAATCGTTTAGGGGTTGATTGATTCTCATACCTAGCATTTCGTCTTTTACTCAATAAAACACGTAAAGTATTATGTACAAGTATAATAATTACAGTTATATACACAATTAGCCAAACGTCTTCACTTCAAATTACAATTAGCTATGCAACTACTGTACTTTCGAACTTTACTACTTTGTACTTCGTCTCGAATGTTTGTGTACCGTCTTTCGTCTTCGTCTTTAAAATACAACTCTCGAACTGTCCCCGCTGGGATCTATCTTGCCACTCCCTCGAACTGTCCTCGCTGGAATCTATCTTGGTACCCCCTCGAACTATCCCCGCTGCGATCTATCTTGGTACAACGAAGAACTACCCTTCCCCAAGGGTTTGGAAACTCCACCCCTTCGCGACTCTTAAGCGGACTTAAAGCATCTTCCCTCAAAACTTAGAACTACCCTAGTTACCACGGATTGGCCGGTTTCAATCTTCATTTCAGTGATGGCGAGTACTCATTCTTCATCCGGGCCTAGACAATAAACGCGTGTGTAAGATTTATATGACAGTTGAATACCGTCTCTCCCCAAGTGGGTACCAACTATGCGTTTTCGGGAATTAATACAAAGTATAGATGTTAAAATTTATGAGTGACGAAAATGACAGCAAACTCATACTCTCTGACGCCTGTAGGATCTTTCGCACAGGTTGAAGCCATTTGGACTAGTAATCTTGCAACCCCCAATCGAGAAATATTAGAACCTTAGTGCACTTCGATTTTTATTTACCATCGAAGAGCGATTACTCCAAAATGTAGGTTTTTTTATCAATCCTATAAGGTTTGATTGAGTCTCATACCTAGCATTCCGTCTTTGCTCAATAAAACACGTAACGTATGTACAAGTATAATAATTACAGTTATATCACGTCTTCACTTCAAATTACAATTAGCACTGCAACTACTGTACTGTCGAAACTTTACTACTTTGTACTTCGTCTCGAATGTTTGAGTACCGTCTTTCGTATTCGACTTTAACGTCTTTAAAATACAACTCTCGAATTGTCCCCGCTGGGATCTATCTTGGATACCTGTCGAACTGTCCCCGCTGGAATCTATCTTGGTACTCCAAGTAGGAATAAAAAAGTGCACTAACTATCTAATAAAATTTGAATATCAAAACAGATTTAATCTGTTAGTCTTCTACAATTTAAAGAAAAAATTTTATTCAAAAAACTTTTAGAATTAAATTAATGTCTACAATAAGCGCCGCTTAATAGACGTATATAATCAAAACTCAATATATAATGTCAAATGGAATAAATAAACCAACAGATATAAAAAAGTCATTGAAATTAATAAATATATATTTAAAGGAGACGAAATTTTTGTTTCTGTTCATTAAGAACACCAATTGCCTTTCAAAAACATGAACACAACATAAGAACTTCTCAAAAAATATGATTTATTTGAAATATTTAATATATTTAAATATTCCAATAAGTTAATTCAGAAATCTCCCAAAACATGCACTATATCTTCAAAAAACAATTATAATTCTGGTAATCTCTTCATCGGCCCTAAATAATATTCCAAATATCAAAATCAAATAACTATCACTATATCTCACCTCACACGTGTTTAACAGGATAATTGCTTTAAACAGACTAACTTTAAAATTCAAGATAGTCTATGTTCTCAACAAAACCACAGAAAAGTGTAAGAAGTTATGAGGTTATATTTAAATCATTGACATTCCATAATGAGATTTATTAAAGCCTAAATATAATTATATATTATATACAAAATGAAATAGAAAAAGGCTTTTTACTTCAAAAGAGATTTTTTTTTAATTAAAATTGTAGAAGACTAACAGATTAAATCTGTTTTGATATTCAAATTTTGTTATATTTCTTCTATCAAGTAAAAAGCCTTTTTCTATTTTAACTATCTAATATTTCTCGGTTGGGGGTTGCAAGATTACTAGTCCGAATGGCTTACGACCTGTCCGAAATGATCCTACAGGCGTCAGACAGTCGACTGATATGAGTTTGTTGTTATGTTCGTTACTCATAAATTTTAACATCTGTACTTTGTATAAATCCCGAAGACGCATAGCTGGTACACTCTTGGGACAAACCGTATTCAACGGTCATATACATCTCACACACGTGTTTATCGTCTAAGCCCGGATGAAGAACGAGTACTTGCCATCACTGAAATAAAGATTGGAACCGACCAATCCGTGGTAACAGGGAAGTTCTAAGTTTTGAGAGAAGGGGCGTTAAGCCCGCTTAAGAGTCGCGAAGAGGTGGAGTTTCCAAACCCTGGGGGAAGGGTAGTTCTTCGAGTACCAGCAGTACGGAAAAGAGAAACGTGAAGACCACGATGGATCCCCAGCGGCGACAGTTCGAAAGAGTACGTAGATAGATCCCAGCGGGGACAGTTCGGCTAAGTTCGAAGATAGATCCCAGCGATGAAAGTTCGAAAGTTGTAGTTTAAAGACCTTAAAGACGTTAAAGACGAAGACGAAAGACGATACTACAACATTTTAGACGAAGTAAAAAGTATTACAGTTACGAAAGTCTAGTAGTTGCACCGCAAATTGAAAGTGAAAGTGAAGACGTTTGGCTTATTGTGTATATAACTGTAATTATTAATTATAATAATAATCATTATGTTTATTTACATCAGAAAGATACAGTACAATGCATGATAACTTCATAGTAACGCAATATATGTATAAACGAATAATCACTGAAGTTGCAAGAGCAACTTGTGCGTGATGAAAAAAATAATGAATATACACACATACATATATACACACATATATATAATAATAATAATATAACACCAATAATAATGTTTACTCAGCAATAATGATACACCAAAAGTGGAAAAAAATGGAGATATGTACCAACATCCCACGAATAAACAGAGACAATCACTATTTGCTGTAAATACAGCTATGCGTGATGATAAACAATTTGATTCTTTAAGTGGTTTATGACAGTATAAAATAATATATAAATTAGAACAACCCAACACTCCAGAACACTTAATATGGTATAAAAGTTTAGATAAAAGTAGACGGGTATGAGCATGAAAGAGTAATGTAATGAGCAGAAATAATAGAATATATACAGTCAAAAAAAACAAGCAAAGTATACATAATATAAACTGAAAAATACCTGCGAAGCCGGACAAACCCAGGTGTGTAAGAATACATACAGGTGGAGCAACAATCATGAAAAGTACACAATAGTTGGAGATTGGTTATATACAAAAATATAAGAGCATAAAAATATAAAGTTTTCAAATTTATATAAAACAACAGTAAAATACAGACAAATATATCAGAGTATATAACTGTCGCAGGCTAAGACTCAGATATCAAAAGATTTCTGCAACAGTGGAATAAGTATGTCGTTTGAGATATTTATGACGAGTGGTGAGCTGTATGACAATCACAAGTATAATCAAATTTTAGTTTTCGATCATCTCGTGTATATCCGTACGGGAAGTATGCTGAACATGAAGTCTGAGCTTATTCAGAAATTTTCTCGGGTTTGGCTCGCTTCTGGTAGACAGCTGAAGAGTTTTGGGCCCAAATAATGATAGTTCCTTTGACCGACCGACTTGTGCATGACAGGTATTAGAATACTCTTTTGTGGCGGGTGTTATAGCCATGGCTACAGGTGATCAACTCATTCTTGTTTTTATACTGGACTGCAGTTATATTTATGAAAAATATTAGTTGCCTTGGGTCGAATATTGAAGTTTGTGTTGTGTTTTAGAGACTCCTCCTCAACCAATATGCCGTAGTTCAAGTGAGATTCCACCAAACTCCTGTACAGAATTATTTTCTGTCTATGGTTGAGTATGCTTATTATTTTTTTGAATTTGTACAAAATGTATCGTAGTTTCCTTACAAGATGTAGAACTTGTTCGTCCCATCTTAGATGGTTATCTAGAATAATGCCGAGGTATTTAATTTTTTTGACAGGTCTGATGATAGCCATGTCACTATGTCATATTCTGGCAGGGATATATCATAGCTACTGAATGGTAAGTAGTACGTTTTGTCGAAATTTATTGATAATAATCTATAGTCGAACCATTCCTTTATTTTTGTTAGGTTGTTCTCTAGCTTAAGTTTCAAATTGAACCAGTCATCGTCCTCGCAGAACACGACTGTGTCATCCGCAAAGCTGATAATTTTCGATTGGGTATTCAATAAAAAGAGATTATTAAGGTGAATATTAAATAATAATGGTCCTAGGACCCTTCCTTGGGGTACACCACAGAAAATAGTTCTTTTATCACTCACATCGTCATCAATTTTCACTCTTTGCCAGCTATTCAGTAGATAGCTTCTGGAAAGTTTATGTGGAATGCCTCTTATCCTCATATCTTCTAGAGTTTTGAGTAATATAGAGTGATCCACGGTATCGAAGGCTTTCCTCAAGTCTATGAAGACACCATTTGATGGTTTTGACTCATCTAAACACTGATATATATTTTGAGTCGGATCTTGAGTAGACATTTTTCTCTGAATCCGTACTGAGATTTCGACAATAGATTGTACTTTTCGAGGAATTTATTCAACCTCTTCTGAACAATCTTCTCCAATATTTTGGCTAGGTATGTTATCAGGGTAATAGGCCTATAATTTGAGACATCAGCCTTAATTCCACTCTTATGAATCGGTGTCACCACGGCCGTCTTGAATGCTAATGGGAAATATCCCTGTTCCAGCGATTTATTATTAACTATGTAAGTAAGTGGTTTTGATATATAGTTGGAGATAAGTTTGAGGGTTTCTACTCTGATGTTATCAATGCCAGGGGCTTTTTTATTTTTAAGTTGTGATATTATTTATATCAATTCATTTTCAGTTGCAGGATGGAGGAAAATTGAGTGGTCACATAAACCTTTCCCTTCCACATAATCCAGATTTCTATTTATATTTTCAGCTAGCTTTTCACCTACTGATATAAAGTATTCGTTA
Source organism: Megalocaria dilatata (assembly GCA_034642435.1). Taxonomy (NCBI): domain Eukaryota; kingdom Metazoa; phylum Arthropoda; class Insecta; order Coleoptera; family Coccinellidae; genus Megalocaria; species Megalocaria dilatata. Next base: position 86,107,046 of record CM067855.1, read on the forward strand.
AAATTATTTGCTATTTCGACACTCTCAATTATTTGTTCATTATTCTTTGTTATGATCGATTTTATTGGTGCGGATTCTTCGTTAGTCAATAGTTCCTTTACAGTTTGCCAAAGTTTTTTAGAATCGTTTCTTCCTGCATCCAGACGTTCTCTATAGTATGAAGTTTTGGCAATTTTCAAGAGTTTATTTAGATTTTTTATATGTGTTATATTCTTCAGAAAGGGTGGTATTAATTGGGTAATGTTTCAATCTATGGTACATACTATTTATTTTATTCACAGAATTGACGTGTGATTTAGTCATTCACTTTTTTCGTTTCCTCTGTTTGTTGTTGATTTTTATAAATCTTGTACATTTATGTAAGTTAGTTTTTATAATTTTTATTAATTCATTTGTTGCAGAATCAAGATCGTCATAATGATAGATGGCATCCCAATTTTCTTTTTTATGTTATCTACGAACCTTTTTTCATTTATTTATTTATAGTATCGTAACCTATTATTTTCAACACTCTTACTATTTTTAAAAACTATTTGGGCTAAAATTGTGTAATGATCTGTAATTGATGTTTCGAACGTAATTGGTAAGATTGTGTCATAGTTATGATTTGTTGATTTTATAAATATATGATCTAAACAAGTGCGAGATTTTTTTTTGTTCCCTTGTAGTATGTTTATTGCAGATATATATTCGTGTTCACTCATTGTATCCAGGTAATATTCGGTATCACAAGAAGAATTCAACATATCAATATTAATAATGGAATAAATGAAATTACTTTGTTTACTATCCCTATTTTATTTGAGGATACTGTGACCCGAGTTTCATAGATTATACTACATTTTCAAACTGGTGTATATCAAGTTGTTGAGGAATTATATATCTTTAAGGGAGGCTTTGGTTGGTGTAAGGCTTCGAAGAGTGGGGAGGCCTACAGGTCTGTCTGCTCGTTTAATAGTTTTATTGCCGGGTCCCAGGAATTCTTGTAGATTTCTATTGATTCCAAGATATCTAGTTTCTTTCCTTTCGGTTCGACATGTAGAATTTCAAGATTATCTAATTCTGGGAAGGTATGGTTGGTTTCGAAGAAATGTTTCGCAAAATTAGAATTATCTTTTCGGTTCTTGAAAGATGCTTGGTGTTCTTTGAACCTTATTGTGAAAGTTCTCCCGGTTTGTTCTACAAATACACTACCACATTCATTACAACTTAATTTATAAACTCCTGAATTGTTAAGCGGGTTGTTTTTGTCTTTAACAATAAAAAATAAATTTGAAATTCTATGTGAAGGTGTGAAAGATATTTTTATATTGTTTGCTGAAATTATTTGAGCTATTTTTTGTGAAATTGGTCCAAAATATGTTAGTTTTATAAATTGATTGTCATTTTTTTCCGTTTCTATAGGATATATATGTTTGAGGATTAGTTGCTTTTCTTTCCTGTGTATGAGTGAGTTTATAGTTTTTGTATCGAAATGATTGTTTTGGGCTATCTGTCTAATTGTATTCAGTACCCTTTTATGTGCAATATTATTTAAGAGAATAGAGAAGGCTCTATGAATCATTGATTTATACGCTGAAAGTTTATAAGAATTTGGGTGATTTGAAAAATTTAAAATGGTTGTGTCTGTAGTTGTGGGTTTTCTGAAAATATCAAAGGAAAATTCACTATTACTTTGAATTATAGATATGATTCGTTGAGGGTTAGATCCATTAACTTTTTTCTATTGTCCCAAACAATTCCCACAAATTCCTATTTGTATTATGTTCCTGGACTCAGATATCACGCAGGTAGCAATAGCTTCCTCTGTGTGCGAAGTTTGGTTGTTGCCCTGTGATCACAGGGTCTCCTTACTGAAGCCACAAATTGGCGTCTGGCTTCTGATGTTTTATCGGTCGGTTTGTTGGTTTTTTCTTTCGTTTTTCTTCCCACCAAGTGTAGCCCATTTTTCACATATTTTTTACGGTACTTATTAGGGCCGAAAGCCCGAAACACGTTTCTGCGGTTGAACCTATATATAACTTTTTTTTCTACCCCAGTTTAGTGGAGCCAATTTGATATGGTTTAAGTATATCATTTCAGAATGAATACTAGTTAGATCACCCTTGTATCTAGTTGCTTGTATTGTGTCTCCTTACTGAAGCTACAAATTGGCGGCTGGCTTCTGTTGTTGACTCCGCCGGTTTGTTGGTTTTTTCTATTTCCTTTTTTCCCACCAAGTACAGCCCATCTTTTCCACTTTTTTCACCGTACTGATGAGGACCCAATGCCCGAAACATGTGTCTGTGGTTGAATGTATATTAGGGTTATTTACATCAACTTTTTTCTACTTTCCCAAGCATTTCCCCCCATATTCCCCTCTGTATTATGTTCCTGGACTCGTATATTACGCAGGTAGCTATAGCTTCCTCCATGTGCGAAGTTTGGTTGTTGCCCTAATCACAGGGTATCCTCACTGATGCTACAAATTGGCGGCTGGCTTCTGTTGTTGACTCCGTTGGTTTGTTGGTTTATTCTTTTTGTATTCTTCACACCAAGTGCAGCCCATCTTTCACATTTCTTTCACCGTACTGATGAGGGCCGAAACATGAGTCTGCGGTTGAATCTATAGGAGGGTTATGTCCATGAACTTTTTTCTATTGTCCTAAGCAATTTCCTTCATATTCCATATACGTATATATATGTAAAAATAAAACTGTTATTTTTAGGGAAAACAACTTTGTAACTTCTACGTTCTGTTCTATGATCTATGTTCTATGTCTAAGATCTCAACGTAAAAAGTGTCACATGTTTATTTAGTTAGTCGTTAGAAATGTGAATTGAGAAACCCGAAGAAATAGCATTGTTTTTGATTTCTTCCAGGTTAGTAAGCTATATTTTTTATTTTTTTTTTATTTCTTTGTATGTTATTATTTTATTTTGTGTATGTTATTCTGTTATATTTTAAACTAAAGAAAATAAAATCTTCCAGAATCATGACATCAAATCGTCTATTTCTTTAATTTTAAAAATAAGAATTGATTACATTCTTATAAATCGGAAATGTAAGCTATAATGACGACATCCATGAAGATTTGCATCGCTTAGCATCCAAGACTGATAAGTAGAAAAATACATACAAATTCAAATGGATACAAACTACGGGAACGGAAAATACATATTATGAAATACCAGAGGACAAACAGGATATATCTGACCATCATGAACTTTTGGCTCTACCGAAGGTGAAGAATATCTTGAAATCGATTAAAGTACGAGGTTCATTTCGTTCGTGTGTCATTTCATTAACTCCGGAATTGAAAGAAGTATGTTTCGATGCCGAAGATGTGATGTTTAAGAATGAATATATACAACTGATTTATTCACCCGCATACGTGAGAACAGTATTTGGACAAGAATCACCAAAACCACAGGATACGGTAGAACTTTCAAGAAAAAGCAAGGATTTCAACAGGATAAAGGAGGATTTTGTGCTGAATAATTTTGATGGCAAGAGTGTTTCAGTGAATTTATGGTTCGAAAAATTCGAGACAGAATGCACGCGTTGCGAAGTAGAAGAAGATAGAGACAAAATTTTGATTTTACGGTTGTTTCTGGATGGAATAGCGAAAGAATGGTTTGATTCTAAATTAATTACATTAGGTTTAGACAAAAGTTTTCAAATACGGAAAGATAACTGCTTAGAGAGTTTTTGTGAAACGAGTTGGCATAAATATAGAGAGGCCTATTCATTTAGGTACATAGGAGGAAGTTTAATTGACTACGCTTTTAGGAAAGAAAATTTGTTGTTGAATCTCCGTAATATTATAATTAATGAAATATGACAACGATCGAAATAAAGAAAACCATAGAATTAATAAATCTGCCGAACAAATTCCTTCCTATTCACAAACAAATAGAAAACCAGTTAAGAAGGAACCATGCTCAATGTGTGAGAAGAATGGTTTTTCGGGTAGATTTCATACGAAGACTTTATGTCGGCTAAGGAATAAATCCAATAATTTTGAACAAAAAAACGTTCCCGGTAAAATAAAAACTGCAAAACAATGTTGGGGTACAGGATGAATTAAATCAGGCCATTTCAAACAAAAAAAAAACTAAGACTGCTGCCATTGATAAAATTGAAGGTGTTTATAAATAATAACGAATTATGTGGAATTTATGATTCGGGCTCAAATGTTAGTCTTCTGAATTCCAAGGTAGCGGGAAAGTTATGTCTACGCATTCAAGATAACAGAAACACATTCAAAACAGTCAGTGGCAGGGCAAAATTTTCAGGAAAAATAATAACAGAAATGAGAATCAATAATATCAAAAAAAAAGTTACTTAAAAAGTACTTTTTATAGTTAATGAGAAAAAGTTCGAGTATGATATTCTATTCGAACTAGATTCTGTTTCCAATTTTCACTTGAAACAAGATTTTGATTTGAATATTTATCAAAAATTAGATATGAATGAAAAGAGAAAGATCGATTGTGTCCATAATAATAATGATAATGATAACAATGATTACACCATCAATTTCAATGAAGAGATACCAACAGAACTTTTCGAAGCAAAAATAGACCATTTGGAAACTAAACAGAGAAATAAAATTGAAGTTTTAATAAATAAATATTACCATATTTTTGCAAAACACAAGTTTGATATTAGTCAGGTGCAAAATAATGAGGCACATATAAAACTTTTAGAACACAAATTTATAGCAAAAAAAACCATACAGATGCTCAATGGAGGATCAAAAAGAGATATAATTCCAAATAGGAAGATTGTTGAAAGCGAATCTGATTGAGGAGTCCTCCTCACCTTTTGCATCACCAGTCACTTCAGCATATGAGAGAGATGAAAGGTCTAAAACCAGAATATGTGTCGATTTTCGTGAACTTAATAAATTAATTGTTCCCGAACCACAGCCTTTCCCATTAAATGATGAAATCTTAGCAAAGACCCGAAATGCAAAATTCTTCACTACATTAGATGTAAATTCTACCTTAAGGTCGATTCCTGTTCGTATCAAATTAGATATAAGACTGCTTTTGTGACACAGAATGGTCACTGGCAATGGAAATGTTTACCTTTTGCACTTAAAACATCCCCGGCCATATTTCAACGTATATTGAATAATATTATCAGAAAATATCACCTGAATTTACTCTGCCTAAATTATATAGATGATATTCTAATATGTTCTTTAACATTTGACCAACATATAGAACATTTGGAGAGTCTCTTGAAAGCAATATGAAATGAACGATTCAGACTTAAATTTATCAAGTGTAATTTTGCAGAAGAAGTCAAATATTTAGGACATATTGTAGGAAACAATTCAGTACGACCTATAAATGCCAATTAAATTTCTATTAGGAATTTTTCTCCACCAGATACTCGGAAGAAGATAAGGCAATTTCTAGGTAAAGTTAATTTTTATCACAAATATTTTGAGATTAGATATGAACCAGGAAAAGGAAATGTAGAAGCAGATTGCCTTTCTATAAACCCAGTTCTGGAAGAAACGGAGAATATGGATGAATGTATAAGAACAGTTAATTTGCTGGAATTAAATTAAATAAAAAACGAAAAGAAAACTAGGGCATGGACGAAAATAGCCGATGAATGTATTGAAGAATACAATAGAAGAGACCATTCTACAACTGGATATAGCCCAGAATATTTACTTTGTGGCAGAACTGATCCCATTGCTCCAGAATGACTTATTGAAGAGAGAAATTTACCTAAAGATAAGGAAATAGCATATAGAAATTCTTTACGCTATCATGAATACAATAAAAGACTGATCGACAATAGGAAACATTATGAATTTAAAATTGAAGACTATATTTACGTTGAAAATAAATCAAAATTCAATAGAAAAAAACTTGATGAAATAAGAATAGAACCTTTTCCAATAGTGAAAAAAATTTCCAACACTATATGACATAGATATTGGAAATAAAGGAAAGGACAATAACTATTTTCATTTAACTAAGTTGCTCCCATGTGAACACGCAAACATGTAATGAGGGGTGCATACTTCGTGGGGGGAAGTAAAAATAAAACTGTTATTTTTAGGGAAAACATGTTCTACTTCTGTGTTCTATGTTCTGTGTTCTATGTTCTGTGTTCTATGTTCTATGATCTATGTTCTATGTCTAAGATCTTAACCTAAAAAGTGTCACATGTTTATTTAGTTAGTTGGTAGAAATGTGAATTGAGAAAATCGAAGAAATAGCATTGTTTTTGATTTCTTTCAGGTTAGTAAGCTATTTTTTTTATTTATTTTTTTGTATGTTATTATTTCTTTTGTGTATGTTATTTTGTTATATTTTAAACTAAAGAAAATAAAATCTTCCAAAATCATGACATCAAATCGTCTATTTCTTCAATTATGAAAATAAGAATTGATTACATACCAATATATATATATACTACTCTGTCAAGAAAGTACCGGGAATTTTCTATTAAAACAACAGTTTTACATTTAATCGTCAAAATTTATTGGGTCGCCTTCAAAATAGGCTCCATTTGCTCCAATACATCTATGCCAACGGCACTTCCAATTATCGAAACATTTTTTATAGGCGCTTTCCGGGATGGACTTAAGCTCTCGCGCCGAATTTTGTTTTATGGCTTCAATCGACTCAAAACGGGTGCCACGAAGCATCAATTTTAGTTTTGGGAAGAGGAAAAAGTCGCAGGAAGCCAAATCCGGCGAATACGGTGGTTGCTGAAGCACGTTTGTTGAGTTTTTGGCGAGAAAGTCAGTCACAATCGTAGCTCGGTGAGAAGGCGCGTTATCGTCATGCAAAATCTATGAGTTGTTCGCCCACAAATTTGGCCGCTTCTTACGGATACGCTCACGCAAACGTTTCATAACGCCTAGGTAATACGCCCTGTTTACCGTCTGACCCTCTGGAACGAATTCGTAGTGCACCACGCCACGGATATCGAAGAAAACAATGAGCATCACCTTCATTTTCGAGCGGCTTTGGCGTGGTTTTTTCGGTTTCGGCTCATTTTTTTCCACCCATTTCGATGATTGCTGGTTTGTTTGCATATCGTACTTGTAGACCCAGGTCTCATCACCAGTTATAATGCGTTCCATGAATAAAGAATCGGAATTACAGCGATCCAGCATGTCTGAAGCAACCTGTTCGCGATGACGTTTTTGAAGAAAATTCAGGTCTTTCGGTACGAGTCGTGCGGCCACCTTTCTCATGCCCAAAATATCAATCAAAATCGTACGTGCGGACTCGTGGGATATCTTAAGATCATATGCTATCACTCTCAAGCTGGTACGACGGATTTCCAGTACCCTTTCCTTAATTTTATCGACGTTATCTTCGATCGAAGCCGTCGATGGGCGTCCGGAACGAGGCAAGTCTTCGACCACTTCACGACCGTCCTTGAAGGCTCTGTACCACTGATATGCACGAGTTTTCGATAGAGCATTATCACCAAAGGCCTTTTGCAACATTTCAATGCATCGGCACACGAAAATTCATTTGCAACACAAAACTTTAAACGAATTCTTTGCTCAACGTAATCACCCATAGTAAAAATCGGCACGCACTCTGACATCGACTGACTTAATCAGCTGTTGCAAACACACTAGTTGACAGATCCCGCTCAAGCTTGGCATAGTAATTAAGGACAGTGGTACCAACCTAGGAAAAAAAATTTTTACCTGCCTCATTGCCCCGCCAGATTTAAATCGATAATTCCCGGTACTTTCTTGACAGAATGTATATATATATATATATATATATATATATATATATATATATATATATATATATTAGGGTGGGTCAAAAGAATCGATTATTTTTTTTTTAATTTCACATATCGACAGACGAATCGAATTATATGATCCCTAACCACCATGCGAAACTAACTATGTCATTATATTTGATATATAAAAAATATATTGAATGTCCCTATAAAGACCAATATATATTAGGGCGGGTCAAAAAAATCGATTATTTTTTTTTTACAAGTGACACGGAAAAATGAGTTGCTAGACACTTTAAAAAAATTCTCACCAAGCATAAGCTCTTAGTTTTAATAGGAAGATCCTCCGCATCGCAGTTTTGTATTTTTTTCTCAGTCCAAAAGAAAAAAATTCAGATCTCATCATTTATCGATTAAACAGAAAAATGTACCAAAAGAATTTTTTAGGAAATTTAATGCTCTACAAAAAAGGTGTCCTATATTTTTTCTGTAAACTTCACCAATTGAAAGATATTGAGGATTTAATTTTGATTATTTCATGACAAATTTCATTTTTGTTTATGAATTTTATAACTCGACAATAAATGACTTTTACAAAATGCGCAATACAAATTTTTGTTGGAAATTAACTGCTATATAAAAATGGTTTCCTATATTTTGGCGATGAAATTAACCGTTCAAAAGATATTCATCATCAAACTTTGATGTGTACGGATTTTAAAAGTTTTTGACTAGATATTCGAAAAATTTCAATTTAAGTTATAAATTTCATATGAATTTCATTTCTTGTCAGTAATATAAGTATTATTCTCGAAATCATCAAAATTTTTCATCAATTATTCTAAACATTTCATTTTTAATCATTAGAAATCACGATCCTAGGGAAAATTTCTCCTCTAGAGAATTTTTGTTTTGTATTTTATTTCATCTGTTTGAATTGTGAACTATCGCCACTTCCTTTTTCCTTTATCGTTCATATCACAATTCAAACAGATGAAATAAAATACAAAACAAAAATTCTCTAGAGGAGAAATTTTTTCTAGGATCGTGAATTCTAATGCTTGAAAATAAAATGTATAGAATAATTGAAGAAAAATTTTGATAATTTTGAAAATAATACTTATATTACTGACAAGAAATGAAATTTAAAAATTAAATTGAAATTTTTCGAATATCTAATCAAAAACTTTTAAATTCCGTACACATGAAAGTTTGGTGATGAATATCTTTTGAACGGTTAATTTCATCGCCAAAACATAAAACCATTTTTATAGAGCAGTTAATTTCCAACAAAAATTTGTATTGCGCATTTTGTAAATGTCATTTATTGTCTAGTTATAAAATTCATAAACAAAAATTAAATTTGTCTTAAAACAATCAAAATTAAATCCTTAATATCTTTCAAATGGTGAGGTTTACGGAAAAAATATAAGATACCTTTATTTGATAAATTCGGTCTTTACTTGGTGGAAACTCATTTTAATTAAAAAAATGTATATGAGACAGTAATTTATTTCCACAAAAATGTTTGTACTACTACAACAATTGTTTCACCACGATGTGGCTTCTTCAGGTATTACATTGTACTGTACAATGTAATACCTGAAGAAGCCACATCGTGGTGAAACAATTGTTGTAGTAGTACAAACATTTTTGTGGAAATGAATAACTGTCTCATATACATTTTTTTAATATAAGATACCTTTTTTGTAGAGCATTAAATTTCCTGAAAAATTTTCTTGGAACATTTTTCTATTCAATTGATAAATGATGAGGTATGAATTTTTTTCTATTGGACTGAGAAAAAAATACAAAACTGCGATGCGGAGGATCTTCCTATTAAAATTAAGAGCTCATGCTTGTTGAGAATTTTTCCGTGTCACTTGTAAAACCATTTTTCTTGTTCTTTATAGGGACATTCCATATATTTTTTATATATCAAATATAATGACATAGTTAGTTTCGCATGGTGATTATGGGTCATATAATTCGATCCGTTTGTCGATATGTGAATTTTTCTTATCTATAAGGAAAAAAGCATGTATGTGACTATTTGAGGACACTAGAAAAAAAATTTTCTTGTGTTTCTTCATAAGGGTAGTGTATTTTCATACAGTTTTGTAGCGGATATTGCTAAATACACGACTTCACGTACTTTTTAAAGAAGTTTAACATTATCATACCAAGATTATTTTTTTATATGCCTTCAGATCCATCTATCTAAACCTACTTTTTCGGGTGACTTCATAGAATTCCAAATGAATAGTGAAAGCCTGGTAGATTGCTCAGAGGGTAACGAAGCCTTTCGATCCTGAAGTTTATTGTGTCAGTTCTGATAGTCCAGCTGTTCACACCACCACACTAGTTAAATCCCCCATTCAAGCCCCAAAGATCCTGCCCCGTGGCTGCGCCAGTTCTTGAAGGATTTACTGATATGATGTACTTGATTTAAGAAGGCTAGGCCCATCTTATTATCTAATTACCTGTATCTGTCTACCACTAGAAAAAGCCAGGAAGGTGCAAAGGGTTAAAACACTTCATTATGGTGGAGATTCGCAATTCTCAGAGGATATTAACTCTTGGCCTACCATGAAGAGTCTGAATTAACTGATCAGACTCGCAATGGATGCCTGCAAGTTAGCTGTGAAGCTTGGTCATGGATGGCCTCCTGGAGTGGCTTACGGTAAACAGCTTAAATTTTCAGACTTACGCTGATGACCTAGTGATAACAGTCGGGGAAAGGATGAGGGTACCGTAAGTCGAGTGTTGCGAGGATAAAGGAATCAATTTCAACTCGAAAATCAACCTCACTCCGTTCACTGTAAGAATTAATTTCAATCTCACAGCGTAATGTCTATGTAGCGAAACTATGAATTTTTTGTAGCAAATAATAATAACAATTCAGCATTCAATCATATGAATAAATTACTCAATTAACTGACCATAAGTTTTTAACATAAGTCAAACTTGTTTGTCAACCGTTTTGAACGACTACCTCTTTTTTATCCACATCAACCCTGGTCGAAGGATTCTGTAAAAAAAGCATTTACATTTTCAAATATAATAATAAACCACTACACATTGTTATTTTGCGAAAAAATAAAACATATATTCAACCCCCTTAAGAGTAACTTCTTGAGGCGCCTCTTCCGGACGCGACGCTTCACCTAAGTGACCATCAACATTTATCCTTCATAAACGCTCTGAGATTCTAACCTTCTACTTTTGCAACTTACTGATTTTCGGACTACAAAGCCATCGGGGTAATCATATCTCATATACAGGGTAATTCACTGCGATGACCTATTGGACGTTTATGCAAAACTAATGATAATTTTGTGCTGAAAATTTTCATTTAGGGATTTTCGACTTTCTCCATTAATTAGTTTTCAACTTCCGCACTTTTTTGCGGTTTTTACAAAAAAACATTTTTACTTCCAGTTTGGCCGATAAACTATTATAACAACACTGCTTTCTGTTTGGACTGAAAACGTATAGATGGGATGTTGATGAGAAGAATATCACATGGAAAAATCATATCCATCAAAGTTCAAGATTTTCGAATAACAATCTTATTCATTCAGTCAATTCTACGTCTAAAAAGATAGGGGTTTACTCTCATAACTATCAAGGAAAAACTTGAAAGGAGGTAAAACAGCAATTTAAAACTATGTGAGTAGTCTGTGAACTTGAATTTAAGTTTGAATATTAAAACAAATTGAAATATGTTTATCTTCTACAATTTTAATTTCAAAAAATTTTTTATTCAAAAAACGTCTATTAAATGTAAGCGGTGCTTGTTTAGACATAATTTCAATTGTAAAAGTTTTTTGAATAAAAAATTTTTTGAAATTAAAATAGGAGATAAACATATTTCAATTTGTTTTAATATTCAAATTTTGTTATATTTCTTCTATCAAGTGAAAGGCCTTTCTATTTTATTGAATTTAAGTTATTTTAGGGTTTCCAGAAGCCACTGATTACTCACTTTGTAACTGCTGTTTACCCTTTATTTTAGTTTTTTCTTGATAACTCAGAAACTTTTAAGTTTAGGTATAGTGCTTGATTAAGTAACCCCAACCTCCACGTTTTATACGTAGAATCGACTGAATGAATAAAAAATGTAGGTTTTATTTTGAAAATCTTCAATTTTCATGAATTTGATTTGTCCAATAATAATCTTCTCTTAAACAAACACCTTATCGTATTGTCATATTTTCGGTCCAGACAGAAAACAGTGTTATAATATTACATATTGGAAAAATTTTAATTGTTCTTGATTGTTTCGGTCTCTACTTGACGGAAATTCATCGTAAATGATTTGAAGTAAAACACTTTATTTCCGCTTATTTTTATTTTTCAACAACAATTGTTTCGTCAATTACATATTGACTTCGTCAGGTGAGTATGGTTACTAACTACTTTACAAAGTCTTTCTCCTTAAATACAAGTTTCCCTAAAAATACGTGATAAAATGAAGTTTACAAGGAATTTATTAAAAAAGGTTCAACAACGGAGAACGGTTCACATCTGTTTGGTCGTTCAACAAAATATTCAGTTTATGATGCCGGTTTATTTCCATTGCTTCTAAAAGGTCCAATCTATTGCATTTGTTCTCGAAATGGAGAACTTCAAAGTTATGGTCAAAATCATGTCCGGATTCTTGTAGATGCCTAGCATAAGTGGAGTTTGCTTTATTCTTAACGAATGAATTCTGGTGTTCCTGGATCCTACTCTCAAAAGATCTACCCGTTGGCCAATGTATACATATGGACATGTACCACAATTTAACCTATATACTCCTGATCTCTTGTTCTTATTGACGATATCTTTATTATTTTTTATTAATTTACCTAACGAATTTATTGTTTTATATGAGATATTGACATTTCGTTTTTTCTTTAAATTTTTTTAATTTTAATTGTGAAAGATTTCTTTGAAAAAAAATCTTCTGCTGAAATATTCGACAAAGTGCGAGTTCTGTTATAGTCATTTTTGCGCGCATGTTCTAGGGAATATAATAAATAGTATTTTTTACTTTTTTCCCCTTTATCGGCAGAGATGAATGCATTACAGTACACTTCCAGAATTAAGAATAAAGATTTTTATTCTTCTGACAAAATGTCTGAGGTTACTTACACCCTTTAACTCCGAAGTTAAGGCGTTGATCAAGTGTATCCCTACTTAGAGGACATGTTTTTGAGAATTTCTTTTATGTATTTTCATTCTCTATATCTCACTTTGGAGTAGAGTTGTAGTACCATATGGATGTTTAGACCTTACACAACTTTCACGGTATTTATAAATCATCAACAGAGCATTTTTATGCAATAATTGTTCAACCGTGGACACTTTACGCTTCCCTGAATAGAGAGTGAGGAGATTAAAAACGAGCCCTTTTCATTATTATCTTCAGAATGAATTTCTGAGTAGTTTCCGAACATTCAAGATGAGTTATATAAGCTGCGCCCCAACCAACTATACCATATTCCAAAATTCACTGCGCTAACGCGAAATAAATAACATATTGACTAACGGTTAAGTAGTTTACAATATAAAATAAAGTAGAAAGGCCTTTTACTTGATAGAAGAAATATAACAAAATTGGAATATTAAAACAAATTGAAATATGTTTATCTTCTACAATTTTAATTTCGAAAAATTTTTTATTCAAAAAACTTTTAGAATAAAAAATTTTAAGTTTACAATATGTTTAATATGCTCATCCCACCTCAGCAATCGGTCGTTGTACACGCCCAAGTATTTTATTTTATTAATCTCTTCGATGAAATTCCGACAGTCACAATCATAGTCACAGTTCTTTCTCTGGTGTATTTTAATTGTTTTTATATTTGGATAAGTTGCCTCCGTCAACGTGAAGGTGATAAATTTCATCTTCCGAATGTTCAAAGTTAACGAAAGATTATTCATTTTCCTACAGATTACTGCCAATCTCATCTCAGCTTTTTTAGTGACTGATTCCCACGTATCGTATCTGAATATAAATGCGGTATCATCGGCATAAGCTAAGCTAGTATTTGAATCAAATTTCAACTTCAGTATTTCATTAATATAAATATTGAAGAACAAGGGACCCAGGACTGTACTCTGGGGAAAACCGTGATGATTGTTTTTTCATTACCTTTGTCATTATTGAATTTTACTGTCTGAGTTCGATCTTTCAAGTATGATCTGATTAGGTCACCAGCTTTACCTCTAACACCGTACTGTTCAAGTTTCTCGAGTAAAATGTCGTGAGAGATCGTATCGAATGCCCTGTCCAAGTCCGAGAATCCGAGGTCAAATGTAATTCTGTCCAGCCGGTCCGGATCATAAGCAAGATAGCTGCCGAATGGAGAAAGCTAGAGTCTTTAAATTTTCTGGTTAGGCTAAGAGTCCGAATATCTCGGTTGAGTTCGTTAATGGGCGAAATCGGTGCGAGTGTTTTGGAGTTATTGACTTTTTTCGAAATTTTCGGAACTGCTGGCGATCAATCTGAAATTTGTGATTGAACTATGGTGAGCAAATTTTTGCAAAATTTCATAAGGATCAGACTATTAGGAAATCAATAAAATATTTTGTGAGAAAATATTTCGTTCCATATTGACGGAACTGATTACTTGAGCGATTTGAAATTTGGTTTAGGGAGAATGAATGATGGAGCTCATGATTGTGCAAAACTTCGCGAGAATCGTGCAAATAGAAAATTCATAGAAAAATGTTTTGTTAGCATAGAATATTTTTTATATTTTCGATACTGTCGAATCGATCGATTTGAAATTTGGTAGATACCAAATATAGTAGATATAGATAGATACTAGATAGTAGAATAATGATGACGTACAAGTTTGTTCATGAGAACGCTTAAAATTGTACAAAATTTCATGAGGATTGTGCAACATCACCTAAACAACAAGGCCTACTCACCTCGAAAGATGAGTCATCACAGATAGGGTTACTAGTTTTCGTAAAAGTTCCGGATTATGTTCATTCCTTCTATTTGTATGGAGGAAATCAACTTGAAACTTACCAAAATTAAATTTTTATTATTTTCTGAATTTTGAACGAATGTCACTTGGATGACATATGACATAGATTGGCAATGAAATTAATAATCTGTGGAATGAAGTAATTAAATCCATTAAATATTTATTCAGAAATTTAAATCTCAATATTAAATCAGTATATCTTGTCTATGGATTAAATCAAACACAATTTAAGGATAACAATTAATACATTACTTGGTAGATACTATATTGAAACATTTCAGGAGGAAAATATGAATAATGAATATAAACACTGAGATATGTTGAACGAAAGTTTATGTCATGAGTTTTGAAAGAGTATTTATAGGATATTCATTAACAAATTAAATGAAACCATTAAAGTAATATATGATTTCTTCGCATCAGTTTTTATTCCAAAGTCTTTGACCTTGCAGAGGAGTTTCAACATTAATAATATCCCACCAAGTGCATATAATATTCAAGTCAGAAGTTTCCTCAAAGTTATCGATTTTTTTTACCTCCTAGTTCTTCTCTTAGAGCATTAAAAATATTCGAATTGAAACTTTCCAATACTAAATTGACATTTTGTCGTTCCAGTGATTTAGGATAAAAAGCCTTAAAAGATAATGTGTAACCATGTTTTAACAACTAGCCTTTTTCTGATTGATGCATCTGTTTTAATGAATTGAATGATACAGTTTTTAAATGATTCTCAATAAAATCTAGATAAACAAATTTCTGGAAAGTCTTAGTGATCCAATTGTTTCTTATGTTTTTGAGAATGTGTACAGTCTATGATAAAAAACAAAAGTCTATTTTTATATTTACTGGATTCCTATCAACATTACTCAAAATATTAGTGTCCCTGAAATAACTCATTGCTTTTCGATTAATAGCATTATTATCTGAAACAACAGCTAAAACTTCGAATCCGATGTCTTCTGAGCCAACAATAATTTGATGTAATGAAACTGCTTTTAAAGTTCTTACAGGTAAAATATGCACCACTTCTTTATATACTGATAAGAGACTGCTGATCATCAACACATGTGCACTTGTAGCTCTACCAGAATTATTATAAATATTCACAACAACGTTGCCTCCTCTATAATCTATATAAGGTTTAATTTGTATTTAGTACTACTATCGATTTATCCTCATATTTCAACATGTTAAATTCAGAACAGGTATAGTGTGCTGTTCTATACGAGGATCAGTATATAATTTTTGACGCATTATCTTGATTGTTGATGAACTAGGCAGAAATAAAATTCCATAACTTCTAATAAACTTAAAAAAAGACGATGTCTTTTCTAAAACATTTGTCATTTGATTTGTATCAGTTACGAGTTGCTGATTTTCTTTCCTAATATTGAATAGATCCTGAACTGCCATATCCCCATAAAACACTTTCAGCCTCATGTCTTCCAACACTACAACACTGCACTGAATTTTCACTAGAGGTTCACTAAAATACACGAAGTAGGTGTAACTTGCTCTTACATTTCTTCAAAACACATTGCTCAAACTCCTTTTCCTTAATCTTAAAATACAATTCTTCAACATTTGCTACAGCTATTGATGTCATATATTCTTTATTAGATTTAACGCTTTCTTTCAGACCTTTTCTCAATATCGAATACTCTAGTCTTTCTCTTCTACCATCGGGAGCTTCTCGGGCTATAGGCTTTAATCGTGGTTTCTTCAGAGGGGCTGACAATAATTTCTCAGTTGATTCAACATAACAATTGGTAACTTTTTCAATATCACTTTCCAAGAAATGATCGCCAGACACCTGAAACAAATAATCAATTAATCAATATATGATTAATACATATAATATATATATATATATATGTGTGTGTGTGTGTAAGAATAAAACTGTTATTTTTAGGGAAAACAACTTTCTAATTTCTATGTTCTATGTTCTATGATCTATGTTCTATGTCTCAGATTTTAACCTAAAACTGTCACATGTTATATTTAGTTAGCTGTTAGAAATGTGAATTGAGAAACCCGAAGAAATAGCATTGTTTTTGATTTCTCTCCGGTTAGTAAGCTATTTTTTTATTTCTATTTATTTCTATTTATTTCTTTGTATTTCTTTATATTATATGTTATTATTTTATTTTGTGTATGTTATTCTGTTACATTTTAAAGTAAAGAAAATAAATTCTTCCAGAATAATGACATCAAATCGTCTATTTCTTCGATTATAAAAATAAGAATTGATAACATTCTCATAAATCAAGAACGTAAGCTATAATGATGACATCCATGAAAATTTGCATCGTTTGGGAAGCATCCAATAATGATAAGAAGAAAAATACATACAAATTCAAATGGATCCAAACTACGGGAACGGAAAATACATATTATGAAATACCAGAGAACAAACAGCATATATCTGACCATCATGAACTTTTGGCTCTACCGAAGATTTGTTGTTTAAGACTCAATATTTACAACTGAGTTATTCACCTGCATACGTAAGAACAGTATTGGACAAGAATCACCAAAACCAAGAATCAGGATACGGTATAACTGTCAAGAAAAAGCAAGGAGAATGAAAAGGATTTTTAGAGGATAAAGGAGGATTTTGTGCTGAATAATTTTGATGGTAAGAGTGTTTCGTCTTGTGAAGTAGAAGAAGGTAGAGACAAAATTTTGATTTTACAATTGTTGCTGGATAGAATATCGAGAGAATGGTTTGATTCTGAATTAATTACATTAGAAAATTTGAATATCGAAACAGATTTAATCTGTTAGTCTTCTACAATTTTAATTCCAAAAAAATTTTTATTCAGAAAACTATATAATGTCAAATGGAATAAATATACCAACAGATATAAAAAAGTCATTAAAATTAATAAATAAATATTCAAAGGATAGAAAATTTTGTTTCTGATCTTACCATTAAGAACATCAATTGCCTTTCAAAAATATGAACACAACTTAAGGACTTCTCAAAAAATATAATTTATTTGAAATATTTAATAAATTTGAATATTCAAATAAGTTAATTCAAAAATCTCTCAAAACATGCACTATATCTTCAAAAAACAATTGTTATTCTGGTAAACTCTTCATCGGTCCTAAATAATATTCCAAATATCAAAATCAAATAACTATCACTATATCTTACCTCCACGTGTGTAACAGGATAAATTGCTTTAAACAGACTAACTTTAAAATTCAAGATATGTTCTTAACAAAATCACTGAAAAGTGTAAGGTGTTATAAGGTTATCTTTAAACCCTTGACATTCCATAATGAGATTTATTAAAGCCTAAACATAATTATATATTATATATAAAATAAAATAGAAAAAGGCTTTTTACTTGATAGAAGAAATATAACAAAATTTGAATATCAAAACAGATTTAATCTGCTAGTCTTCTACACTTTTGATTTCGAAAAAATTTCTATTCAAAAAAATTTTAGAAGTAAATTAATGTCTACAATAAGCACCGCTTATATTCAATAGACGTATATAATCAAAACTCAATATATAATGTCAAATGGAATAAATAAACCAACAGATATAAAAAAGTCATGAAAATATTTAAAGGAGACAAAATTTTGTTTCTGATCTTACCTTTAAGAATATCAATTGCCTTTCAAAAACATTAACACAACTTAAGGACTCCTCAAAGAATATAATTTATTTGAAATGAATGAAAAAAATGAAAAATATAATCTCAAATGAAATAAATAATAAATAAACCAACAGATATAAAAATGTTGAAATTAAAATGGTAGAAGACTAACAGATTAAATCTGTTTTGATATTAAAATTTTGTTATATTTCTTCTATCAAGTAAAAAGACTTTTTCTATTTTATTTTATATATAATATATGATTATATTTAGGCTTTAATAAATCTCATTATGGAATGTCAATGGTTTAAAGATAACCTTATAACACCTTACACTTTTCTGTGATTTTGTTAAGAACATAGACTATCTTGAATTTTAAAGTTAGTCTGTTTAAAGCAATTTATCCTGTTACACACGTGGAGGTGACATATAGTAATAGTTATTTGATTTTGATATTTGGAATATTATTTAGGGCCGATGAAGAGATTACCAGAATTATAATTGTTTTTTGAAGATATAGTGTAGAGAGATTTTTGAATTAACTCATTTGAATATTTAAATATATTAAATATTTGAAATAAATTATATGTTTTGAGAAGTCCTTAAGTTGTGTTTTTAAAAGTCAAATGGTGTTCTTAATGGTAAGATCAGAAACAAAATTTTGTCTCCTTTAAATATTTATTTATTAATTTTAATGACCTTTCTATATCTGTTGGTTTATTTATTCCATTTGACGTTATATATTGAGTTTTGATTAAATACGTCTATTAAATATAAGCTGTGCTTATTGTAGACATTAATTTAATTCGAAAAGTTTTTTGAATAAAAATTTTCTTGAAATTAAAATTGTAGAAGACTAACAGATTAAATCTGTTTTGATATTCAAATTTTTATTATATTTCATCTATCAAATGAAAAAGCCTCTTTCTATTTTATTTAAATAACATTAGGTTTAGACAAAAGTTTTCAAATATGGGAAGATAACTGCTTAGAGAGTTTTTATGAAATGAGTTGGCATGAACATAGAGAGGCGTATTCATTTAGGTACATAGGAGGAAGTTTAGTTGACTACGCTTTTAGGAAAGAAAATTTGTTGTTAAATCTTCGAAATAATTTTCCAACTGACATATTTATTGATTTAATTGATATAAGTTTACCAAATATTTTACAAGATAGAATTGATCGATTAAATGAGACAACTTTCGAGAAATTATTGGGTGAGTTGCGAGAGCTAGAAAGTTCAAAAAAATATGACAACGATCGAAATAGAGAAATTCATGGAATGAATAAATCTGCCGAACAAATTCCTTCCTATTCACAAACAAATAGGAAACCAGTTAAGAAGGAACCATGCTCAATTTGTGAGAAAAATGGTTTCTCAGGTACATTTCATCCGGAGACTTTATGTCGGCTTAGGAATAAATCCAATAATTTTGAACAAAAGAACGTACCCGGTAACATAAGAACGGTAAACAATATTGGGGTACAGGATGATTTAAATGAGGCCATTTCAAACCATGAAAACTACGACTGCTGCCATGGATAAAATTGAAGGTGTTTATAAATAATAATGAATTATGTGGAATTTATGATTCGGGGTCAAATGTTAGTCTTCTGATTTCCAAAGTAGCAGAATAGTTATGTCTACGCATTCAAGATATTTGAAACACACTCAAAACAGTCAGTGGCAGAGCAAATTTTTCAGGAAAAATAATTACAAAAATGTGAATCAATAATATCAAAAATGAAGTTGTGTTTTTTGTGGTTAATGAGAAGAATTTCGAGTATGATATGCTACTCGGACTAGATTCTATATCCAATTTTCAATTAAAACAAGATTTTGATTTGAATATTTATCAAAGATTAGATGTGAATGAAGCGAGAAAGATCGATTGTGTCCATAATAATGATAACAATGATTACACCATCAATTTCAATGAAGGTATACCAACAGAATTTTTCGAAGCAAAATAAGACCATTTGGAAACAAATCAGAGAAATAAAATTGAAGTTTTAATAAATAAATATGAACATATTTTTGCAAAACACATGTTTGATATTGGTCAGGTGCAAAATAATGAGGCACATATAAAACTTTCAGAACACAAATTTATAGCAAACAAAATGGAGGATCAAAAAGAGATAGAATTCCAAATAGGAAGATTGTTGAAAGCGAATACGATTGAGGAGTCCTCCTCACCTTTTGCATCACCAGTCAGTTTAGCATATGAGAGAGACGAAGGTTCTAAAACCAGATTATGTCTGATCAACAAAACCTTGTCGAGTTTGTTAGAATTGTTAGAATAGAATTGTTATATAGATGTATGTTACACTGTCTAGATTTCTAGAACTTTCTAGGTTCAACTTCATACACCTTATCAATGATTTTTGGTACAGATCAGCCGAGTTAATTTATTTGAATAGGAATATGCTAGTAATCAGCATTACGGCAAATTATGGTCTGATTTGAGCATGATCATAGTTTTTTCTGCGTTGGTAATGTAAAAATAGCAAGAATACATTTCTTTACTTGAATTAACTCGCAAAGGTATGTCTTGTATGTATTTTGTATACTCTAGATGGCACTAGTGTAGTGTAGTATTTTTAATACCTTAGAGTCTCTGCGTGTAGCGAATGTAGATCCTTGACAGATTTGGAGTCAGTAGCATACATATTGCACTGACGGAAACAAATCAGTTTCAAACGTGAGTATGTCTGCAATTTGCCTCTGTGATCAACAAAACCTTGTCGAGTTTGTTTGAGTATAGAATTGTTATACATGTATGTTACACTGTCTCGATTTCTAGAACTGTCTATTACCATAGCTCATACTCCTTATCAACGTTCTGATTAATGGAAAAAATATAGATGAAATAAATGAGAGTGGAAGAATTCTTTTTAAAAATAAGCGAATGTTTTTCCATGAATAAATTACCCATAAATGAGACCAAGACAAATGTAATACTCTTGCGCACAATACAATTGCCAATAACTCCAAGCAACATCACTCTTGGTAATAATGCAATAATGCCTGTATCACATACAAAATATTTAGGTGTCCAAATTGAGAATTCTTGGATTCATATAAATAAAATGTGTTTAAAGTTAGCTTCCATTGGCTACGGAAGTAGAATTGTTACTCATTACATGACAGATGAAACCCTTAAAATCTTCTATTATGCGAATTTTGAGTCAATTTTGAGATATGGAATCATTTTCTGGGGAAGTAGTTCTGGAATCCAGTCAGTTCTTGTTTCACGTAAACAAGTAATTAGAATCATTTCTAGGATATGGAATCATTTTCTGGGGAAGTAGTTCTGGAATCCAGTCAGTTTTTGTTTCACGTAAACGAGTAATTAGAATCATCTCTAGGATGGGGTATATGGATTCATGTAGGGTAATATATAGAAATAAAAATATTTTGACCGTATATGGTTTATACATATATGAGTGTTTAGTTTTGTTTTTAAAAATAAGGATGGATTAAATGTAGAGGGAGCACATAATTCTAATACAAAAACTAAATATTTCATTTATCCCCAACATAAATTATATATTTTAGAAATGGGACCTTATTATAGGGGCATAAAATTTTATAATAAGTTACCTGATAATTTAAAAAATTGTCACAATTTAGGAAAATTCAAAAGAGTCAAAAAGAATATATTAATTAAGTTGGAACCATATTCATTGTGCGATTATTTCAGTTGTGAGAATTAAGTTTAGTTTATTTATGCAATGGTGACGTCCTTTCATTTATATATATATATATATATATATATATATATATATATATATATATATATATATATATATATATATATATATATATATATATATATATATATTATAGGTGAAATTTGGAAATATATATATATATATATATATATATATATATATATATATATATAATATATATATATATTATATATTGTTAACCATATTCATTGTGCGATTATTTCAGTTGTGAGAATTAAGTTTAGTTTATTTATGCAATGGTGACGTCCTTTCATTTATATATATATATATATATTATAGGTGAAATTTGGAAATATATATATATATATATATATATATATATATAATATATATATATATATATATATATATATATAATATATATATATATATATATATAATATATATATATATATATTGTTATGGTATAAATATAATAAATGAATTAAAACTTTAATTAATTATCATTCTCACGTTTTGGGTGTTAATTTATTATGAAATACATATATGGTTATTTTATTATTGATTATTTATTAAGAACTCATTTAGCAAGGTTTACTTTTGATTGAGTTAGTAGCGAACAACTTCTTCGCTCCTCATCCAGAAACCTGCCTTGCTCTATCGCAGCTTGACTGGCGTACCAAGAGAGAACCCGACCTGTCTAAAGAATCGTGTATAACCGTCCCAGCCGAGTTCAAGTAGACCAAGGCATATAGCGTTCGACGATCAGCGTTCCAAGCGGAACACATGGTCACCGGCGTCACAGGCAGAGCCTGCGCATCACGCCTGTCTGACGACTTTCAGATGCGCCGATTCGGAAACGAAACGCCGTCTACCGAACCAAGAGGTGGAAGCTCCCTCGCAACATCCACATTTCCTAACAGAGCTTCAGGTTGATTTAATTATCAGGGAATTTCACTTTCAATAAGTTTGATTATGAATACTTATTGAATCACCCTTGTATCTAAGTGAATGATTTCTGTGTGCGCCAGCTAACTCTTGAGATTATAATTTTGTAATTGAAATTGAAATTTTAAATATTATTAATTTGATTTGTTTCAATAAGGAGGTTCAATTTGAATTTTCAATGAGTTCATTTTTAAAATATATATTGAATCTATGTAGTTCAACATATAAAAATCAGTGACTACTGAAAAATGTGATGACTAGGCCTATCTATGTTCTATACTAACCTAACCTTAATTTTAATAACCGTAACTCTAACGTAATTTTAAACCTAATTAACATTCTGTAGGTGGACTGGATAGCGTGCAGTGATTTCCCATTTCCCCCTGTGTTATATTTGTAATTCCTAGTTTGTGAGTGTGGTTTTTACTTCATTCCTGCTGACTTTGCTTAATATTTGCACTGGAGCTTAATAGTAGAAAATGTTTTAGGCTTTCTGCCTTAGATTAGTTTTTCTCTTTACTTAACCTAGTGAGGTTATTATTTTTTTCTTTCTTATCTTTAATCTGATAAGTGGACTTTTTATGAGAGTAACTTGTTGACATGAGTACAGTTAGTCCCTTGGTTCCACTCCGAGTCTTTAATTTATTATCTCCCCATTCTCAACATAATAATAGATTAGACCTTCTCATTGTTAAGGACGATATCAAATCAATTCGTGGCAATAATAATAACCAGCAAGATAATTCTCTCGTTGATGAATATAATCAATTCATGGATGTGTTACATGGGAAATTTGAAGCTATCCTTCAAAATAAATTATCAAGCAATAAATATAGATCGACTTATAAAGGTCCATTTCTAGTACATGTGGAATCAAAGGACAAAAATATAGGTAACCTCAACCCAATCAGCTTGGGTAAACTCCTATATAATTTTTCTAATTACTCTAACTACAGATTTCAAAAATCTGTAGAAAAGGCCTGAAAAAAGTTGGAGTTTGCTTTGATTTCCCGGATAGTGCTAACTTTTTCGTTGAAAATAACAACTTAGAAATAAATACAGTGTTTATATTCCTTCAAGGATGATTCAAACAATGGGTGTGATTAGAGGCATTGGACTTGACATCGATGAGGATGATATGGTTGAATATGGTATGGGTTCCAATCCCAGTTGTAAAATTTTGAGAATGCGTAGGTTGAACAGAAGGGTTAAGACAGATAAGGGTGTCTCATATGTTCCTACCACTTCATGTGTTCTTACTTTTGAGGGTAATACCCTTCCTAACATAATTCTATTTAATACTTTAACACCTGTCTCAATGTACATTCAGCCAGTAATCCAACGTATGAAATGTCTCCGGTATGGTCATGTTGAAAATCTGTGTAGAAGTTCTTTCAGATGCCATAAGTGTGGTATCTCACACTTGGAAAGTGAGTCTTGTATTAACCCTGTTAATTGTGTCTACTGTAATCAACCCCGCTGTTCTAATGACAGATCATGTGGTGAGTACTTACGTCAGAAGAGAATTAAGGAATGTATGACTTTATACAATATTTCTTTCTTTGACGCTGATAAAAACTCTAAAGGAGATTTTCCATTGAATCCTACTAATTTTCCTAAGTTGAACATTCCTCAAATTCTAAAATCTTATCCTTTTATATTGAGATCAAATACTTCTCGTACAGCTAACACTTAATCTGCCTCTAAGGATCTTAGTGCAAATGGTCAGAAAAGACAGGTTTTATACTCTGAGCCAGGATTTTCTTCTTCCTTACAAACCAACCTATGAAAATCTTAGCTTCTCTGGCTTACAATTGAGCCCCAAATCACCCACAGAGCAAATTTCCCCCCTAAAAAACTGGTTACGTCAGCCCAAGTCCATTACAGCGCAAATGATTTCCATAATGGTTCAAATTCTTATATAAAATAGGTATGCAAAGATCTAATTTAATGGAGGATATTGATGAGTCGATGAGGAAGAAAGTTCTCCCTCCGTCATTTAATCTTTAATTTAATAATATTACAACTTTCAAGTCAAATCACTATTCTTCAGTGGAATATCAGATCTGTGAGATCAAATTACAATAATTAAATAATTCTTATTGAAGATTTTGACCGAATATTATTACTCTATTCGAGACCTTTTTGAAATTTGAAAATAAATTCTCCTTGCACGGTTATAGGATTTTACGTGAGGAGAGAGGTGATGGTTATGGTGGTATTGCAATCGTCATAAATTCCCATATTCTTGTCAGGGCCCTGACCGTTAATTATTCACTTCCTCCTGGTCGTTGTCAAACCTTGGGTGTGTCATTGGATGATAATATTTCGGTCATTCTTTGCTATTTTTCCCCTGATGTTTTTGTTCCTGCTTCGGTGTGGAATTCTTTTCAGCAATATTTGTCTGGAGGTCGATTTGGCTTGGAGACTTTAACACCCAACATATTTCTTGGGATTCAGGCATTTCTAACCCCAGAGGCTTGATTTCTCACGATTTTCTCCTGGATAGTGGTGTACTCCTTCTCAACCAGTCCTCTGCAACCAGATTAACGAATCCAGCTATTCATCGTAGTGCCCCTGATTTCAGTATTGCCACTGCTGACATTGCCCTTAGGTGCTCCTGGTCGGTCCATTTTGATGCGGGGTTTAGCGATCACTTCCCTATCATTGTTCGTATGAATGATAACTCTTCCAACTTTCAAAAACCTATACACATGTGGTCACGCAAATATAACTTCAAGAAAGCAGACTGGTCTCGTTATCAGACTAATCTAATTATTTCCCCCAGAAAGCATACCCAGGGCCGAGGATTCAATAGGGGTTATGATGGAAAGTGCTGATGATGTTATTCCACATCAGATCCAGAAAGGAGGCTTTTGCGAGGTTTGTTAATCATCCATAGGTGGAAAATTGGATTGAGGTTAACCGTTTGAGAGCCTTAGCACCTCCCCTGTAGCATATTGGGTGGATCCAATTTCCAGAGAAAATTTGGTTCCTATCACAAGGTCTCTACTTCTCTTGAGTTTACTCTTGATGAAATTGCTTTGGTCCTCAGGTCCACTAGAAATTATGCCCGGATATGTCAACCTGATCATGTCATACTGATCTGACCTGCTATTAATTTGTAATGATATTCTGAAAACAAGTTTAATATCTACAGTGCTCAAAAAGGCTAACATCATCCCTATTCTAAAGCCAGGCAAACTCCCTCAGATCTTGGGAAGTTATCGACCCATTTCTCTAGCTCCTTGTATCACTAAAATTTTTGAAAAAATGATCAAGATCAGAATCGAACCGCTAATTGAAAAGAAGTTGGGAAATAACAATATATTTGGTCTTCGAAGGGGTAGATCTGTTTATGATGCCACCACACTGCTCACCTCCCATGTTTATAAGGCTTTCAGTATGAGTAGCTATGCTATGGCTGCTTTTCTCGACATCAAATCTGCATATGACCATGTCATATCACTAAGGATGTCCTTAGTGATGACATGGAGTCGTGTTCTATTCCATCCTGAATTGTCAGAGCCATATGCGAACTGTTTGATAGTAGAGAACTTTACATCCAGAGATCGGTGTCTGGTGATCTTTTGGGTCCCCATAAGCCTTATGTAGGCCTACCACAGGGTTCGGTACTTAGCCCGATTCTTTTCAACCTGTATATTTACTTACCAGGTTATTTGTTTCCTCCTCAAATCATTAGTATTCAGTTTGCAGATGATTTGGTAATTCTGATAGTTGATAAAGACCTGAACGAAATGAGGACATCTCTTAATGTGGTCCTCGGTAATCTTTCTGAATGATTGAAGAAACGTAACCTCCATATATCGGCTGAGAAGTCTGCAGCTGTGATCTTTGCCAGGTTTAGGATACCGGAGCATCATGCCCTTCTGGAACTTGACAATGTCCAGGTTCCGTGGAAGTCTACGGTTAGATTTTTGGGAGTAATTTTGGACTCTTAACTCAAGTGGAAACCACAGGTTGATTTAGCTTGTTCGAGGGCGGCTCAGTCTCTGAATATTATAAGTACTGTTTCTGACATATATTGGGGTTCTCATCTTGATAAACTCTTGCTCTTGTATAAGGCCCTAGTTCGACCCCACTTGGACTATGCTTCCCTGTTATTCGGTAGGTGTGCCAGAGCCACACTTTCTAGGTTGGATCGTGTCCAGAATGCATCTCTCAGAGTGGTCCAGGAATGATGTGTTCAACGCCTACTAACATTTTGCTTTCGGATGTTGCGGAAATTCCACTCTACATCAGAAGGAAATGGCTTGCATTCAAATACATCTCAAAGGCTCTTAGATTTATGAGTCATCCCACTGTAGAACTTCTAAGAAATACAGAGCATCTTGATGATATCATACAGGCTACCTAAGACCCACATAATCTAAATGGCTTTGACGAGTATATAAAGTGAAAATGAGTTGCTTGGAAATATAACTCCATAGGCAGCTATGTACGGGTAAGAACTTTTTTATTTCAAAAAAGTTTCATATCAGCTTTCATTTCTCAAGCTCGAATCATATCGCAGACTTTCCGATCCCACATATACTTCGCAGTCATGTACGACCAACGTTTTCAATCCCTGCACTGTTGCCAGCATTCTACAAATACACCCATGGGCGTAGCGGAACTCGAAGTCGCAATCACTGCCACCACAGCGTCCATCTCAGCACTCTATTCCCTATTCGATAATAATATTATAATTTTTTTGTAGATGCCCTATTGGCAAGTTGCCCAGAGTAAGAACAGAAATATTTCGCCGCTTGAAGCTAATTTTGGGAGTAAAGTTCAGACATGTCTAGAAGAGAAATGTCTTAGGGCTAAACATGATGTAGTATAATGAAGAAGTCAGAATAACAATATAAATCAAGCAATAAATTTTTTTCATCAAAATAACCTAATTTTTTTGATCAGGTGAAATTTCAAATGCTGCTATATAATCTAAGACTATGACATTCCATCATTCATGCATCGTACGACGATAACTTTGTGATAATAGAAGTGCCTCTCGATGATACTTTCATTATAGAGATGATTTCAATAGAAGTAATAATAATTATTATCCCCGCCGAGTTCAAATAGGGCAAAGCATACAGAGTTTGACGACCACTGTTCCAAGCGGAACGCATGGTCACCGGCGTCACAGGCAGAGCTGCGCATCACGCCTGTCTGATGAGTTTCAGATGCGCAGACTCCGCACGAAACGCCGTTTCATACGAATCAAGAGCTGAAAGCTCCCTCACAATACAACATTTCACTCGAGAGCTTCATTGGTGGCCCCGACGTGATTAGGGGGTTTGCTTCAAGAGCGAACCATCCCATTCATTTGGAGGCCCTAATTGGGCCCTATCCATTATTCCGAGACAGCCTCTCGTTCCACAGATCCCCACTGGAGATGGCACCGCGACCAGACCAGCGGAGTACTGTCTCCTTTTCTGATTTCCAACGCCCTACTTCGTGACCTTATCGACGCTCACTGGAGGGGGAGTGTGTAGCGAACAACTACAACACTCGTCGCCCAGAAACCGGCCTTGCTCTGTTCCAGTCTGAAGATTAATGACTAACCGTCCTCGCAGAGTTCAAATAGGGCAAGGCATACAGCGTTTGACGACCACCGTTCCAAGCGGAATACATAGTTACCCGCGTCACAGGCAGAGCTGCGCATCACGCCTGTCTGATGAGTTTCAGATGCGCAGACTCGGAACGAAACGCCGTTTCCCGAATTAAGAGGTGGAAGCTCCCTCACAACACCGCATTCCTTCGACAGCTTCAATCCTTTGTATAAACGTAACATATTTTCATATATAATTTCACAATATATTTAATCAATTTCCCCCTGAAGAATCCGGTAATGGATTTTTAATACCTTTTTTCTGCTCGTTCAGATCTCGTTTGTATAGCTCTCTTCTGATTTTTAGTCAATGTCATATCAATGAGTACTGTGGGTAGATTATCTAAAGGAATAAATTGAATACCCATATTCAGACTCAAGATATATTATGATATATTATCCTGATACTCCCAAATCTTGTATGAAGATCCCTCAGAAGCCTTTTCAGCTAGTACGAGTTAGGAGTTCAGTTGTGTTCTGGGTAGGTTGTTACTGCGATCTTACGCCACTTTAGGTTAATTTTTGACACAACAGTGAAATAATGAACGAAACCTGTCCAACTAGAAAAGTTCTTTCCTACCTTAACAGGATTTGAATCCGGGACCTTTCGATTCCCAGCCCAGTGCTAATAATTATAGGATGGAGTAGTCTGTTACTTTGTGATAGTTCATTTTAATTGGAATAAAATAAGAAATTACTTTGTTTTCTATCACATTATTTACTGATTATACAGTGATTCGAGTTTCGTAGTGATACTGTATTTTCAAACTCATAATTATAGTTGAATTTCACGACGAATCTTAGGTCAGAGATATCTTGCTGACCGAAACGTTGTGTACCACAAAAGATAATTTCATTTTAATAATTTCTATTACAGAAGATGATTGAATAATAGCTCAGTTATTTTAAAATTTTCCGGTATTGGAATATATTGCTAATGATTCTTTCTATGTCAAGATGAATTTCAATATATTTTGTTATTTCATATTTTTTTCCAATCAAATTAATATTTTCTGGAGTCCGATTTAATCTAATAATATTATTTCTTTTTCAAAATATTTTGACTCTTTTCACAAAAGTTTTTTGTATTTCATAGGTAGGGTAAATCTATCGATTTTGATTTTTCATTTACACTGGAATTCTTTCTTTTAGGTCTTGTTCACATAAGAACCTAAATTCATGCAATGCATGTCAAATTATCAAGAATCGGTCGGTGACACACAGCATATCTACATCAACCACATTAGTTCGGCTGATCTGTACCAAATATCATTAGTAAAGAAAATATTTAATTAAATCAGTCTTTACTTGATGAAAATCCATATTAAAAAAGGTTATTCTAAGTTTCACAAATTTTTATAGTTATTTAATACAACAATTATTT
The DNA here is from genome assembly GCA_034642435.1 of Megalocaria dilatata. Classification (NCBI taxonomy): domain Eukaryota; kingdom Metazoa; phylum Arthropoda; class Insecta; order Coleoptera; family Coccinellidae; genus Megalocaria; species Megalocaria dilatata. The sequence goes on from CM067855.1 coordinate 86,137,029, forward strand.
CACTATCACAGTAGCATCTTCAGGTAAGTTATTCAAAATGTAAACCTACCTGAAGATGCTACTGTGATTGCGAAATAATTGTTTCACTAAATAACAATAAAAATTTGTGAAAATCAGAATAACCTTATTTAATATTATGAATAAGTAAGGGGTGTGAGCTATTACCTTGGCTCACACTCCAATAATATCTATTACTTTTCGAAATTTATTTTATTGCCTGTAAAGTATACCCATGCATTTATGTCGATGAATTATTCAAGTAGCATGAAATTTCTAGAGTGCAATTTCAGGAATAGATTTTACTACCCACCGTGACTTCTTTTATGTCTTCTCCGACTAAAAATGGGTGATTCGAAGTGATATTTTGAATTCTGTGAAGAGAAAAAAGTAACATTAGAAAAATGAGGGGCCTGTTTGATGAAATATATCTAGTTTTTATCAAAAAAAGAGTTCAAGTTGAAAGCACCGTGGAGTTTCTTGGTAAAACTCTTTTCTGGATGAATTTGCTTTCTCAATATATGCAGGAGACTCAAATAATACATTTTCTTTATCTATTGTTTCACATTCTGGAAAAATTCCTTGTGCAGAACACCGCGAGAATCGAAGAAAATTGTCAATCACCTTCCCTTTCCATTCACGTTGCATGTTTTTGAACACTTTTTATAAACCTTTACTCAAAGGTTTTTGACTAAATTAATTCATCGTAAGCCTCATGTATAATTTCGACGGATTCAGTACAGGAAAATCTGTTCACAACTCAAGACAGAGTTTTGGTTCGATATCTTCATTTATTGTAAAAATCGAAAAAACACTGGCATCAATTAACAATGTGGAGTAGTAAAAACAAACAAAATGATAGAAAATGCTGAAACTCTGCATGAGTTCAGAGGTTCTTGATATCAACTTAGCGATGAAGATATTCTTGACAAACCCTTTGCGCAGGTCCTTCAAATAATCAATTCCAAATTGACCTAATATATTTTGACATGAGTTGTGATAATATGATACCATCAGTCGGACTGGCTATTCAATCAATTTAATTTTGTGGCTGATTTACATACAAATGCCTATTTATAATCATAGATAATAACATTGATTTCACACATGTCAATTAGAATCAAAATGCTTAAAATGAAAAACACTGACGTAATGTCAGGAGCCTTTGCGTACATATTTATATCACACAGGAACCACACGTAATTTTTCATCAGCCTTCTTGTCGTTAATTAACATCTCAGTGCTAAATTGCAGAACTATTTTTGTGATTTCGGTGACGCCCTTTTTTTAATTTTCTAATCATACGAAACTGAGAACATTTTGCGTCAGTCTTTGAGTCGTTATTTAACGTCTAATTGCGTAATTGAAATTTGATCGTTACTATACTTTCGGTATAGTTCAACGCTGCTCTGCTCACAATATATTTTTTATCTCCTAATAATCCTCATAACATTCGTGTTATCATTATACCTCCGAATACTCAATTTCATTCTGGACAGATCATTTGTTTCGGAACTATTGGATAAAAAGAAAATATTTCAAATAACTACGAAGCTATCATATCGATTCTATCCATTAACGAACGTGACCGAGATACTCAGGCTCCAAACCTACAATGCAATTTTGCATATCTGAAAAAAATTGTACCTAATAAGGTCATCTTTATTGGAGGTGATCTAAACATAGAGATGAAAGATGATACTGATGCTAAAGCTAGTCTTTTAACACTTCTCAATAACTATAATATTGAAGCTCAAATTAATGATTACTCAAGGGTAACTGATCACTGCAAGAGTTGTTTAGATAACATTCTTACTAATTATAACAAAATCATGTCATCTCAGATTCTAGAATTCTGCTTTTACTTGAATACACATTTCAAAAATCAACTAATATATAAAAGATTATACAATAATAATAACATAGATCAAGGGTAAACCACAGAAATATTTATATGTAGTGAACCGTCACAGTACATTTAAAGATTTTTCAGTCTGCCAGAAGTCTTTCTAAATGATTGAAGGGTAAGTAAATATTTGTTGTTGATTGATGTTATAATTATTGAATATGAATATTTGAATACTGACGAAGCAAAGTCCCTCTTAAAACTTGTTTTTTCAGTAATGTTTTACATATCTTGAGTTTTTATATAAAGTAACTTAGTTAGATATCCAATAATATTGAATATTTTAAGTAAGATAGTTTTATGATGAAATTCTTAAGATTATGTTAGATATTTTTGAAAGATATTGGTTTTCATAAGATTGATCAGCAGAAATAGAATTTTGTCTATTCAAAATATTTAATTTATGGGATTTTGGTTAATAATTTTTATTTATTGGATTTTGTTATACCATTCGGATGTCTTATAATGAATGTTTATTTTATATGTCAATTGATATAAGTGGTACTTATATGACATCATTTTAATTTATTTTCAGAAGTTATCATTAAATATAATTTTTTGAAATTAAATATGTAGAAGGCTAATATTGAAGTATTTAAATAATAGAAAATTTTACACATAAGCTTGAACAACAAAAGTGGAAAAATATTTATGAGGTTAATATGTCAGACGTTAATGAACAATGGCGAGTATTCATTGTTATTTTCAACTATTGTTTCCCAAAAACGCAAATCTACAAAAATTATAAATCTAAAAACATAAAAACAACAATACGGAAATAAAAATTATCTGAAAGAAATTAGATACTATGTTGGTTATTTCTAGATGTGATGCTACCTATAAAGCTCAGTATCAGAAGCTAAAAAGGGACAATGATAATTTGTTGAAATCTAATAAGCGTAAATTTTATGAGGATAGAATGAAAAAAATCTGACAATAAAATGAAGTCGATGTGGGCGATTTCCAAGGAAATAACGGGAAGAAAGTTGAAGCGGGATGTGTTCGTTCATGGTGATACACTTAAATTAGCTAACGAATTCAATAATTTCCTTGTCACAGTAGTCCAAGATCTGTTACTTGACCGACATGGCGTCCCCTTTGTGGACGGTATTTCGGAGAACGACAAATCCATGTTTTTACGACCTGTTAGTAAACAGGAACTTGTCGAATTATCCCATCATTTAAAAAATAGTGGTTATGATGATGTACCTTTGAATATTATGAAATCGTCAATCAATATGTTGCCTGATATTCTTTGTTATATCATAAAGAATTCCATGAAATACTCGATATTCCCGATTAGCTCAAGTTTGTTCTAATAAAACCCTTGTTCAAGAAAGGTGATACACTCGTGGTAACTACAGACCAATAAGTTTGTTGCCTGCATTCTCTAAGATCTTTGAATTAGTGATGACCTCCAGATTGCATGTTATTGTTATTGTTATTTATGGCGAGTTCCAAGGAACAACTTCGAATGTTTCAGGCCAGAATAGCTCCGCCAGAAAGACTCTAGCCTTGAGTTCATTCTGCCTGTTATCACCTCGTTAGCCATGTCATGTGGTATTCCCAGGAATGATTCCGGTCCTACCAGAGGCAGCGCAGCTCCAGCAAATGCCAGCCGATCCGCCTCCTCGTTACCCAAATAGTTTGAGTGGCTCGGTATCCAAACCAGAGTGACTCCATTATACATACCGAGCCTGTTTAAAGCCGTGCGGCAACTCCAGACTATTTTGGATGTAAAACAACTGGATTCCAGAGCTTTTAGTACTGACTGAGTATCAGTAAATATTTTGATTTTACCGTGGTGGATTTGCCGATTTATCAGCAGTTCCGCCGCGGTCTCAATGGCGAATATTTCTGCCTGGAATATGGTTGCGTTTTGACCGAGACTCAATGAGATGTTAATTCTCCGTTTACTTCCATAGACTCCCGCTCCTGTTCCGTTCGTCGTTCGCGAGCCGTCTGTGAACAAGCCAAGGTCGGTTCTCAATAGAACCTCAGCATGCTGGGTCCATTCGTCCCGGCTGGGGACGATTACATTGAAATTCCGTCCCTGGCTCGTGATTTTTGACATTAGATCCGAGGGCATCGATAGGATACTGTTCGTTAGAAGCTTGTCCAGCAGTTCTGAGCCTCCCATCACTATTGCCTCTGCCTGTCAATCGCCAGTTGGTATAGTTTGTATGTGGTCCGTTCCGCCTCCCTCTGCACGAGTAGGTGCAGGGGTGGTAGATTTAGTAGGACCTCCATGGCTGCCGTGGGTGTGGTGCGAAACGCACCTGTAATTGCAAGGCAAGCCTGTCTTTGTAGTCGGGTGAGCTTTTGTTCGCCAACCGTTTGTTGGCCTTTCTCTCACCACGCTACAGCGCCATACACTATCCATGGTCTAATTACCATAGTGTATATCCAGTACATCTGCCTGGGCTTTAGGCCCCAGGTTTTACCACAGATCCGCCTGCAAGTCCAGAAACCCTTTCTGGCTTTATGACACACTTTATCCTGGTGTGCATTCCAGGTGAGGGTCTTGTCCAGGACGATTTTCAGGTATTTTGTCTCAAATGAGAATTGTATTATTTCAACACGAATAGTCGGCAGTTCTAAACCATTCAACTTCCGTTTTTTAGTGAATGGTACTATTACTACCCTTTGCGGGTTAAGAGACATGTCTTCCCTTATACACCATTTGTCAATAGTGTTCAATATCTCTTGAAGGACGACCGATATCGTCACCTTCGATTTACCTTTCACTATGATTGCCAGGTCATCAGCAAATGCTTGAACGTCGACTCCCCACAGCTAAATGATCGCTAGCAGGTCATCAACGAGAAGGGTCCACAGTAAGGGTAAGAGAATACCTCCCTGCGGACAGTCCTTCGCAGCCTTGAACTCGAAGACCTCATCCTGGTATGAGGTCGTTATTGTTCTGCCGCATAGCATTGCCTGTGTCCATCTACAGATTAGTGGGTCGATTCCTCTCGCAGCGATGGCCTCAGCGGGAGAAACCGGCAGTGTATTGTTGAAAGCACCTTCAGTCCAGAAACGCTGTTAGTGCTATCTGTCGATTATCGAGAGATTGGTTCAATTTTCCGACCAGATTATGCAATGTAAGTTCTGCCGATTTGCCAGCCTGGTAGGCATATTGATGAGGGCTAGGGGGACTGTCAATTAGCACCTTCCCCCTGATATGGACATCAATCACCTTTTCCAGACTCTTCAGCAGGAACGATGTCAAGCTTATTGGTCTGAACGAAGAGGGTTTCGGTTCTGTTCGTCCCACCTTTGGTATATATACCACTTTAGCTAGTGTCCAGCTTGTAGGAGTAACCCCCCAAGCCAGACTTGTTCTAAATAATTTTAGCAGATACGGAATCAACACATCCATGCCTTTTTGAAGAAGGGCTGGAAAGATTCCGTCTACTCCAGGTGTTTTGAAAGGATTAAAAGACCTTATTGCGTCTATGACCGCTTGTGCAGTGACTATATTTTCGCCAGTTGCCCCTTCCAGGCCAGATTAAATGGCCAGGGTTGGATCTAGCGTTTGTATCTTCCAAGATTTGGCATCCAGGAAAGTGTTTGTTCGCAAGGAGCTCCAATGGTTTTTTTTCTGGAACCACTGAAACCAACCTCTGGACGTTTGAGCGAACCGGTTGTTCTCACTGGCTCTCTGGAGAGAATCTTGTGTATTCTGGCAGTTCCGGGGGCATCATTTATACCCTCACAGAACTTGTCCCACAAGTCCCTCTTGATCCTCCTAATGCTCTTATTGTAGAAGGTTAGAGCTTCCTTGTATTTTTCCCATTGACTGGTCACTTTGGCTCGGTTGAATGATCTCCGAACCTCCTTTCTTTGTTTATTCAGGTTGTTATTTCACCAAGATGAATTCCGGTTATCCTTTTTACATCTTAGTGGGCAGTTTTCGTGATAAGCGGAGAACATGGCGGTTTTGATTTGCTCCGCCAAGATCTCCAAGTGATTCTGTTTGAATATTTTAGATATACACGTGCTAAGGTTAGCCCGGAGGGTTTCTACATAACCAATCCAGTCTGTTTCCTTAGCATTTCTGTAGTATTCTAATGGTCTAGGACCTGTTTTTATACTGAAGAGTATATGCCTATGGTCTGAACATGATGGTTCAGTGGATACCGTCCAATCGGAAATCTTATAGTTAATAAAATTAGTACTTATAGTGAGGTCTAAAACCTCCTGTCTATAAGATGTAACAAACGTTGGTTTGTTACCTTTATTTACCACTGTTAATCCTTCTTGAAATAAGTGGAAGTGACTCACCTCTATGGTTGATGTCCGTGCTACCCCAAACTGTGTGGTGAGCATTGGTATCACATCCAATTATCAGCTGGATATTTTTCTTTCTACAGTGGCGGACTAAATCCCGCACGGCTGTAGATGGGGTTCCTTCGGCAGCTCTGTCACTAGTAAAGTACGCAGAACAGACGATAAACTCCGTCGCATTCCTAACCCCCTGGCAGCGGACATGAATGGATGTCATGTTCCCCGTGCAGAACTCTGAAAGAACGAAATAATTTATCTTTTTCCTTACAACTATACAGAATCTCAGCCTCCCAACTGAGACTCCGGTCACAATAGTTCCTGGAATTCCTCCGAGTCCACTTACCTTACCCGAGGATTCTTGGATTAGTGCAATGTCTATCTGCTCCTCTATAAATCTCCTGCCAAGGATGAACGATGCAGACTTGGCATGTTGGAGATTGGCCTGTATAAAACGTATGGCCTCTTTTTCTACGCCGGCTTCAGTAAGTCCTAGGGGGGCGACTTTTTGCCACCTTCCCCTTGGCTGCTGGCCGACTTCTTAAGGGGGGGGTTTTCCAGGGATGGATTCACCCTTTCCTTGGAAACCTTTCCTATCTTGTTTCAGGACCCTGGAAGTGGGATTTACCCTGCCCTCCTTTGAGTCCCTTTTGATTTTTAGTCTAACCGACTCGGGCACTGGCTTTGAGGAAGACGCGGCTTCCCCCTCCCCCCTGACCGAGGCAATTCGTACCCCAGACGAAGGCTCTAAGACGCGCCCCGTCTCCCCCTCTGCCCCCGAGCCGGTTTTTTGTGCCACCTTAGTAGCCTTTATCGTCCGGAACTGGACTCTTTCGAACCCAAAATAGGGTTTGTAGTCCAGGTCCTTCAGAGCTTCCATAGAAATGTCATCCATGGCCACTGTCCAGACTTGACCTGGCCCTGACAACTCCCTACGTAGAATCCAGATTACATGACATGAACACAAATAATTTGTTTTCCCAATTCCAACACGGTTATTTAAAAAGCAGATCAACAAGTAGAACTTGTGTCTTATACATAATTTTTGGGGGTTTATATAGATGAATTTTTAAAATGGGACACTCACATTGTTAATTTGTGTTTAAAGTTAGCTAACATAGGCTACGCAATTAGAATCGTCGCTCAATATTTGAATGACAGTAACATCAAAATTCTATATCATGCTAACTTTGAGGCTGTCATGAGATATGGTATTAATTTGGGGCGGAGGGAATGCCGACTTGAATTCGGTGTTCATCGCTCAAAAAAGAGTAGTAAGAATAATATGTAAAATGAAAAACAGATTCTTGTAGAGGAAAATTCAGAAACTTACTTATGCTAACTGTTTATGGTTTATACATTTATGAATGTTTACTTTTTGTTTTTAAAAATAAAAATGAGTTCATTATTAGTGGTGATCATAATTATAATACTAGAACCCAAGATCTAATATATCCTCAACACAGGTTAACGGTGATAGGAAAGGGTCCATATTATATGTGTATAAGAATATATAATAAGTTACCTATTCATTTAAAAAATTGTACCAATTTGTGTAGATTCAAGAAATTGATTAAAGATATGCTGATTCAATTGGAACCATACTCTATGGGTGACTACTTGGATTCTGAGAGTTTATTTTGATTTGTTTTTGCAATTTGTGACGTCAATTCATTTTTTATATATATTCTGTATGTAAAATCTGAAATAAAGAAGATTACTCATTTACTTACTTACTTACTTATTACTAGTAGTTGCGACTTTAAGTACAAGCGTCTCTGATCAACTACACCTCCTTAGTAGGAAAGTTGGCCACTTAGATAATGTGGGTCTTTGTGTCCGTTACTTTGTGATAGTTCATTTTAATGGAATGAAATAAAATTTCTAATCTCTTTTTTGATCCGAAAGACAAAGAGAACCGACTGAATAATTCTGGAGTCTATAAATTAAGTTGTCAACAGTGTAATAGTATGTATATAGGACAAACGGGCCGACCGTTCCATAAAAGGTACAAAAAGCATCAATCTGCGTTTAGGAACCCGAAGAATAATTCCAATTTTGCGAACCACTTCTTCAATACAGATCACACGTTCCCAGAATTGAACAACCTTGTTATCCTGCACCTGGAAGCGAAAGGAAAAAACTTGACATCCTGGAATCCATAGAAATTGAAAAATATAAAAGGCACGTACCACTAATAAAACTACTAAACGAACAGACGGAACTTTGGAAAACCCCTCTCTTCGAAGCTTTGCCGAAGCCTACAATCAGCATATTGAATAGTTGAGATCTAATTTGTTCATTCAGTTTGAAAATGTAGCAAACACTACGAAACTCGCGTCACTGTATATCAGTAATAATAAAAAGAGATAGAAAACAAAGTAATTTCTTATTACATTCCATTAGATAATGTGGTTTATCTATGCATAAACGAACTGAGGAATCGTATAATACGCGTGTTCTCCTTTATGAGGAGAATAGAAGATTTTATTAGGAATGCAGGAGGATATTTCCAACATTTGTCCTAGTTCAGTTCTGTGGAGGTATTGAATTCGTTTTTTTCCGTTGTAATTTAGTCTCTTTTTTATGATAAGTCTTCGAGTTTTTCTTGTATAAAAAAACAGTTCTGTGATGATTTTCATCGATTTTTCTTAACTTTATAAACCATTATTACAGATCGCGAAAAGTGGCAAAAAGACTTATAATGAAACCACACATTTTTCTTAATATGTTAGAGCCTACGGAATTGTTCTATAAAATTCAGATTTTCCTGACGACCCAAATGAAATGGTTTAAAATTTTTGCCCTTAACAGCTGCGTATAAGACTAACTTTTCAAATATCACTAATTTTTTTTTTAAATTAAAATTTGTAGGAAGTTAACAGAATGAATCTGTATGATATTTTAAAATTTGCAATTATCCTTTTTTCAAGAAAAAACCCCTTTTTATAATTTTAATTCCTTTCAGATTTCCATTTCGGGAACCTTCTCTACTTTGAGGTCCTTCTTTTTTCGCATTTTGACACCTATCAGAATCTCGAAGGGTCTCGTTTCTGTACTCGTTTGATAGTGAAGAGATCCGGACCCTCTAAGGATCATCACAGAGTCCCTGATAGATTATATAAATTTCACCATGATGTCATTGTATTTACCCGCGTTATTTTCTGTGTCAAAATACTCTGTGACGCTGTAACTTGACATATGACGTATGTGATTAGTGACAATAACACAGGAGAACAATGTCCTTATAGCATCCCCATTGTATTTGAGTTAATTCGAGAGTAAGGTTCTTGGAAATAAACCTCCTGGGCAACTTAATACCATACTCTAGATAATAGTATTTATAACAGTCCCCCTTGGTAACACTTAGTAAGTAATTTTCTTTTAAATGCTTCTGATTAATTGCATGCTTTACATTTTTGAATACCACCTTTGTGTTAATGTGAAATTAATGACTGCACGCTCGTTCATTGTACTTCGCTTTTCATTCTTGTATTTTTGCTTCACAGTTATTTAATCCAAAATTTGAATATTAAAACAAATTGAAATATGTTTATCTTCTACAATTTTAATTTCAAAAAAATTTTATTCAAAATACTTTTAGAAATAAATTTATGTCTAACAAGCACCGCTTACATTTAATAGACGTATATAATCAAAACTCAATATATAATGTCAAATGAAATAAATAACCCAACAGATATACGAAAGTAATTAAAATTAATAAATAAATATTTAAGGGAGACAAAATTTTGTTTCTGGTTTTACCTTTAAGAAATACCACTTGCCTTTTAAAAACATGAACACACTTAAAGGACTTCTCAAAGAATATAATTTTTTTGAAATATTCAATATATTTAAATATTCGAACAACTTATTTCAAAAATCTCTAAAAAATGTGCACTATATCTTCAAAAAACAAATATAATTCTAGACAATCCCGTCTTCAGTCCTCTTTTAACATTCCAAATATCAAAATCAAAAACATAACCTACATCACTCACGTGTTAAAATACTTAAGCTTCGAACTACATATCAACTATATAATTCAAGATTGAAAAAAAAAATTTTTTTGAAATTGAAATTGTAGAAGATAAACATATTTCAATTTGTTTTAATATTCAAATTTTGGTATATTTCTTCTATCAAGTAAAAGGCCTTTCTATTTTAGTTATTCAATCCGACTGGAATGTTTTAAACAAATTACATTGCCTTTGTACATAACTAAAGCGACCCTCACAAGTTTTCTGTTTGTATTGTATACTTTCCCTCGGTGCCTGATTGCTTTTTGCTGTATTTGTAAATAGTGGTTCTTTATCTGCGTAATACTTGCTAATAGGGATTTTATATTATCTGTTCTTAATAATTGCGGTTCTTGATATGAAACTGATTTGTATGTACTCTTGAGTGATCCTACGGTTGGTTACCTATTTCTTTGTTTGTTCTTATTGTAACGTTCATTAACACGTCTAGGTGATGGGGTACTGTATCTATTTTATAATGTCCTAGTCAATTCATGTTACATATTTGTCATATGCATGTGCCCGCTTACCTTGAAAGATTGTATTCCTTGTGAACCAGTGGTGTTCTTTAGGGTAAACCGCAGAGTAGTCCTGGTAGAGGACGACATATCGTATAGAGGCAGTAAATAGCTCCGGATATCCAACGTTATTGTGAGAATGTGTGAGTGATTACTAGATATTTGTTCCGGTTACTGTGATATCCTTAGGGATTAGTTTACGTGACCCCTCAGGTAGTGTTCGGTCCGTTCTTCACTAATATCTGAGCCTTCCTGGGCCTTGTCACCCCGAGAAGGCCAGATATAGTCCATTTGATAGTAACTTCTCCAGTCGACTCGAATTATGTTAGATCCCCTCTTCAAGGAGATCTCCTGGGCATGCCACAATTACCCTTACCTTACTGTCCATTTAAACTTACCCCTTGTAATGAAAGGTTCAGCACTGGTTACCGGAAGTACAGTTGAAGGTGCGAATGTTGGCTGTATCCCCCTTTCCTGCATAACTTTAACCCTTTCCGCTGCATAAGAATATCTGATTTGAGCGAGTTACCGACCTAACAATATGTAGTAATAAGTCATTTAGACCCGGGACGCTATTGGGTTCACTGAGGCGCTTTGCGAACCACTGCGTAAAGTAGATTTAACCACAGGCTGATAAATGTGTTTCCATTTATTGAGGGTTGTTGCTTTTGAATATTATTAATAGAAATATATTATTCTGGTATTACTGTGTTTCGAATATTTGAACCTCCCGGCACTGTTCCTTGTCCTCGTTAGGTGTAATTTGGGTTGCCTATACAACGTATCGTCCTATTCGCCCGCCACTAGACGATCACGATAAAAAGGTTAGCGCTCTTTAGATTACTTCGTACAATTCCAGATCTTTAAGAGTACTCTGTAAACTCCTAGATCTTTAAGAGTACTCCGTAAACCCTCAGATCTTAGGGTATTCCGTAAAATCCCGGATCTTTTAGAGTACGCCGTAATGTACGGAATAGCTCAATAGGTTGAATTAAATGCCCGTTGTATCCTGTCAGTATAATTGTAATACTTTGTCGAATCGTCAATGATCGTCAAGCACCGGAATAATCTAACGATTAGTTCTTTATACTTGGCCATTTTCCTCGATACACCAGTAGTAATCGTTATATGGCTAATTCCTTCCCACTCAGAATAATATTCGAACTCCTATGGTAGGAACGCCGTTTCTTTATCCCTGATTATTCGCCTAGGGTTACCGAAATATTTCTCGCAGGTTTCTGATTTGATTTCCGGATTTTCAATGTGATCTTCATCGTGAAGAGATCCGGATCCTCTAAGGATCATTCTAGTCACAGAGTCCCTGATAAATTATATAAATTCCACCATTATGTCATTGTATTTACCCGCGTTATTTTCTGTGACAAAATAATCTGTGGCGCGCTAACTTGACACGTACGTGATTAATGAGAATAACAAAGGAGAACAATGTCCTTATAGCGTCCCCATTGTGTTTTAAAGCATTCAAGAGGAAGGTTCTTGGAAATAAACCTCCTGAGCAACTTAGTAACATATTCGAGTTAATGGTACCCCTTGGTAACTCTTAGTAAGTAAACTTCTTTTAAATGCTTCTGATTAATTGCATGCTTTACATTTTTGAATACCACCCTATTGTTAATATGAAATTAGTGATTGCACGCTCGTTCTTTGTACTTCGATTCATCGCTCTTCCTTCTTGTATATTTGCTTCACTGTTATTTAATCCGACCGGAATGTTTTAACTAAATTACATTGCCTTTGTATATAACTGAAGGTGCACGACCCTCACAAGTTATCTGTTTGTATTGTATACTTTCTCTCGGTGCCTGGTCCTTTATTTTGCTGTATTTGTAAATAGTGGTTCTTTATCTGCGTAATACTTGCTAATAGGGATTATCTATTCTTACTAATTGCGGTGCTTGATATGTAACTGATTGTATGTACTCTTGTGTGATCCCCATTTCTTTGTTTGTTCTTATTGTAACGTTCATTAACACGCCTAGGTGATGGGGTACTGTATCTATTTTATTATGTGTCACATATTTGTCATATGCATGTGCCCGCTTACTTTGAGAGATTGTATTCCATGTAAACCAGTGGCGTTCTTTAGGGTAAATTGCTGGGTAGTCCTGGTAGAGGACAACATATCGTATAGAGAAAGTAAATATCTCCGGATATTCAACGGTACTGTGAGAATGTGCGAGTGATTGCTAGATAATTGTTCCAAGGTATTGTGATATCCCCAGGGATTAGTTTGCGTGACCCTTCAGGAAGTGTTCGGTTCGTTCTTCAGTAATATCTGAGCCTTCCTGGGCCTTGACCACCCCGAGGGGACCAGATGCAGTTCCTTTGATAGTAACTTCTCCGGTCGACTCGAATTATGTTAGGTCCCTTCTTCAAGTAGATCTCCTGGGCATGCCACAATTACCCTTACCTTACTGTCCATTTAAACTTACCCCTTTTAATGGAAGGTTCAGCACTAATTACCGGAAGTACAGTTGAAGGTGCGAATGCTGGCTGTATCCCCTTTAACCCTTTCTGCTGCACAAGAATGATATCTGATTTGAGCGAGTACCGACCCAGCAATATGTAGTAATAAGTCATTTAGATCCGGGGCGCTATTGGGTTCACTGGGGCGCTTTGCGAACCACTGCGTAGAGTAGATTTAACCACAGGCTGATAAATGTGTTTCCATTTATTGAGGGTTGTTGCTTTTAAATATTACTAATAGAAATATATTATTCTGATATTACTGTGTTTCGTTTCGAATATTTGAAGCTCCTGTTACTGTTTCCTTGCTCTCGTTAGGTGTAAGTTGGGTTGTCTACACAATGTAACGTCCTAGTCGCCCGCTACTAGACGTTCACGATAAAAAGGTTAGCGCTCTTCAGAGTACTTCATATAATTTCAGATCTTTTAGTTCTGAATAGTTTAGATCTTTTTGTTTTTCGTCAAATATGAGGGCAAGGTCATTTTTTATATCATTTTTTTTTATTATTAACCTAGTAGTACCAGATTTTTTGTGGAGATCCGCTAGAAGTAATTTCCTCAGCGCAACCATATAACGATGTACCATTTGCTAAGCAAAAATGGGGAAGGAAATTCTCTTATATTTTTTTTCCACGTACCGATCAAATTTCTCATTTTCGGCCTTTGCATGTCTTCCCTCTGAATTTTTACCCGTATAAATAAATATAGCCAATGAAAAAATATTCTATGCGCGCATCAGTTCAGCAGATAATTTCTAGCCATATTTTACTGGTTTACGGAATATACAAGGCGGATCGATCGAAAAATATAGATCAATCGACTCTACTCGTATACATCTTGATCTAATCACCCTCTCACCAATAGAGACTGAAGTACCTGATGCACAAGATGTTTGACAATGGTCGATGAACAATTCAAACAACTTACTGATTTCAGCAGCTGGATTCGAAATAATAATAATAATATAGGTTTATTTGATGAATAAACAGATTACATCACTGAGGTTCATAATAGGATATTGTAACGTGACATTAAACACAATTTAATAATCTGAAAAACCAGTTCTATAAAGAGAAATCAAAATACAGATTAATTCTTATATATAAACAAAATATATGAAACATGTCAGAAACCAAAGAACTCCAGAACAATGTCTTAAGGAATTGAAATAACCTAGGAAAAAATCTCCATTTCCATATTCTCGTCCCGAATAGGACTAGTGTTTGTCTCTTTCAGGACAAAAAACATATATGTCTCAAATCGGGTAACTTTATGTCATAATCGGGCAGTACATATCTCAAATCAGGTAAGTATATGCTTGATTTTTATTCAAATTTTTGTTATAATATAAGAAAAAGAAATGTTAACTTCCGCTGTTTTATTTATTTACACGAAAATTGTTTCGTCATACCATGACTTCATCAGGTGAGTATTTAAACTGAGGTATAAAATGCAAAACATGATCTTAAATACACAGCTCTGGTACAAAAAATAGAGGGGTTGAAAGAAATGGTATAAAATTAATGAAAAATATTGATTAGGGGGGATCTGTTTAAATCTATTTGATCATTCAATAAAATTTGTCTTTTATTATATCTATTAATCTCTAAAGTTTCTAACAGATTTAGTTTCTGACTTTTGTTTTCAATATGTAATATTTCAAAGTTCATATTAAAATTATGGCCTGCCTCTAACAAATGGTTGGCATAAGTTGAATTCGGTTTATTATCAATGTAACATTTTTCGTATGAATTTTGAAATTTTGGATATACAAGTGATATTGCTTTCTTGTAATTTATTTTATCAAGTAAATTGTCTACAATTAATGGATTAAAATCATTATTGAGAGCTATTTGTTCAATGGTTTTATACTCTTTGTCAAATTTTTTTTTCGTCAAAGGTATGTTAACAAATCTATAAAGCATACAATTTCCATCAAGTAAAGACCGAGACAATCACAAATTTTTGTTGTTTACTCAAAATCAATATATTGTGTCTTCATTCCAGATAATGGGATAGTAATGTTTTCAACTGTGATTTATCAAATTATTTATAATTAGTCTTGTGTCACTAGTCAGCCAGGATTTAATGTTTTTTTTAATGTTTTAATATTTTTTATATTTTTCAGATTTTCGGCAACAATGTTTAAAATTTTTACTGCAAAATAAGTGTAACATCTTTGTCCTACTCTCTTGTGACATCTGGATAGTTGGTAAGTATTACCTCCTACTCTGGTTGCATATTCATGTTTTAATGTATCCACACGTATTTTCATCGAAGAATTCTACGAGGCATTCGATCATCAATCAGGATAATCAAATCTAAGGCATACTTGAAGAAAAGCCAATTCTTCTTTAGACACCTTATTATCTCCTTTCCTGTACCATTCATAGCAAAAAGTGTACTTATACATTGTTTATTTGATTTGAAGAGTAAAGTGAACGCCAAAATTCCTAAGAATGCATTGATCTAAATTTTGTCCATATCCTCCAATGTTTCCGAACTTTTTGAAGCATATTTAGCGCGTTCTTTCGCTATTGGATCATAGTTCCACAGCAGAATAATTTCGCATATTTCATTGTTGACAAATAATTTCCAAATCATCAGTGGGTCAGCTATGTTCCCTAATTATGCAACAGGACGTAGGCCAAGTAGCTTCACTACAATATCTTCTTGTAGACAACAACCTCAGTAGGTAATAGACGTATGCACAGACCACTTCAACCGATTATTTGCCTAAAAATATTTCTCTTCGTGTTCATTTCATCCAGTAAAGTATCATTCATTTTTGTTCATATCTCCTTTAAATTCATCTATCTTAATCGGGATCACTTATTACTTCATGATTTTCATTGATACGGAGTGTGAGTTATGGTGAAAGTTCTACAAATCGAGACAGTGTAACATACATTTCTATATTCGAACAAACTCGATAAAGTTTTGTTGATCACAGGGCAAATTGCAGATATGCGCACGTTTAAAACTTTTCAAACTTTTCATCAGTGCAACGAATTCCAGCTACTAAAAATCTCTCAAGTATCTATATTCTCTATACACAGAGATACTTAGGTATTAATCTTACACTAGCGCCATCTAGAGTATGCTAACATACATATAAGATAAACGTTTGCAAGCCAATTCAAGTAAACAGATGCATCCCTGATATTTTCACGTTACAAACGCAGAAAAAACTTTCCTTATGCTCAAATAAGACCATAATATGCCGTAATGCTCATAATGAGCATATCCATATTCAAATAAATTATTTCGGCTGATCTACACCAAATATCATTAATAAGGAGTGTGAGCTGTGGTAATAAAAAGTTCTACAAATCAAGTCTGTGTAACATACATTAATGATTATTTATAATATGAGGTTCCGTGTTCTCTGAAATAGATAAAATGAATTTTTTCTCCAAAAGCGAAATGAACTTAAAAACTCTAAAGTAGGTTTGGGACATAAATCATCTCGGCTAATGGTTAATAGGCAAAATCGATTCAATGATTCACATTTGAAATTTTCTCTTATTTTTCACATTTTCTCAGAAATACAGATACCATAACACTGAAATTTGTTGCTAAGAATATCTCGGCTAAGTTCGTTAATGGACTAACTTGATCCTATAGTTTCGCATTTATTGGCATTTGAAAATATCTTTTATTCTTCTTATTATTTTCTAAACTGAAATCAGGTAAATAAGATTCGAATTATACATGTTGCTGCGAAATTTCGTGAGTATTATATGAATAAAAGATGTAAAAAAATTTGTGAGCAGCCTTGAGTAATATTGAAACCATAGCAACAGTCAAACGATTCAATATAAATTCAGTATTTACATGTAATATAACGACAAAAAGGCTGATGCAAAATTTTTCAAGGATCGTGTGTGATATGAACAAGCACCAAAATGCTCCTGATTTCATATCAGTACTTTTCACCAAGAAAATGGATAAAACAAAAAAACTTTACTTTAAATAATTTAAACGGAAAGTATTTCAATCAATCATGCCCTTTTAAATATTCCTGAACTGATATAACATTTCCTACCTTACATGGATCATTTGCAAACTAGTTATCATTTCGTTCGATCAAGGTTCCACAGATATTTCGTATACTCATAAGTCCGTGATCTTTAGATGTTTTCATCAAAACTAGATCTGTATCGATATTTCGACACTTATAACTAATTTGTTCTGAATGACATATATTTCTGCCTTGAAATATTCCGGTTTTGATTGAGAAAGACTAACATACCATACAAATGTTGCGATTAAAACTGGAAACTTTGTCCTCGATATAGGACGTCGAACTGAAGAGGAAATCTAGTTGAAATGAAATCAATTATTTCATATTTTTCATCAGAAAACCTATTCGCGTTCCTGAACTTAACTAGGGAACTGATAAGTTTCGTTATCACCTCAATCTGAGAGGGTTTCTTAATCCTAAGTAATAGAGAATATTTAAAAAATATATAAGATACAGGATTTTATTTCCACAAAAATGTTCATACTATAACAATTGTTTCACCACGATGTGCCTTCATGAGGTATCTACATTCTACTGGCTGGTGGTGTTCATTGTTTGGTAAGTGAAAAAATAATGGAAAAACTCAATGTGTTTATTGGACATCCACGTATCTAACAATGTATTAAAACTCGGTTACCGAACACCATCAGCCAGTAGAATTTAGATACCTGATGAAGCCACATCGTGGTGAAACAATTGTTGTAGTGGAAACATTTTTGTGGAAATTATATACCGTCTTTTATATATTTTTTAATTAAAATGAGTTTCCGCCAAGTAAAGACCGAATCAATCAAATAGATTGTGAATAATCTTATATTTCCTTTTTGGGTGTGGTGAGTCTATCATATTGAGAAGTATATAACAAATAACCAAAATGAGTGTAAGCAGACCCAAGTCAGAAGATTTTCGGGTTACTAACTGCTTGACTCCCAATGCACAAAGTACTTCGAATAATTTAAAACGGGATGAATTTTCATAAGCGAATATCGCAGAGTTAGAGTTAGAAAAGAACAGATAACATCGACAAGCTACTGAAAATAGCGACTTTGATATGATCGTGGAATTAAAAAAATTGTCACAGGACATTGAACAAATATAAAACAACAGAACTTACAGAGAAAAGATTGTTTTCTCATACTTGTCAAGCGATCAGAGACCCTATTTTGTTTACATTGAAGGGAGGATAGGTAGTTCGTTAAAAATTCTATATAAAAATAAAAATTTTGACCCAAACATAAAAATATCAAAATAAAAGGCAAAAACAAGGTAGATTGAGAATTCGCTAACTACAAATATGATTTTCGTTCGAGAAGCGAATTTTGAAGATTGCAAGGTATATATACCATCTACATATATAATATGTACGACCGATTATCCAAATTCGGAATGTGCTATAACTGATATTCCCCAACGTTCGACTGTTGCGGAATGTGATGGTTGCGAGATCTTCAACTGTCGATCCTGCCAACTCGAGAACAAAGCAACCAACTCGTCGTGATCCTGACCAGACCAATCTTAAGAACTCCATTCATCCGAGTACGTCAACTGGCTTCGATAGATCCGAAATATCTCCTAACAAAGATGAAGATTCTAATTGGAAGGTGGTCACCTATAAAAAAATCTTATAAAATTTGAATATTAAAACAAATTAATATATGTTTATCTTCTACAATTTTAATTTAAAAAATTTTTATTCAAAAAACTTTTAGAATTAAATTTATGTCTAAAACAAGCACCGCTTATATAGTAAGTAAGCCTTAAAAATAACTCACACTGTTCTTTGATTCTGTTAGAGCATAGATAAATCTTGAATTATAAAGATGATCTATGTCTCGAAACATTATTCATTTACACGTGGTGAGTGGTTTGATATAGGTTAGTTTTTTGATTTTGATATTTTGAATATATTTCAGGACTGAAGACGGAATTGCTTTAAACTATATTTGTTTTTTGAAGATATAGTGCATGCTTTGAGAGATTTCTGAATTTACTTATTCGAATATTTAAATATATTAAATATTTCAAATAAATTATATTCTGTGAGAGGTCTTTTAAGTGTGTTCATGTTTTTAAGATGCAAATGGTGTTTTGAAGGCAAGACCAGAAACAAATTTTGTTTCCTTTAAATATTTATTTATTAATTTTAGGGACTTTCGTATATCTTTTGGTTTATTTATTCCATTTGACATTGTATATTGAGTTTAGATTATATACGTCTATTAAATATAAGCGGTGCTTGTTTTAGACATAAATTTAATTCTAAAAGTTTTTTGAATAAAAATTTTTTAAGTTAAAATTGTAGAAGATAAACATATATTAATTTGTTTTAATATTCAAATTTTGTTATATTTCTTCTATCAAGTAAAAGGCCTTTCTATTTTATTTTATATATAATATATAATTATATTTTGGCTTCAATAAATCTCATTATGCAGTGTCAATGAATTTAAGTAAGCCTTAAAAATAACTCACACTGTTCTTTGATTCTGTTAGAGCATAGATAAATCTTGAATTATAAAGATGATCTATGTCTCGACACATTATTCATTTACACGTGGTGAGTGGTTTGATATAGGTTAGTTTTTTGATTTTGATATTTTGAATATATTTCAGGACTGAAGACGGAATTGCTTTAAACTATATTTGTTTTTTGAAGATATAGTGCATGCTTTGAGAGATTTCTGAATTTACTTATTCGAATATTTAAATATATTAAATATTTCAAATAAATTATATTCTTTGAGAGGTCCTTTAAGTGTGTTCATGTTTTTAAGATGCAAATGGTGTTTTGAAGGCAAGACCAGAAACAAATTTTGTCTCCTTTAAATATTTATTTATTAATTTTAGGGACTTTCGTATATCTTTTGGTTTATTTATTCCATTTGACATTGTATATTGAGTTTAGATTATATACGTCTATTAAATATAAGCGGTGCTTGTTTTAGACATAAATTTAATTCTAAAAGTTTTTTGAATAAAAAATTTTTTAAATTAAAATTGTAGAAGATAAACATATATTAATTTGTTTTAATATTCAAATTTTGTTATATTTCTTCTATCAAGTAAAAGGCCTTTCTATTTTATTAAAAAATCTTATCATCGAATCCGAAAAACCTTGCTCCCTGGAACCTATTCTAGGAGTTCTGAGATGGAAGGGTTGGATACGTTTAGGGCTTTTGATGTGTCAAATCTAAGACCCGACACTATAGCAGAGAATTTGCAGAATTTCCTCAAACGAAATGTCTCGAACTTCATTTGTGACAAATTAAATTCAAGATAACCAGAATCTTAATACACATTAAAGGTTCTAATTTCAACATCGGATCATGAAAAGGCACCCGATGGCTGTAATTGGCCAAATAAAGTGACTACACCATTTTTTTCAGAGGAAGAAACTGAACAAAGATCGACTAAATTGAGTTTCCCTTCAGATCACCTGTATCACAGTGTATTTCGAATAAATTGGACAGCCTAGGAGTACTTACTAGTGAAAGAAATTAACTCTAATGTGCTAAGTGTGGTGGAACACTGGAGCAGCAGTTCAGTGCTGTGTCAATCTCGGGCTATCATCAGGCAGACTATTTCTATCGTGTTCAAAGGTAACATGGTGACTCAATGTTATATACCAATGCAGGTCTACAGGTGAAGAAACTTAGTTTCGGATTTTTCCGTAGAAATACATATAGAGATGTGTGGTAATGTAGTCTCTGTTAAGAATGGTCGACTGGATATTATAGGTATTTATAGACCTTGCACTGGAAATTTGAAACTGTTTAGTTCTCTTCGAGCTTGTTTGGATCGGGTGGATAATATTTTTCTTTGTGGAGATTTAAATTTAGATTACCTAAGTTCGAATTCTTATGGTTTCAAATCACAGAATGCATTGTTAGATTGTTCTAATTTAAAAGTTACATCTACTGAAGCAACTCGAGTTTTGCTTATGTCAACGGTATTACTTTTGCTTCCAAACTTGATTATACAATTACCAATGCCCATCTGGAAAATTATAATACTCTTGTTTTCGAGACGCATTTAAGTGATCATCGGTCAATACTTTTCAATCTTGATTTTAATACTGCTTACAAACATAAAGTGCGTACGATAAGAGATCTAAGTCAGGACAATCCGAATAATTTAGTAACTCGTTTATTTGAGTGCGATTTTTCCGAAATGTATTCGGACCTGACGCTGATCAAAACTTCGAATATGCAATAATATCATACAGTATTATTTAGAATTATGTTGTCCTTCGAGAAGGCTCAATTCTGTAATCGAAAAGAAAAAGTGGGTTAAAGTGGAAAGAATGCAGAGTAAAAAGTACTGAATTATATTCATTGTCTTCATATTAATATTGATCTCAGAGACACCGTCGGAAGTTATGAAAAAATTACCATCATAACTTATTAATAAATTCCACCAAATAAAATGCTCATTGTTCAGCTATAGCTGAAAAACAAGTAAAACAGTCTGGAATATTGTTAAACTACAATTGGAAAATCTGGAAAATGTCATGATCCCATTTCCATTGAAATGAATGAAACAACCTAAAATGAACCTGATGAAATTTATTTTTGTTTGCAGATTATTTTTTCATGGTAGCAAAAAACAGACTGCACAATTGCTACGGAAACGATTTATCGCTTACTTGTACTGTCATACCATGACCGGGAGTAGCTAGCAATTTCTTTTATCATCCTGTTTCTCAGTTCAAAATTGAGAAAACTATCACAAATCTGAAAAATGGAAAGACAGTAGGATATGATCACGTTTCAGTTATCATCCTCAAAAAATTTCTCCAATCCGTCATTTTGCTCATATAATCAACTTATCCTTCACATCAGAAAAGTTTCCGAAAATCCCAAGAAATCTATTGTTGTTGCTATATTCTAGAGGGAAATATTCATGAATTAAGTGATTACAGTTCAATATCCATTTTAAGCGTCTATTCAAATGCTTCCGAAAATATTGTTCGAAGAATGGTAAATTGTCTCAACAAATTTAAAATACTAAACCCTTTCATCATGGTTTCAGAAACGGACACTCTACCCAATCGACTGCACTCTGCTTTGTGAAACTGTTTATGATTGCTTAGATAGATATATGCATGTGACTGAGATATTTTTTGACCTCTCTTACGTCTTTGAAAGTCTCAGCTTCTATTTCATTCTAGACAAGTGCTATAATGTGGGCTTTAGGTGCATATTCTTGGACCGAGTGATAGAACGATGTCAGTTAAAGTGGAAGAATGCTTTTCGTGTTGTGACCGCTACTGTTTTTATTATTCATAAATAATTTGCCTATTAATTTGGTTTGTCTTTTGTTAATATCATTTGCTGATGGTGGTTTCGGCACGGAGTCGTGAAAATCTCCCAGCAGGCTCGGGAAAGCTTGATGGCAGAGTTTTTTAGGAGGTGTCCTTGGAATAATTGGATGGTTAATACCATAATATCAATAAAACTGTTTGCCTAAATTTCGGGCTGAGGAACCGTGAACGACGCTCCCTAACATTGAATTTTCTAGATGATATAATAACTGCAGCTTATTGCACAAAATTTCTTGGAATCCATATTGATAAAAATCTAAAATAGTCAACCCATATTGATATTCTATGCAAACAAATTGACAGTGCTTTTTTTGCAATAAATAGGCTTAAAGACTAACTGCCTTGTAGTTCTCTTATTGCTATCTATAATGATCTTGTATACAGTCACCTTGTATACAATAAAATATTCTTGATTGTTTCGGTCTCCATTTGACGGAAATTGATTGTATATGATTTGAACTAACACACTTCATTTCCGCTTATATTTATTGTTCACAACACTGAAAATACCCTAAACACTCCATTTTATCACGTATTTTATTAGTTAATTGTATTTAAGAAGAAAGATTTTGTAGAAATAGTTAGTTACCAAACTCACCCGATGAAATCAATATAATTGACGAAATAATTGTTGTGAACAATAAATATTGGCGGAAATAAAGTATTTCACTTCAAATTATATACAATATAATACTCTGGGGCAACAGCATTTCTGTTTGTTCTGTTTGATTGATTTCAATTTGACACCAAACCAATATTTTTTTCTAATAAAATATTACCACTACCTTGTATTTACATCTTGAAATGTCTTTTTTTTAATATCAAAACAAATTAAAATATGTTTATCTTCTACAATTTTAATTTCAAAAAAATTTTTATTCAAAAAACAAAAAACTTTTAAATATTTGATAGGTTCGGTCTTCACTTGATGGAAACTCATTTTAATTAAAAAAATGTATATATGACAGTAATTTATTTCCACAAAAATGTTTATACTAATACAACAATTGTTTCACCACGATGTGGCTTCTTCAGGTGTTACATTGTACTGTCTGATGGTATTGAGTGTAACCGAGTTTATATACATTTTTAGGTACGTGACCAAATAATAGAAGCACAAGTCATAAAAACTCTAGGTGTTTATTGGAGTTTGCCGCTAAAAATTCCATTAAGGAAAAATATTCAGTAATGAAGAATGATCGACATCTGCTTGTTCGTTCAAAAGGATTTTACGGGCATTATACCTGTTGATTTCAAGAAATTATAAAAGTGTTAATCTAGAACTTTTGCTTTCAACGTGGATAATTTCATAATTATTGTTGAAATTATGCCTGAATTCCTTAAGATGATTAGCATATGTCGAATGTACAGAATTGTATATATAACCCCTTTGGTGTTCTTGGATACGTTTCTTGAATGATCTACCAGTCTGGCCAATGTATACTAATGGGCAATCTTTGCAAGTTAACTTGTAGACTTGTGCTTCTATTATTTGGTCACGAACCTAAAAATGTATATAAACTCGGTTACACTCAATACCATCAGACAGTACAATGTAATACCTGAAGAAGCCACATCATGGTGAAACAATTGTTGTATTAGTACAAACATTTTTGTGGAAATAAATTACTGTCATATATACATTTTTTTAATTTTAAAAAACTTTTAGAATTAAATTAATGTCTAAAATAAGCACCGCTTACATTTAATAGACGTATATAATCAAAACTCAATATATAATGTCAAATGGAATAAATAAACCAACAGATATACGAAAATCATTAAAATTAATAAATAAATATTTAAAGGAGACAAAATTTTGTTTCTGGTCTTACCTTTAAGAACACCAATTGCCTTTTAAAAACATGAACACACCTTAAGGACTTCTCAAAGAATATAATTTATTTGAAATATTTAATATATTTAAATATTCGAATAAGTTAATTCAGAAATCTCTCAAAACATGCACTATATCTTCAAAAAACAAATATAATTCTAAGCAATCCCTTCTTCGGTCCTAAATAATATTCCAAATATCAAAATCAAAAAACAAACCTATATCAACAACGCACACGTGTAAAGAAATGGATGTTTCGAAACACAGATCAACTTTATTATTGAAGATTGATCTATGTTCTAACAAAATCTAAGAACAGTGTAAGTTATTTTTAAGGCTTATTTAAATTCATTGACATTCCATAATGAGATGAGATATAGGTTTGTTTTTTGATTTTGATATTTGGAATATTATTTAGGACCGAAGAAGGGATTGCTTAGAATTATATTTGTTTTTTGATTGACATTCCATAATGAGATTTATTGAAGCCAAAATATAATTATAAAAACATGCACTATATGTTTTTATAATTATATTTTGGCTTCAATAAATCTCATTATGGAATGTCAATGAATTTAAATAAGCCTTAAAAATCACTTACACTGTTCTTTGATTTTGTTAGAACATAGACCAATCTTGAATTATAAAGTTGATCTGTGTTTCGAAACATTCATTTCTTTACACGTGTGCGTTGTTGATATAGGTTTGTTTTTTGATTTTGATATTTGGAATATTATTTAGGACCGAAGAAGGGATTGCTTAGAATTATATTTGTTTTTTGAAGATATAGTGCATGTTTAGAGAGATTTCTGAATTAACTTATTCGAATATTTAAACATATTAAATATTTCAAATAAATTATATTCTTTGAGAAGTCCTTAAGGTGTGTTCATGTTTTTAAAAGGCAATTGTTGTTCTTAAAGGTAAGACCAGAAACAAAAGTTTGTCTCCTTTAAATATTCATTTATTAATTTTAATGACTTTCGTATATGTGTTGGTTTATTTATTCCATTTGACATTATATATTGAGTTTTGATTTATAAGTCTATTAAATGTAAGCGGTGCTTATTTTAGACATTAATTTAATTATAAAAGTTTTTTGAATAAAAAATTTTTTGAAATTAAAATTGTAGAAGATAAACATATTTTAATTTGTTTTGATATTAAAATTTTGTTATATTTCTTCTATCAAGTAAAAGGCCTTCCTATTTTATTTGAAATGTCTTGTTTATGCTAGAGAGAACGGAACAGAATGAAAATCAGTTTCAAGCTATCATGAATATGAAACCACTTAAATTCGAATATTTTCAATTAAAACAAATTGAAGAAATTACTATGTTTTACTACCAAAAAAAAAATATATATATATATATATATATATATATATATATATATTACACCTTTTCTTGTGACTCGAGTTTCGGGAAATGAACTATCCCATCATCAGACATCAAATTTTTTTTTTTTTGGTAGTAAAACCTAGTAATTTCTACAATTTGTTTTAATTATGATCAACTACCAAATAGTAACGGCTGAAACAATTCAGTATCGAATATCCTTAATATCAGAGCATTAAATTATACAATCATTTACCATTCTTCGTGAGGTCTCTGAATATACATTCTGTCAAGAAAGTACCGGGAATTATCAGAATAACATACACAAAATAAAATAATAACATACAAAGAAATAAAAAGAAATAAAATAAATAGCTTACTAACCTGGAAGAAATCAAACACAATGCTATTTCTTCGGGTTTCTCAATTCACATTTCTAACAGCTAACTAAATATGACATGTGTCAGTTTTAGGTTAAAATCTCAGACATAGAACATAGATCATAGAACATAGAACATAGAAGTTACTAAGTTGTTTGCCCTAAAAATAACAGTTTTATTTTTACATATATATATATATATATATATATATATATATATATATATATATATACATTCTGTCAAGAAAGTACTGGGAATTATCGATTTAAATCTGGCGGGGCAATGAAGCAGGTAAAAATTTTTTTTCCTAGGTTGGTACCACTGTCCTTAATTACTATGCCAAGCTTGAGCGGGATCTGTCAACTAGTGTGTTTGCAACAGCTGATTAAGTCAGTCGATGTCAGAGTGCGTGCCGATTTTTACTATGGGTGATTACGTTGAGCAAAGAATTTGTTTAAAGTTTTGTGTTGCAAATGAATTTTCGTGTGCCGATGCATTGAAAATGTTGCAAAAAGCCTTTAGTGATAATGCTCTATCGAAAACTCGTGCATATCAGTGGTACAGAGCCTTCAAGGACGGTCGCGAAGTGGTCGCCCATCGACGGCTTCGATCGAAGATAACGTCGATACAATTAAGGAAAGGGTGCTGGAAAACCGTCGTACCAGCTTGAGAGAGATAGCACATGATCTTAAGATATCCCACGAGTCCGCACGTACGATTTTGATTGATATTTTGGGCATGAGAAAGGTGGCCGCACGACTCGTACCGAAAGACCTGAATTTTCTTCAGAAACGTCATCGCGAACAGGTTGCTTCAGACATGCTGGATCGCTGTAATTCCGATTCTACATTCATGGAACGCATTATAACTGGTGATGAGACCTGGGTCTACGAGTACGATATGCAAACAAGCCAGCAATCATCGGAATGGGTGGCAAAAAATGAGCCGAAACCGAAAAAACCAAGCCAAAGCCGCTCGAAAATGAAGGTGATGCTCATTGTTTTCTTCGATATCCGTGGCGTGGTGCACTACGAATTCGTTCCAGAGGGTCAGACGGTAAACAAGGAGTATTACCTAGGCGTTATGAAACGTTTGCGTGAGCGTATCCGTAAGAAGCGGCCAAATTTGTGGGCGAACAACTCATGGATTTTGCATGACGATAACGCGCCTTCTCACCGAGCTAAGATTTTGACTGACTTTCTCGCCAAAAACTCAACAAACGTGCTTCAGCAACCACCGTATTCGCCGGATTTGGCTCCCTGCGACTTTTTCCTCTTCCCAAAACTAAAATTGCCCCTTCGTGGCACCCGTTTTGAGTCGATTGAAGCCATAAAACAAAATTCGGCGCGAGAGCTAAAGTCCATCCCGGAAAGCGCCTATAAAAAATGTTTCGATAATTGGAAGTGCCGTTGGCATAGATGTATTGGAGCAAATGGAGCCTATTTTGAAGGCGAACCAATAAATTTTGACGATTAAATGTAAAAATGTTGTTTTAATTGAAAATTCCCGGTATTTTCTTGACAGAGTAGTATAATAATTCTGAATCCTGTGTTTTAATGTTCAGAAAACTTAACATTTCTTCTTGTTATAGTGTTGAAATTCACTGGAGACAAAAGACACGTGTAGCGCTAGACTGTATACTATAATAAATGGTTACATGTTAACTGGTTGAAGTAATACAGAAAGATGCAATAATTGCGGTAGAACATATGACCCCTAATAGTTCTTCTGTAACTTGAAACATAAAATAAACAACCGAACATGCAACGAATATGAAAGAAGGTTCCGAATGATCAAGAAAATTTCTTTCGAGTGAACTCTCCTGATCTAATCTACTGGGTATTTTGCTGACTAGGGATGATCACTCCGTTGTGATCCGGAAGTAACTTGAGGGAGTATGAAGGGTGATAGGTGAATACGATCGTGTTTCCTACTTCCTCACACAGAAGATGACGATCTCCTGTAGATGATGATGACGGGTTCCCCATAGATAAACGAGAATGTAAAGATGGGACACTCGCCTACCCCCACCTGAAACTAAGTGAAGTTGATGCACCAGTTAATAGATAGCAGTAACTATCAAATTATACTTTTTGCTTTCACCGCTAGGTATCGCTAGCATAAGCTGTTAGCAATAATTATAATTTCTTTTTGGTTAAGTTTCGTGAGAGTTAAGTTCAAAACAGTTAAGTGCATCTAAACTAGTGTATTTTCTAATATTAAGTTCAATACAGGAGTACTTGAAAATGGGATATACTAAGAAATGTTGTGTACATGGGTGTAAAAATCTAACCAGCCCTAGACATAGTTTTAACGATAAGAGCATTAGAAAATCATAAGACCCCAGCAGAAGTTTGGTATAATGAGAAACTTAATTTGGGATAAATAAAAACATTGGGATATACTGCATATAATTTAATCACGAAGGAAATAATAAAGTCAAAGTTAGATCCTAGGTCAGAGAAGATGATGGTTGGGTATGATAATGGATATAGGTTATGGAACGAAAAAGAGAGAAAAATTGTATATGGAAGGAATATTATTTTTGAAGAAAAGAAGACAGAAATAAACAACCAGATTATGCCCATAATTAACGGGAATGACAAAAATAAACCTGAAAAGATACAAGAAAAGGAAGAAGATGGGAGTCAGAAGGAGTAAACTGAAGTAATTAAGAGACCGGATAATGTGGAGAACGATTGAAAAGGAAGAAATGTCCGAAAAAAAAGAACTCCTAGATATTCACATGATTATAAACTTAATGATAATATGAATTTTTTGCAGCGCTAACAGCTAGAAATTTGTTTGCTGAAGTGCCAAAATCCTATTGAGAAGCAATTGAGCAAGGTCATGAATGGAAAAGTGCAATTGAGGAAGAGTTAAGTGCTTTGGAAAAAAATAAAACCTGGAAGTTAGTATCAACTCCAAGAAATGCAGAAATAATTGACTCATAGTGGGTGTATAGTGAGAAAATAGTGAAAGAACAAGTGAAAAAGAAGGCATGGTTAGTGGCAAGAGGATTTAAGCAAAGTGTAATAAATGAGGATGTGTACGCTCCTGTAGCTAGAATGGCAAGCATCAGAATGCTTTTGTCATTATATGTTGAATTAGACTCAATGGTATGTCAGTTAGATATAAAATCTGCCTTTCTTAATGAAACCTTGAAAGATGTTGTTTATCCTGCTGAATGGCTTTATGTTGAAAATCCAAATTTATTATAAACTACAAATTAAAAAGTTCATAAGAGCTGATTGTGCAAAACGTAAATATATTCCTTCAGATGAATTACTGAACGGAAAGTTTGAGAGATAAACACTGACGTCGGAATTAACACGTGTGGCTCGACAAGGTCCGAAGCTTATGAGAAGTGCTAAGTTGGAATTTTGAGCGGGTGATATAACTAAAAATTTGGAAGGAGAAAACCGACTCCTGCGAAGTATTTAAAGGGCCAAAATAGGGTTTTCGGGGGGTCTTGACACGGCGGAAAAACTGAAAAGATCTTCGAGAAAAGATTGTTGTACAAGGCTCGAATTGGTTTTAGAATTCAGCATTATTATAATTATATTGAGTGAAATTAGTATTTTTTTTTTTGAAGTTTAAGAATTCAGTCAGAAGAATTAGAGAAATTGAACAGATAGTGCTAAGTTCCGGGATCAAGGAAGTAAGAGTACCAGTAGTCGTTTATTGTTCGTGTTAAATGGGCCAGTTCTTGTCAAAAATCGCGTGTGCCCGGTTTTGATCTGAACTGGAGCCTAGGAGTAAGAAGCTGAAATCATATAATTCAAGTTGAGTCAAAAAATTAAGGACAAGGTGGTAGGTTGACATATCTTTTCGTAATTATTGTGTTTGAAGAATTTAAAAAGAATTAAGAATTATATATACAGTGTAGTCCAACGAAAACTTAACACCTCGATCTTCCGGCTTTAAAATGAAAATGTGGAAAATCGTTCGAACCCGTCATTTACTGGTTGGAGGGGAAACAACTTTTTCGCTTTTCGCATCCCCGTAACTGCCCTAACGGGGGTGAGTACAACTCCTTGATTTTGAATAGGGATAAGGGGTGTTGCGATACCTCATTTTGAAGATCTTATTGAGTACTATCTACTCCTGAAATTTCGCTTCAAACTTTCCATCGCTAACGAAATGATAGGTAAAATAGTGAAAGAGTACTTACTTTTGTGATTAGTTTATTGAATGCTGGAAATGGGTACCATTCACTTCCATGCAGTAATGTAAGTTTTGCTGAAAACATTCACGAACATTACTCAAGATTTCTGGTGTAATTTGACGGCATTCATAAATGATCCGAGTTCGCAAATCATCCAGTGACTCAGGCTGGGTAGCGTAAATCTTGGATTTCAGGTGAGCCCATAGAAAAAAGTCAAGTGGAGCCACATCAGGTGATCTGGGTGGCTACTCAATATGTCCCCTTCTTCCAATCCAGGCGTGAGGAAAATTTTCATCTAAGAACTGGAGCATCGGTTGAACGAAATGAGGTGGTGCGCCATCTTGTCGGAAAATGATCGTTTTATGGTCTTCTGCATTCTCCAATACTTGCACGAGGGCTGGATATATAGCGTTCTCCAATAGATCTAAATAAATTTGGCCAGTGAAATTAGCGGAGATAAAAAAGGGCCGATTATGTGATTTCCATAAATATCCGCCCAAACATTTAATTTCTGGGGACACTGAGTATGCACCTCACGCAATAATCTTGGATTTTCATCTCACCATTACCGACAGTTATGCCGGTTTACAATAATGTTAAGGTAAAATGAACACTCGTCTGAAAAACAGATATCGAACATGTAGTTTTGATTACCGTTAAGCATTTCACGGACTACTTCACAGAACTGGAGTCGACGATCGGGATCATCATCATTCAGTTCCTGAACCAATCGTATCTTATGATGATTGAATTTATATTGTTTCAGTATTCTCATAATTGTTGTGCGTGAAACACCAGATACATCGTTCAATTTCCTAGTACTCAAGGTCGAATCCAGTGCTATATGACCTAAGACAGCTACGTCCCTCGCTTTGTCTCTTTCATGCACCCTCTTTGTGTTTCCGACTGAACCAGTAGCGTCAAATTTGGCAATTTGGCTTTCTTCTACGGAATACACTATTTTAATTCTTCTACAAACTTACAATCGCTTTGCACACTTGTAACGTTCATAAAAACTCACGATAGACTAAGGAAAATCAAAAACATTGTCCGTCTACTTTTTTGGACAGGAAATTAATACTTTTTTGGATAAGAAATCAATACTTTTTTGGACAAAAAATTAACATCATAACTACTAAATACCTTTGAAATTTGTCAGATACGAATAATATTATCGAGATAAATTCAACATTGTTTCTCTCACTATTTTCGCTGTTATTTCATTTTCGATGGATATTTTGAAGCGAAATTTTAGGGTCAGATAGTACTCGATACGATCTCCAAAATTAGTTATCGCAATATCCCTCATCTCTATTCAAAATCAAGGGTTTGTGTTCACCCTCATTAGGGGGTTGTAGTTACGGGAATGAAAAAAGCGGAAAAGTTGTTCCCCCTCGGATCAGAAATTAACGGGTCCCAACGATTTTCCACATTTTCATTTTAAAATCGGAAAATTGAGGTGTTAAGTTTTCGTTGGACCACCCTGTATGGATGATTCGTAGTGCATAATGGGTCCGCACCGCCCTCTACTCAATGATTCAGTGTGCCATCTTTATTGAAATTTTATTGAGTTTAGGATTGATAATAATCATAATAATATATATTTGATACATTCGGTCTTTACTTGGTGGAAACTCATTTTAATTAAAAGAATGTATATGAGACAGTAATTTATTTCCACAAAAATTTTTGTACTACTACAACAATTGTTTCACCACGATGTGGCTTCTTCTAATTAAAAAAATGTATATGAGACAGTAATTTATTTCCACAAAAATGTTTTTACTACTACAACAATTGTTTCACCACGATGTGGCTTCTTCTAATTAAAAAAATGTATATGAAACAGTAATTTATTTCCACAAAAATGTTTGTACTACTACAACAATTGTTTCACCACGATGTGGCTTCTTCTACAGACTTCTGCAGACAGTACAATGTAATACCTGAAGAAGCCACATCGTGGTGAAACAATTGTTGTAGTAGTACAAACATTTTTGTGGAAATAAATTACTGTCTCATATACATTTTTTTAATCATAATAATATATTTCCTTATTTTACCCAACAGGAATATCCCAATTACAGGGTTGCATGTTACAGAATGCGGAATATTACAACGTAATCTATAATATAAAAATGAATCGTAAAATGTGTTGGTAAGCGCATAACTCAACAACGCCTGGACCAATTTGGTCAATTTTTTTTTAAATGTTCGTTGGATTTCAAGAATGGTTTTTACGGCGAGAAAAATTCAAATAATTGCTGGACAAACCCTTAAAACAGCCCTTTTTATAATTTGCCTATTTTACTATTTTTGCGGATTTTATATATTATAAAATATTCTAAAATTGTTACAAAGAAGTCAGGTTGGCCGAGCGGTCTAAGGCGCCAGATTTAAGCTCTGGTTCTCGAAAGGGAGCGTGGGTTCGAACCCCACACCTGACAGTATATTTTAAAAATTTTGAAAATATTCCTTTCAACTTTCGTATAATCTAAAATATAAAAATGAATCACAAAATGTGTTGGTAAGCGCATAACTCAACAACGCCTGGACCAATTTGGCCAAATTTTTTTTTAAATGTTCGTTGAGAAAAATTCGAATAATTGCCGGAAAAACCCTTAAAACAGCCCTTTTTTTCCAAACGTTTTCTAACTAGAACGTAGTCGATTTGAGCTTTATTGCTATTGCATAAAGTTCATATTAAATTTCTTTTGTTTTACTATCGGCACGCGACATAAAATGCATCAGTTTTCACGTCATTCCATCAGTCAAATACAAACCGCGTTAACAAAAGTTTTAATATCCCTATTTTACAGACATAAAACATTGGTACGGCTTGAAGGACTTCAAGTCAAATCAAATAAAGAAAAAAAAACAACAATAAACTGTCAATGTCGATTTGCCGTTGTTGTTTTTCTTGGATTTTCTGGCGGGATTTACTTCTTAGATGCACCTGTTGGTACAGGAAAAACTTTTTTGATTTCTGTAATATTAGCAACAATTCGCTCACAAAATAAAATTGCACTTGCACTCGTTTCGTCGGGAATTGCAGCAACTTTGCTTGAAGGTGGTCGAACATCCCATTCAGCACTAAAATTGCCATTAAATATGCAAAGCAATGAAACTCCAACCTGCAATATTTCGAAGAACTCTGCAATGGCAAAAGTTTTGCAGCAATGTAAAATTATTGTTTGGGATGAATGCACGAGGGCACATAAAAAATCTTTGGAGGCTTTAGACAGAACCTTAAAAGATTTACGGAGCAATTATAACCGATTTGGTGGTGCATTGATTTTATTAGCAAGAGATTTTCGTCAAACATTGCCAGTGATTCCACGATCAACGCCAGCAGATGAACTCTATGCATGTCTAAAGTTCATTCAAGCAAGAATATGCGTGTCGAGTTGTAAAATGACCAATCTGGAAGCATATTCTCTAAACAACTCATTGACATTGGTAATGGCAAATTCCCTATACACACGTTGACTGGCTGCATTAACTTTTCTCAAAGTTTTTGTCAGTTAACTCAATCAAAAGATGAACTCAGTCAGAAGGTGTTTCCAGATGTTTCTCAAAATTACAGAAACTATGATTGGTTGAGCGAACGAGCTATATTGGCTGCAAAAAACATTGATGTAGACCACGCTGCCAATCTTGGAACATTGAAATTTATTTTCGATAGCAGATAAAGTGAGTCGATCCTTCCGGTCAACAGTCTCTGAGCAAACTTTGCACACTGATTCTCATGCCTAGCAACGATAATATCCTCATCTCATCCATGATAAAAGACAGATCAGTACCACGGTCGGGAGATATGCCAGTCCGCCTAAACAACATAAACCTGAAAAACTTTCTCCAGTGATATCAAATGACAGTCGTAAATAGGTAACCGTATCAAGTGTGCATACTCCAACTTACTGATGACCAGTGTGAAATATAAACTCCTCAAAATTGACAGATCACTGAAGTCCCCGCCACATCTCAACACAAAGCCCAAAGTGCGGCTAGCAGACGCACACAACTCTTCAACATGTGGGATGAAACTGGACGTGGAATCAAAGAGGACTCCAAGGTCATATATTTGATCTTTATCGCCAACATAGTTGTCAGCTATATGATAGTTATAAGTCAACCAATGTGACCTTCTACTGAATGTAACTTTAAAACACTTCTCCATATTCAGCATGAGTTTGTTGCATAAACATCAACTATGAATATACTCCAAGCTTGACTAGCGCAGCACCAAATCATCAGGACTGCGTATTCTCTTGTAAATCTTCAAGTCATCGGCAAACGCTAAAAGAGGACATCTAAAAGAAGTGAGAAGATCATTTATATACATGATAAAAAATAATGGTCCCAAATTTGATACTAGTGGCACTCCACATGAAAGAACATACTCAAGTGATCTATAACCATTGTAGAAGACAATTTATTCTATCCCCCAAGTAGGATCTGATGAGATAATGATGAAACCGTATTGTATTTTGGCACACTTTATCATCATACTTCTGAAAATCAATAATTGAGTTTCATTTCCATTTTCATCACAGAGAAAATTCATTAACATCGAAGATCTTCCATTTTCGCGAAGGCCGTACCCTTCCTAGGACCGCTCGACTGGGATTGGTTCGCACCCCATTCGTAAATTAGTCAATCTAGTAATATTTTGCATCTAACTATCTTACACAAAGAGGTGGCTTATTACAGAACGAAGTGGGATTACTTCGAACCTCAATTCATTAATAGTCGCCGCTCTATCAATTTCATGCTCAAAAACCAATTTTTTTCAGATATCCCCAAAGAAAAAAATCATTGTGAGATAAATCTGGTGATCTGGAGGGCCATTTGATCGTGCAATTTGAAGAAATGATGCAGTCCAAAGAAGTCGTCCTGAGATAGTGTGTGACTATTTTTGCGTTGTGACTTGGACAGCCATCTTGTTGAAACCAGACATTGAAATTAATTGCTAGCTGTCGAACTCTCGGAATAGCAACAATCCTACTATCGAGTTAAAATTGACTATTTAGATGTCAAACAAAGTCTAATGCAAAAAATCATAAGAATCGTATAACCAGAAGATATATATATATATATGTATTTTTATTAGGAAACCTTGTTTTTAAAAAATAAAACTATTTATTAGGAAAATCATACAGTAACTATGAGCTTCAATTCTAATGCAAAAATCATATTTGGCGACGAGGATGGGATTTTTTATATAAGTTATTATTCAAAGGATGGTCCTTTTTTGCTGATCTTTTCTGATTAGTTTTCTCTAAACGATTTACATTCTTCTAATTACGAGTTTCCAAATGTTTAGAAATTTTATTAAGATTCTCTACATAATTCTCGACATAATTTTCTATTTGTTCATTATTTTCATCCTGGGAATTCAAAAGATTCAAGCATTCATCTAATTCTTTAACAGTTATTTGGTTTTCAATCGAAATAAGATCGTCTTCAATACCATTAAACTCTATTAAATTGTCACTATTTCTTGACAAATGATAAATAATTATGTTGGTAAAGCTAAATATTTCTCTTCTTTGATATCGCATATTTTTCTAAGATTCAATAGTGATTGAAACAGCATTCTATATTCGGGTTTTTCAAAATAAAATTCTTTAGTAATTAAATAATAAATATTCCTACTGTCTCTTCGGATTGAGGCGACTTCGCCAATTAATTTATTTTGTTTTTTCAATTCTTCTATATTACCATATTTATTTTTAAATTCTTACGCTATACCTCCACTCATTTTAAAATCTTGTGACACGCAATGCGCTAACGCATAATTTTTGGGGGATTTAAATAGATCACCATTCTCTTCTTTAATATTTGGAGTAATTTCAATAGCATTATTTTTGTACATAGTTGAGAAATTTTCATTCGCATTGTTCTGCGAGCCTTTTCTATACTTAATTTCATAATCGAATTTTGCAAGTTCAATTCTCCATCTCATTAGTCTGGAATTAGGTTCTTTCAAAGAAAACAGCCAAATTAAAGGTTTAGGGTCAGTATAAATTGTGAATTTTCTACCGTAAAGATA
The DNA here is from genome assembly GCA_034642435.1 of Megalocaria dilatata. Classification (NCBI taxonomy): domain Eukaryota; kingdom Metazoa; phylum Arthropoda; class Insecta; order Coleoptera; family Coccinellidae; genus Megalocaria; species Megalocaria dilatata. The sequence goes on from CM067855.1 coordinate 86,173,373, forward strand.
TGGCCTAAAATGTTTGCATGACCATACAATCGACAACAGTTCCTTTTCGATCACACTGGATGGAGATTCCGCTTCATTCAGCGTTCTACTAGCGAAAGCAATAGGAAGATCGTTAGGTGGATGACCTTGAGATAATACGGAGCCTACCGCAAATCCAGATGCATCAGTAGTTAAAACAAAAGGTTCATTGAAATCGGGATATCGCAATATAGGATGATTTAATACATTTCTTTTACATACTTCAATTGATTCAACGTATTTTGGATCGCTTATATTGATTTTGGAATCTTTTTTCAAACAACTCGTGAGTGGTTTGGTAATTTTTGCAAATTTTGGTATAAATTTTCGATAATATCCGACTAAACCTAGAAATGATTTAATTTCTTTTCGCGTTTTAGAAATTGGAAATTCACTAACGGCTTTTAATTTATTAGGATTTGGCTTAATTCCTTCTGGGGTTGTGATATGACCTAAGAATTCGATTTCACTTTTGAAAAAATGACATTTGTCTAACTGTATTTTCAAATTATCATTTTTGAAAACTTCTAGAATATTATGAATATCAGCTAAGTGTTGCTCTCCTGAGTCTGAATATACGATTACATCATCCATATAAACATAACAAGTTTTGCCTATGTAATTTCTCAATACTTTATTCATTAATCTTTTAAATGAAGCAGGGGCATTTTTGAGTCCAAATGGCATACGTAAAAATTCATAATGACCATTTTCAACAGTAAAGGCGGTCTTTTCGGTAGAATCATCATCTAATTCGATTTGATGAAAGCCAGACGCTTAATCGAGTGTTGTGAAATATTTTTTATTTCCTAATTTATCCAAAATAGCATCAGTTTGGGGTAATGGATTTTTATCATCAATAGTTTTTTCATTTAATTTTCTATAATCAATTGCAATGCGCCATTTTTGTTTTCCCGATAAATCCTGTTTTTTCGGAACTACTACAACGGGAAATGACCAGGGTGAAATACTTGGTCTAATAATTTTTTCATCTAACATTTCCGTAATTTGCTTTTGAATTTCTGCCCTATGTACTTCGGGATATCGATAAATTTTACAATGAACGGGAACTTCATCTATCGTTCGACTTTTATGTTTAATTTGATTAGAAAAATTTAAAGGTTGACCAGGTAACTATAAAGCATCTTTGTTGGTCTCTAAAATTTTCATTAATTGGTTACTTAATTTTGGTTCTAAATAACTGAGATCTAATGGTATCTTTGTAGGATTATTGGTATGATCTAGAGTTGAATTCAAGTCAATTTGTCTTTGGAGACAGTTTCCCAAAAATTTCGTTGGGAATCATTATTTCGATTCATTTCGAAATTATAAGTTGACTGTAAATTCGTCAATTCTTCAAATGTATAGTTTTGATTGGGTTGATTATTAAAATAATATTTTTTCTGGGGATTATTTTGATATTGTGTCGAATATGTGTTTCTTTTTTGAGGATAATTCCTAGTTTGAATAGACATTCTTTCTGGAGGAGTTCGAATCTTTTGATTCGGATTGGGTTTGAATACATTTGTTTGTCTCGATGTACTCGGACCAAACACTCGTTCATTTGTTGAATAATGCGTATACACTTTTCTTTGTTGAAAATTTATGGGTTGATAGGGAAAATTCCTCGATTCTTGATGAGGACGCTGATTGAAATGGGAAAAGTTATTCATTCTCGGATTTTGAGAATTATTTCTAAGATTAAAATACGAATAATTTTTATAATTAGAATTTACTTGGGGATTTTTACTTCTGTCTAATAATTCGTATTGTGCCATATTGGAAAGGTAATCTTTCACGGCGTTCACTGTATCATCAAATGAGAAAGCATTGTTGGTTATCAGTTAGGTCCTTAATTCAATAGGAGAGTTCGATATCAAAACAGTTTTACAAATTTTGAGTATATTAGATTTATACAATTGTTTTTCTGCAGCATCCATTCTATCTGCATCAATTCTATAATTAATTCTAATTTTCATAGATATAATCCTATCAATGAAATTCATCAAATCTTCATTTGGTTTTTTAGATAAGAATTGTAACTGATGTATTAAAACATCCAAATTAATTTGATCACCAAATTTTGAATACAAAAAGTTTTTCAATATTTCCCAATTGTTAGGTAAATCTGACGTTGAAACTTCAGCTAGTGCCCTATCTGTCAATTTTGATTTTACTACAGCGAAACAATATGTTTTAATCAATTCATTTTCATTTGTGAACATGCCAAGATACTGTTCAGCACTTTTAATAAAGGAATGTAACTCATTTTCAATTCCCGAAAATTTTGGTAGAAGTAATCCAAATTTTTCAGCAGTAGTTAAATTAATACCCTCATTCGCCATTTTCACTTTATTAAGTTTTTTGGCTTTCTTTCCAACAAATTGTTTAATTGAAGTAATATTGACTTTTTGAATATAGTAAAAATTGAACAATAAAACAAATCAATCACTATTATTAAATTGATACTTATTAATAAAGATTATTATTCGGTTTTTGATTAAAGAAACCTAGAAAAACTTATTAAGTCGGTTTTAAAGCGAACCTAGAAAAACTAACACAAGTTTTACACTCAAAACTGCGAAAAAAGAATGATTTCAACTTTGGACCAGGTTGATTACTGGGGATTTCACAAAAGAAAGGAATTTGCTCACTTACTAGAATGTAGAGTTTTCCAACGAAGTCGTCACGGGGCGCTACTCAGGTGATCGGGCTTCGGGTAGGTTTTCTGATCGTTCTGTTGTGCTTAATGGTTGAAACCAACGGCCTGGAAAGATTTTGCTGCTGTGTTGATTAGTAGAACCTCTTCTGGGGTTGGACACAATGATGCATTTATTTTTTTAAGAAGACCGGCACAATCCCGTTCTCGTCGCCAAATATGATTTTTGCATTAGAATTGAAGCTCATAGTTACTGTATGATTTTCCTAATAAATAGTTTTTATTTTTAAAAACAAGGTTTCCTAATCAAAATACATATTTATATATAATATTTAAATAAAGTTATTCTGATTTTCACAAATTTTTTATGGTTATGTTTACAACTATCGTTTCGCTATCACAGTAGCATCATCAGGCAGGTTTACATTTTGAATAAATAAGCTTGTTTCCGAAATCCGTTGCTATTTATTACAGTAAATACAAGAAATTTTTATTGAGCACTAAAACCCAAAAAAGGGTCTCTGCAAATTCTAGCTTATCTGAATATATTTAACAGAGGTGAGTTATTTAAATCTATTTGTTCGTTAAGTAATATTCAAATTTCATTGTGTTTATTTATCTCTAGGGATTCTAACAGATTCAAGGCATAACTTTTACTTTCTATACGTAGAATTTCAAAATTATGGTTGAAAGTATGTTTTGTTTCTAACAAATGATTCGAATATGTAGAATTATTTTTATTATTGAGGAAACTCTTCAAATTTTCACAAATTCTATGTCAGAAAGTTCTTCCAGTCTCTCCTATGTAAACTTTAGGGCAATCACCGGTTAACTTATAAACCCCCGATTTATCATCTTTATATGTACAGTCTTTATTATTTTTAATAAATTTACTCGAGTTTGAATTGGTTTTAAATGAAGTTCTTAAATTATATTTATTTTTGAGCTATGTAGGAATTTTCTCAGAAATACCTTTAAGGAAATGTTTAAAATTTTCTTTTATATTAAGATACACCTTATTTAACGCTATTTTATTATCGTATATCAACTTAGGATCATAGTTATTATTAATAGCTATTTAACTAAACTATCGATCATACAATTGAATGCTGAAAATTTTTTATTTAAAGGATGGTTTGATTTATTGTTTATAATAGAATCCGTTCAGGTTGGTTTGTGAAATATTGAAAAAATCATGTGAATTATTCGTTCGAGTAACGGTTAAATCGAGAAAATTAATAGAATTGTTATGTTTGGTTTCCATAGTGAATGTTATTGAAGGATGTATTTCATTGATGAATAAGAAGACTTTTTTTAAAAGTCTCTCTGTACCTGTGAAGCAACAGAAAATGTCTACATATCTATACCAATATAAAAAGTATTTCTTAAGGGGATTTTGGTGAATTTTAGTTTCAATATAATCCATGAATATTTCTGCTAAAAAAATATAATTTAAGAACTTCATTTAAAACCAATTCAAACTTGAGTGAATTTAGTATAATAATAATAGACTGTACACATAAAGAAGATAAATAGGGGGTTTATGAGTTAACCTGCGGTGATATCCTTAAAGTTTACATAGGGCAGACTGAATGAACTTTCCGACATAGAATTTGTGAAAATTTAAAGAGTTCCCTCAATAATAAAAATAATTCTACATATTCTAACCATTTGTTAGACATGACATACTTTCAACCATAATTTTTAAATTCTACACATAAAAAGTAGAAGATATACCTTAAATCTGTTAGAATCCCTAGAGATAAATAAACACAATAAAATTGAAATATTATTTAACGAACAAATAGATTTAAATAACTCACCTCTGTTAAATATTTTCAGATAAGCTGGAATTTGCACAGACCCTTTTTTGGGTTTTAGTGTCAATAAAAATTTATTGTACTTACTGTAATATAAATAGCAACGAACAAATAGATTTAAATAACTCATCTCTGTCAAATATATTCAGATAAGCTGGAATTAGCAGAAACCCTTTTTTGGGTTTTAGTGCTCAATAAAAATTTATTGTACTTACTGTAATATAAATAGCAACGAATTTCGGAAACAAGCTTAGTTATTCAAAATGTAAACCTGCCTGATGATGCTACTGTGATAGCGAAACGATTGTTGTAAATATAACAATAAAAAATTTGTGAAAATCAGAATAACCTTATTTGAATATTATTTAATATGGATTTTCACCAAGTTAGGACTGATTCAATTCAATAGAAGATATATTTTACATTTTTTGAGAAGAGCTGCGTTATGAACTATGGATACCATAGAAAGAGCGCTATGATTTAGTTAAAATTTAGCATTTATTTGTGAAATAACGACAAGAAGGTTAAAGCTGAATTTCTTGAAGGTCTTGAGTTATACGAACAAGCATTCGAAAGTTCCTGACTTCACGTCGTAATTTTAAACCATTTAGTTTTTCCACGGAACAGCATGATATCGTTTCTCCAAAATATCTGAAAATTTTAAAATTTGAGCAGAATATGGTCTTAAATGATTTGATTGGAGTCACTGATGAAGAATCCGAGGTTAAAAGTATTTCTGTACGGCCGGCCCAGCCAGCCGTTCGTAAAAACATTCGAACGCGAAGTGCTAGACTTAAAACTTTATGGTTGGGGACTAAATATCTCCGATGAATTCGTTACTGAGAGAAATCGGTCGGTTGATTTCGCATTTATTCAGATTCAGAATTTTCTCTTATTTTCTCAATATTTTCTAAATTACACAACTGATCGATTTGGAATTTGGTATTTGGAAGAAGAATAATGAAATGCATGTTCGTGCAAAATTTCGTGAAGATCATATGATTTGAAGTTAAAAAAAATAATTCTGAGCGGAGCGGCGTCGTACGCTACCTTAAACACTATAACTTTCGAACTGAAAGAGACTTGAAACTGTTAGGAAAAGTTTAGGGCCCAAATATTCATTCATCGCATGTAGCCTCTTCAAGAAGCAATTCAAACATTGAAAATTTTCAGGGAAAATGGACTGTCAAACAAGCACTCACCGACTTGCACTTCTAGATTTTTAAAAATTACTGAACTTATTTCGATTCTCACACTAGCCTGAAAATTTCAAGTCTCTGTCTATTCATTCGGATTTTAGTATTTTTACTTCCCCTTATGAATTTGACATAAATCTTCGTACCATTCACAAATATTCTCAAAGTATAAAAAAAAACTAAATAATTTCATAAATGTCGTGGATAATATGGAAAATGTAATCTATTCTAACTCGATTCATACAAGGCATGAATAGAAGAAATTTCAGTTGTTGATTACTTCATTCTTTTTGGATTATTCTTCATATGATCTACATCCTATTCAAAATATCTCACATCTCAAAGAACTGGATTCGATGATCTTCAAATGAAAATTTTAGTTTTTGTTTCTTCCAGGATAAAACAGAAGAAGAACTTTTAGATGAGGCGTTTGAAGAAATGCACGAAAACGATGAAAGGAGATCCAATATTGGCATTTCTTTCGCAACACAAACATCGCTTTATGATGATAATGAGAGCTTAAAGAAGATCAAGAAAGGTTACAAAACTTCAGATGATAATACCCTCAGAAACAGAGTGTTTATCATCACAGCTGATTCATAGTATCTGTATAAAATTTTCTATACTCAATTTCCACCCATGTTTCCTATATGTATATGTTGAAGTTGGAAAACCCTCAGTTGTGAGTTGTCTCTTGATAGAGGATCATAAATTCATCGGAAAGAGGGAAGGAAAAACCAAAAAATTATTTAGTAATGCAGTAATAACAATCAGTATGAAACGGAATCTAATGCAGGCCCATTTTATTCTTACAGATTCTTCATTGTTATCTACTAGCCCCGCCAGTATAAGAGGAATGGCTGTTATTATACCGTCAATAATATAAAATAACCCTGTCCACCAGGAATTTCCGTTATTGTTAGTCTATTAGGTTTTTTTATATAAAGAAATATTCCACGAAGTTAATTTGTCGCAAAAAGGCCCTGAGAAAATTTTAATGTCAGACATTGAAAAATTTCACTTTATTTGATTTATTGGACATCAAAAGTAGTGTATATATATAAAACGTCAACCGATTATTTAATGTAGCAGAGGTGATAATGTATGTTAGACTTTGTATACAACATGAGTTTTATATTTAATGTAGTTTATTTCGACTGAATAAATTTGATCCCAATTATTTTAGCTTTTATTTGATAAAGGTTTAATCTTAAATTGTTCTCCCTACATTAACATAATAGATTTACATTAGGGCAAAAATACATAGTAGTCTAATAAAACTTGACTAACTCTGACACTTAATAAGGTGTCAAAGACGGAGATCTCCGTCGGTATCGATAGAGATCAGAAGATGCTTATAGTTATGTGACTAGGCACAATTTCTGAATATACAGTTTGTTACGCAATGAATGTACGTGAAAGCGAGCTGAGAGCTTGTGAAACTCTAGTTCACAGACTGAAAACTACATAGATTTGGTGCACACTTTCGTACTGAAAGCGTGAAACAGGTTTGTTTCTTTTTTGTACCGACTGGGGTATGTTTTACTACCAAAACATTGAAATTTTGACATTCAGACAACTATACAACACATTTAAATTTTTTGGTAGTACAACATAATAATTTCCGAAATCTTTTTTAAATCACCAAACTCAGTATTTGAATAACAGAAGCAATTTTGAACTATAATTACTTATTCATTATGAAAAAATTAAAATCATTAAATAACCAAAAGTGATAAGATGAAGATATTTGCAATATTCCTAGCTGTTTCGACAAAAATTAAACCTTGTTGAGAATAACTAGTAATAAATAAAATTAAATTTCAACAAACTTTCTATTGTTGAATAACAATTCTTTTGCCACACTGTGACAATCATATTCTACATTTGAACTGATACTGTGTGAAAACTTTCATAGGTTCTTATATATGTATGTATTGACAGGTATTACAGGAACTGGGACTAAATACTTGATGATATTAACGAGATCTCCATTCAGTTTCAAAATAACTTCACCTTTTATTTTAATTACGTCCATAAATTTTTTTCCTGGATTATTGAATAGAAATTTGAATGAATATAGCTGACAAAATTCTCAAGGTAATCTTGATTAAGAGTCGCAGTCAAAGCTATAGTTTTTTTGATCCATAAATGAATCTTGCAAATATATGAATCTCAAAGATTGAATTAAATTTTTGATATAAGTTACAACAGCAAATATTTTTTACAGTAGAAGGTTGTTCTTCTATTGAGAATGTCAATACCATGCTCGCAGAAAATTTTTTGTTCAGAATTTCTGCGTACTGGTCTCTTCAACACTTTTGCTGTTGGCTTCTTCCTGGTCACATTCAAAGAATTTATCTGAAAACCAAAAAACTCAGCTGCAGTATCAGCAGCCTCTGGAAGTAACCCCGGGTTATCATTGGTTTCTGGAAATAAAATTTCAGTTTCTACTGTGACCATCAATCAATTTTTTCAGGAAAAAAAATATACAAGTTTTCTTTGGATCAATACTGACAAAGAGATATATAAAAATGTTGTAGATTAATATCGTTGGCAGTTTAATTGCAACAACTAAAACTCTGTTTGTAATAAAACAACACTTGGTTTAACGATGAACTGTATAATAGAAAAGATACTTACAACCTGCTTGTCACACAGACCGAACTAAAAGAGACAGAGTTTACCGAGTCGTTCATAGACCTTAATTCTTGATCATAGAAAAAACATATTGTACATAGAGTGAGGTATTCTTCTTAAACTTTTGATATATATTCACAATACCCCCACTTAACAAAAGTTTACATAAAAACAATAAACCAGTCTTCGCAGAGACCTAAATATTCCACAAACTTTGAATTTTTCACATTTTGCAATGGCTTCTTTAATATATCCGCAACCATCTCATCGGTAGGCAAATAGATCAAATCGATTTTGTTTTCATGTACTGTATCTCTTAAAACATGGTACCGAATGTCTATATGTTTCGTTCTATCATGGAAAACTGGATTCGTCGCTAATTTCTGGGCACTCTGATTGTCGTTGTATATGCTTATACAATTCAGTGTTCCTGTCAGCTCACATAAGACATTATTCAAAAAAAATCCTGAGATTACCGTATCAGAGACGAGAAATTATCGCATTTGGAACACTTTTACCGTACACCTTACCACAGAACTTCATAAAGAGAGAAAGAAACAAGATTTTTCCTTAAATATATATTACAATATCCATTTTTTCTAACTGAATATTATTTTGCTTTTGTTTTTCATTTTCCTATTGGTTTATAACATTTAATTTTTCGATTCAATAAGTAAATTTTCGTTTTAGTGACTTGTCAAGGGTAAGTTCCACGTGATAGTCCAAAGTCAATCAGAATTAATTTTTATATTATTTGATTTCTTTATTTGGATTTTGATAATGTCCATCATCCTCCCTTTAATGAATTGAGTGAATGGATGGATTGGGACATTGACAAGGAACCTAGTAGTTCTTTGTCGGCTCATTCTGAAAATTCTATAGTTAATCATTTAACTCCTACTTCAAAGAAAATACTCACAAATATTGTGAGGAACACAGATGAGGTAACTTCTCCTTTTTCTCCAGCCAGTATTTCACTTCTATCAAGAGATGCAATTAAATTTCAATTTGGTGATGATGAAGAGTTAGTAAATGAAGCTTCAGATAAGTCACAAAAAATCTCTAATTTATTAGATGAAAACAAAAATAATCAACTTACGGCAAAAAAATAACAATTCAGAAAAAATATTGAATTTAAAATATCCTATCACATCCTCGAGCCCATTTATAATAATTTTGGAATCTAAATCAAACAACAATATAGGGAATATACATCCTATGAACTGGGGAAAAAAACTATTCCAAAAATTAATCTCTGGAATAAAAACCATAACAAAAAAGGGAAAGATAGAGTATGCATCGAATTTTTGACTGCTCCTGTGCCAATTCATTTATTAACAGCAACCCATTTTCATCCGATTAGGATATTGATATTTATATCCCCTCTAGAATGGTTACATGTAGAGGCGTAATTAAAAATATAGTTGATGAAATCTCAAAACAAGATTTATAGAACATACTGATTGAAGGGTGAAAATTCTATCTGTAAGAAAACTTAAGAAAAGAACAAATACAAATGAAGGTATAAAATATATTCCTTCCAATTCGTGAGTGGTAACCTTCGAAGGTAAAAATCTCCCTGAATATATTTCCATTCGGGGATGTATTCGCAGATTACCATTGTATGTTGGGCCAGTTATTCAGTGTTATAATTGTTTGAGATATGGACACATTTTGTCCAGCTGAAATGGTAAGAAAATGTGGAGATCATCTTATGGAAGATGAATGCCCCAAAAAAGAAAAAGACCAAAACAAATGCGTGAAGATAAGCACGCATCTATAGATCGCAGAAAATATCTCATATTTTGATGCAGTATATCTTGTACTAAAAGCATACACTTTCAAAGATACTTCCCCTACGATGGGAAATTCCAGCCCTTACAAACATCCCTAGGAATATCATTCAATTCCTCCGTTCATCTAATTCTAATACCCAAAAACATATTATCACAGTCTAAAACCGAAGATCTCTATTAGAATCTAACAAAAAGATGTTTCGGTACTCTGAAATATCCAAAAAAAAGGAGGTTACCATGTCCTCCTGGCTATTATATTACAGCTCATAACTTATTTCATTTCGAACTAGGTCGTTCACTCCAATTCTAAGAAATATTCCATCTTCTTCTCCCTCAATACCAGAAATCGGTTATAATTTTCCACCTGATATACTTCAACCGGAAAATATCATCAACATGATTTTGAAGAGTCTTTCGTCAGGAAATTATTTTGAATTGAAAAATAACTAACAAAAGTAGCTAACTCATTAGATCCTTTTCTACAAAAGTCTCCTCCATCCTCCACGAAATAATATCTCCCTCATACCCACTGTATCGGGTTTTGTTCAGATGCTACATATCTATTTTCCCGGTAATTTTTATAAACTAACATATACTTTCAATGTTAAGTATTTTACAATGGAATATTAGGTCCATAAAATCCAATTTAGAAAATTTAAAAATGGAAATTGAGGAATTAAAGTCGTCTGTATTATTACTATTGGAAATCTAGCTTTAGCCGAACTCTAATCTAAGAATAAAAGGATACTCAATTTTACGGCAGGATAGAACTTCCGGAGTGAAAGAATTGCAATCTTAATTAAAGATCACTTTAATTATTCCCCAATACTTTCCTTAAATAATTTTGTAAGTGAAAGTTTCCAAATACAGGGGATAAAGATCTGTTAATGCACAAACTGCCGCCACAACATGTAATCTCATACGCAAAGTGTTTGCGCATGTACATTCTATAGTATTTCAATATTGTTCTATGAAGCATAATCTTTCTACCGTGGTTGCTTCCAATTTAACTTAATTTCTCTATGAAAGAAGAATAACCATAGAAACCATAGACGAAATTTCGTGTAATTGTTGATGTACCAAGACAACTATTCATACTATTCAGAATTCAGTATTCAAACACACACAGTCTCCTAGAAGCTATGGGACATAGCACACACAGAAGAAGTACAGTAAGTTAATTTTGTATACATTATCATTTTATGACACATATTTTATACTTCAACATTCTATACTTCAATATATTTTCTATACTTGTAGTATTCTTTCAATCCCTGAAACCAGGTTCAACATTAAATGTTGAGCCTGGACTGTATTAAATATAGTCCACTTATCTCTCATCTAGTTTGTTGCTCTATATTATTGTTATATCTAATAATAATTCCAACACCAATTCTACACACAAATTACTTATATTGAGTATATCTTAGGGAATCAGATCCTATGTTGATTCTGAAATACGCAGGCTATTTTGATATACTGGCAATATTTCTGACCAGTTACAAATCTTAGGCAATTTCGATCACTCAGAAATTCCATTTCCAATAAACTGATTGAAAATTTACAAGATCCATAATCTTTCCATTATTAATGTTTATTGCCCTCCCCAGTTTCGACCCAGGAAGACTACATGAGCGAACATTGTAAATAAATTAACCTCCTCTTTTATCATATGCAGAGATCTCAACGCACAGAGTCCTCTTTGGAGGTCTAGTTCAGCAAACCCTTATGGACTCAATCTTCAAGATTTCCTCTTAGAAAATGATCTATGCATACTTAATGATGGGTCACCCACAACAATCGTCTTTTTGTTCAAACGAATTAAAGTTGAAAATGGAATAGTCTATATGTCAGGATCCAGGTAATATCGATCATCTTCCCATTCTCATTAGAAATAATAAAATTACTCCTCACCCCTGCTTCTCTGGCAAATTTAGTATCAAGTATCAATTTAATATCAAGAAAGCAAATTGGTTGGATTTCAAGGAGAATATTTCTGAACTAATGGAACATCTCATTCCACACGATCCAGAATATTTTCAGCGAATAAAAGTTAAGGCAGCAGAACAAACTATCCCCCTTCAGAAGGAGTTCCCCAAATCTAACTCTCCCTATTTTGTTCAGTGGTGGGATGACACCTTATCAGAGGTTGTAAAGTTAAGAAACTCCGCATTTCGGAATTATGTATTAAATACATCTCGAGAAAATTTTCTGATCGCAAAAAAGCTCAAGCCTACGCCAAAATGAAGATCAAACAGGCAAAGAAATCAGCTTTTAGATTATTCTGTGAAAATCTTTCTTCCAAGAATAGCTCCCAAGTGTGGAGGGACATTAATGAATTCAAATCTGAGGTGTACTATAAATTCACTCATAAACCTACTGTCGCATGTGGTCAGGCAATTCTAGATATCCTTTGTCCTCCTCTTGTCCCTGCATCATCGCTACCTTCTTTTTGTGTGGGATCAACTCTCTTTGAGAATGTTTCCTTGGATGAACTGGATCGAGTTTTAGATGAAAGAAAAGATTCCTCCCCAGGTAAGGAATGCTAAAGAATCTACCTCTGAATGACAAAACTGCACAAACTTCTCTAGATACTTAACACTAATCTTCATACTCCAGAGATTCCCGGTTCCCTTAAGGAAACGGTCATAATTCCTCTCTGTAAATCAGATAAATCCCCTGATAATCCATTTAATTACAGACCAATTGCTTTGAGTTCATGCCTCATGAAGATCCTGGCTTCATTGCTTGCTATGAGATTAGAGGGAATTTATGAAATAAATATTCCCGATTATGAATTCCAGTTCGGATTTAGAAAGGGAAAATTTGTTAATGATGCAATTTGGTTCCTTGTTTCATCGATCTATTCCTCCTTAGCTAAGGAAGAAGTCATTCTAGTAGTCTTCTTGGATTTAAAACGAACTTATGATTCCGTTAATTTCCATCTGTTAAGGGAGTCCTTACTGTCGGAAGGAATCCCTCAAAATATTATAGAACTCCTCAAAGCAATGATACTTCAGCGAACTGTTTTCCTTGTAGACCCATTAACGAAAAATCACCTGGGTTGAAACCAGGCAAACCTTGGACTAGAACAGGGCTCCCCAGTTACACCTATATTATTTAATATCTATGTAAAAGATGTGGGGTTAGCTGTGAATGTACAAGGAGTGAAAGTTCTCAAATATGCGGATGATATGAACCTATTTGTTTCGGCAACGAATTTTGTGAAAGCATTTGACGGTCTTTCCTCTGCCTTTTTACAGTTGGAGGAGTGGTCGCTCAAGAAAGGAATGCGAATATCCCCAGAGAAATCATCTAGGCTTTGTTGTCATATAACTAAAAAGTGGATCAATCTTCGATCATTACAATTTTTCAACAACAGTATTCCTTGGGTAGATTCTATAAAGTACTTGGGAGTCACTCTTCAGCAAAACATGAATTGGTCCGATTATATTGAGAATATTTGCAAAAAAGCTTTCCAAGGTATAAAAGTTACTAGGTTCTTAACTAGAACTTTGTGGGGATCACACCCATCAACTCTTATGATTTTGTATATATACCTAATCCAGTCTTATCTAGATTTCGGTATCATTTTTTATGGAAGATGTTCTAAACGGATTCTGAAAAAATTGGATACGGTTCAATACGCGGCCCTGCGCTCTTTGAAGTTGACTCCCACTAATATATTACTGGCGGAATCTAAGGATATTCACCTCCATCTAAGAAGGTGTTGGTTGGCTTCAAAATTTCTGTCGAACCAGTTCAGAATTGTGGGAAATCCTTTAATACCTATATTGGAGTTTCTAATGTCTCTTCACCATTTTTGGATAGGCTCGTACAAGCCTCCTCTCGTTGAACCATATCAGATAATTTCGAATCCAGAATTCATTAGTTCTAATTCCCTTCTCCCTTGTTACATCCACGACAATAATGTTCACTATTTCAAGATTGACTTCCTTGAACTTGGTTTAAACAAGAATCAATCTAATGACCAACTCTTTCAAAGTAGATGCAGTGAATTATTTCCAGATTATAAGAGAATATTTACAGATGCATCAAAAGGTAATGATGAAATGGATCTCGGTATATTTTCTGATGAAAATATTACATTCGTGGAACGTCTCCCTAATTTTTTTGAAAAAAATGTTCGGCAGAATTGGAAGCTATCCAAAGAGCAATAACCCTTATTAGAACAAAGAATTTCCACAAGATATTGATAATATCAGATTCCAAAAGTGCCTTGGAAAAGATTACGAATCGGCGACCACACTCTTCAAATGATTTTTTGACATTGCACATTTGGACGGATTTATATCAGATGCAGCAGGATGGATACTCGATTAAATTAATCTGGGTTCCTAGTCACACTGGAATCCTAGGCAATGGGAAAGCGGATATTTTAGCAAAGAGATCTATCAGATTAAATTTTTCTGTTAATATAAGGGGAGAATTTTGGCCATCATTCAAAAGAATTATTTGTGAGAGATGAAAAAATCTTTTTTTGAGGGAAGGTTTGCAAAAGGAAAAACTCTATGTGGAAATGCAGGGAAAAAGCATTTCTCTGTCCAAACCTTGGTTTGATTCGATGCTTCTTCCAAGAATGTATACCACTACGATATCCAGAATAAAATCACTACATTGTTGTAGTCCTACTCATTTATATAAAATAGAAGTGTCGCAATCACATTTGTGTCATTGTGTAGAGATAGGAGACCTATTTCATATCTTTCTAACCTGTAAGGATAATCAAATTAATATAGAGAACCTATGCTCGGACCTGATATCGCTATTGCAAAAGCGGTTACAATTGCCCCTTAATATTTGGGAAGTTTTATTTATCGACGATATTTCGGTAGTAAAATTAATAGTAAATTAATTTTTTATCTGCATCATCTGTAAAAGTTCTGATTGATGTTTGTTCATTTGTGTACTAAGAATCCTTGTATTGTCTACTTCTTTTCCTTGGAGCCTAAGACGTGCATAACCACAACAACTGTTCATTGACAAAATAATGGACATATACATCAAAGCAAAGTTCATATCAGTAAATCGTAAAGGATGAAATTAAACCCTGCTGATTATTGACGTCAAAGCAAAGTTCATATCAGTAAATCGTAAAGGATGAAATTGAACCCTGCTGATTATTGACGACGTCACAACCCATTTATAATGGAATCAGTAGGAAAATTAACTTGAGATGTGTAGATGAAATCAGTTTCCGGGCACATATAAAGGAATAGAAGAAGAAGAAGAAAAATAAAGAAACAATTCTTACTATTCTGTGGTCAAACCTAACCTTCAAACTTGTACAAATTTTCCTAACCCCTCAATATCAGGATATTAAGTAAACAATATAAATATATAACGAACTGGTATATTTATTGTACAAAAAAGCTATAATCTAAGTTTCAATAACAAACTCATCTTCATCAACATCAATACTAGAGGTGAAAGAATACATATCCACTTTATTCATTCTTCCGTACATATTCTGGGTAGGTGTAAAATTAACGCAATTTTCATCTTTTTTCACGCACTGCGAAGTTAATAGTTTACGGTTTTTGTTAACAAGTTATTTCTTGATTTAGTTTGTTTTACTGAACACTCTTTCACATTCAGCATTTGAGTGTGGAATAGAAATCTAGTAAATTCAGTACGAGCTTTGATAAATCTGAAATTCCAAAACACCTTGCGCATTATCATATTTCATCATTTTTCGCCAGAATATGCCAATATCCTCGTTGACATCTATTTTTTTTCAGTAGTAAAATGGTCCACTGTTCATCAATTAGTTGACCTTCACTACTGTCGTAAAAACGTGTCATATTTTGAAGCAAATGAGCTAGAGATGGGAACTGCTGGTGTATATCTAAAGAAACTGCATTTTTGACACAAATATGTACAATTTTGGCAAGATAAAATTGTCGAAATCATACCATTTTCTTTCTAATTTCCACACAAAGCAGAGACATTAGTAGAAAAACTGGCATCTTCCAAAAAACATTTCTAATAACTCAGGCTTTCCTGAAATAATTGGCTTAGAAATTTCATTCATTACCTCTATGCCAACATAAACATTTTTCTTTGGCAGAAACCAAGTTTTGTTTGATGGAACTATTTCAGATATTGATGTTTTGTTGCGTATTGTCTTTCCATGTAGCATAACAGAAAATTTTTATGAGCATCCTCCATCATTTTATACAAATACGGCGGTACTACCTTATCTGACTGATTTTTGTTTTTTTTTTTGTTTTGAGTATGGTCCCTAAATCTAATGGTGACAAGTGGTCCTTAGTATGAAACGAAATATTGTGTTCTGCTAGAAATCTTGATTATTTTCGTTTCAGCTTCCTTAACATTTTTTTCATGGATATTGGAAGAAGTACTGGCAGATTAAAAATACCTGTTTATTGACGTTCCGGGTTGTTTAGCTTTGGATTTATTCTCATGTTTGGTAGAATTTTTATGTTTTTTTTATTGTTGATAATTCACTAATAAATTCTGCATTCCATAGCGCACATCTCGCTCTATATTGATTGTTGTCAACTGGTCGAAGCAATGCCTTGTATTCTGTTCATTACATCCAAGAACTCTCAAATTTCTATAAAATTACTCGAATAAAAGCATTTCGGCAATAATAAATAATTAATAATATATACCTCCAGCCTGTGAGTCTTCCCCTTTATCTCAGATTTTGAGTCACTACCAGTATCAATTTCAGACATTTTGATTTTAGAACCGCTGCTTTTTATTAATGAATATGCATATAGTATTGTTGAATAGTAAAATAATAGTTCAAAGGCTAGAAGAAACTCACCACTTTAATGAGCTCCAGCATTAAAAAAATCATCATCACGAATCTACAATTCAAATTCGTAGATAATATATATCACCATATACTCAAATCACATCTAAATGCTTGTGGGAAGATTCTTGGCAGGAATCTACTTATCAAAAAACGTTACACATAAGCTAATTGAGCATTCTGTTAGTTCTGGATCTTCTAACGAGATGGCACTGGTTAAAGGATTAAATTTTTCCGCATTTGTTTGGTTAAGAATATATTCACGATCAAATGAGCAAAATATGTTGAAATTTGAAATGACACATCTGGCAAAACTGCTCATCACTAAACCCTTCCGAAAAGCAGCTTTTGTCACCGTCCATCGACTTTCTCACCCAGGCACCAATGCAACTGTCAAACTAACCAAACATAGATTCATATGGCCTTCTATCAAAGCCGACTGCATAAAATGGACACAAAGCTGCCTAGAACGCCAACTAGCCAAAGTTACTTGACATGTAGTCGCACCCCTAGGTTCGTTCACCCAACCATCGAGAAGGTTCGAACATGTACACCTCGACATAATAATAATGCCACATTCGGACGGTTTCCAATATTGTCTCATATGTGTCGAAAGATACACACGATGGCCAGAGGCAATCCCGCTACAAGATCAAGAAGCAAAAAACGTAGCCCAAGAATTCTATAGACATTGAATATCTCGATTTGGCACTCCTCTACGCGTCACCACAGACCGAGGAGGATAATTCGAATCGTGCCTGTTGACGAACTTGGCAAGTTAACGGGTACCAAACACCTCCGAACCAGCGTATCATCCAGCCGCCAACGGTATGGTGCAACGCAGTCATCAACTGAAGGCAGCGATCAAATGCCACCAAAACATTCAATGGACAGAGTCACTCCCGACAGTCCTCCTCGGAATCCGAACAGCATGGCACGAAGATTTGAAAACTAGCTCCGCGGAACTAGTTTACGGAGAGACGCTTCGAATACCTGGCAAATTTCTATCAGGGAGAGAAGAGATATGCAAAACCAATGATTCGGCGGAATTTGTAAGAAATCTACGGCTACAGATGCAGCGAGTCAGGCTCACGAATGGCACAAGTCATGGAGAGCGAAAAAGTCTTCAAAAAGCTAAAATCCATGGACTATGTTTTTGTCTGTCATGACGGCCCAAAATCTTGTCTACCATACGACGGACCTTTCCAAGTGATAAAACGTAATGAAAAGACTTTCACCTTTAACTTGAGCGGAAAGGAGTCCACCGTATCACTTGAGAGATTAAAGCCAACACATGTCATCAACTACGACAAGGAAGACGAAAAGAAAGAACATTCTAGAGAAACTTACACGAACAAACAGAAATGTAAAAAACAAGATCCAGAAAGAAAGTACACTTCCCGGAGAGATATATTCAAATAGTTCGTAGCTTCGTTACTGGAAGGGGAGTGTGTGGCGACATGAATTCTACCAGGTTTTCATATTGGCATGTGAGCATGGCTCTTTCAACAAGTGACTACTCAACAGTCTCCCTAGTCTGCCCCCAGAGGCAGAAAGTGTGATAAGGATTACTCCATATCATCGCGTGAAGCGAGAACCCCTCCGAAGAGATTAATTCATTAGCTTCCAGTTTGGGCTTCGGCTCGAAAGCCAAAACCTTCTGACTGGTAGTAGCGAAGCACTATCTAACCTCTACTGGGAGGGCTTCTTATCCAAGCACCCGAACGCAGTCCCATGAACTAAGATAAACCTAAGATTGATGACTCAATTGATCCTGGTACGAGCACCGTCTAACGGCCTGTATGTCCTGACCCACCGAAGCCATGTGAAGTCATTTGATTGATCCTGGCATCAAGCACTAACGGCTAAGCCATTTCGTCAAGATCCACAAACCCTAAAAAGTTACGCATTGATCCGGGGCCAGGAAAAGCCGGTCGTACCGTCAAGTCCCGTTAAACCCCGAGTCATTTAATGAGAATATCCCGAACGTGAGGGTCTGCGAACAGATAAATGAAATACCTCCCTAGTCCAGCATGCAGACTTTCAACCACTGCCATCTCGAGTCCAACACCAATGGGGTGGCCAGGTAGTACAAGTAACACCTGAACAGCGTTATCACATTTAGTGGATTTCTACTTTTTTGGTAAATTTTCGGCAAATCTGTCCAAAATTTAGTAGTCAACTTTTTATGGTAAATTTTCAGTAGATTTTAGCTCTTGATGAAAATGCTGAATAATGTCCTGACCACAGAGCCTGTGTTATGTGAACCACAGAGTCTGTGGTATGTGGACCACAGAGTGTGTGGTATGTGAACCACAGAGTGTGTGGTATGTGGACCACTGACCACAGAGTCTGTGTGTTTAATCTATTATTTCATTCATATTCCGATTTTAAAATTTCATGAATTCCTGCTTCCAGCTAAAATTCTCCTTCTACTGTTCTGTTTATGTAATGCAGCTATTGCCATCTAGTAGAACTAACTTATATTTCTTCTTAATTTGGTGTAGAACTCTGTAACGGTAGGAAATTATTGAAGATATAGGTTACCGATATATTTTTTACAAAGGTAGAATTACTAGAAGTAATTCTAAAGTGCCTAATTTCATTAATAGATAACATTTTTTTTTATTTCAGTGAATCTGAGTTCTTTGAATGACTCGGTAGATTCTGAAAGTTGTTTAGTAAACTGTTGGTAGATTTTTGGCGGATAGTTAGTAGATTTCTTGAAAAAAAGGTGGTAACGGTGCATCTGAGGACAATCCACCTTCCCGCCCCCCGAGGTAACTTAGTATGCTACATAACGCACTCGGCCATTACACAGAATCCGGAGATTTATACTGTTTGGGGTAGAGTACCCCAGTTTTAAGGGAGAAGCCCTGTGCTGCGGCAGACTCCCTGTCAATGAGTTAATCAACCGGCTCAGCCCACCATTTCACCAGAACGGCAAAACTAGGGCCCCATTCGGAGATCTTCCACCATACAGGCCCAGTGACTGGCGCGAATGGCAGGGACGAAATTAGGGTCCTAGTCCTGACAAGCGGCCCCATCTCGTCGAGATCGACTGGGGGGCGAATCTATGGCGACAGCCCAAATGGTATCCAATTCGGCCAAAAGATGGCGTCACCTAAAGTGCAGCATCGAAGTTCTAGAGGAAGTAGTGAAACGCCATCGAAGTGTCTGCCAACAGGTGGCACCACTAAATGTGCAGCATAGTGTAGGAATCATCTAAAGACATACCCCTAAGAGTACTGAAAATCTGGTGACGCCCATAAAAAAATAAGTATTTCTGATATTTACCTAGCCCTTTTTCGATTTGAGCTGAGGGATCATTTAGGGTAGAACATAATTTTTCCAGATAAACAACGAAAACAAACAAAAATTATATTATTGATGTCAAATTTCCATATAAGATTTGTAGGTCTTTTATAAGTGTGCTGTTTATGGATTTTTGGTCTAGTAAATTCCAGAGCTTAGTTACTGGTACGGTTGTCATACGCCTCATTTAGGTCGACGAAAATAAGATGCACATCTCATCCCCTATTCAAATATTGTTGCTAAAATATTGTGACAATTGTAGAGCAAAAAAGACACCGATACGGTGAAAATTGGGAAATGGAAAACCAATAAAAAATACCGAAGCGGCCAACTGAAGAATGTGAAAAAAAAATTATGAAGATTAATTAAATAGTTAAAGTTTAATATGAATTATTCCAAAATACACTGTTTCAGGAAACACTTGTAGGTGTAATACCTACACTAATACACCTAATATATAAAGAAATATGTTGGAACGGAGGAAAACCTATCCAGCATATTGAATCGATTTCTCATACAAGGTGTACAAAAAGAGTATTGGGTATTTGTTACTTCGATAGAACAAAAATTACTTAAAATAAAAAAAGAGATCATTGTTAATTATTACAATATAAAGAGGATAATTATTTGAAAAAGATGATGTTAATTAAAACAAATTGTAGAAATTATAATACTATGTTTTACTACCAATAAAAATATATATTACACATTTTCTTGTTACTCGAGTTTCGGGAAGTGAACTATCCCATCATCAGACAACTGAAGACCTAACAGTGGTACAGAGGTATTTAAACAAAAGTTTAAAAAGTACTCTTAAAGTCCCAACCTTTTAAGAGTACTCTAAGATATCCGGGATCTTACGGAATACTCTTAGATATCTGGGATTTTACGGATTACTCTTAGGAACGCTAAATTTTTTATCGTTATCATCTAGTGGCGGGAGAATAGAACGCTACGTTGTGTAGACAACCCAAGTTACATTTGAACGAGAACGAGGAAACAGCGACGGGAAGTTCAGAATGCAATGATAAGTACATACAATATTTGTTTTCGGAAGGCAGGGTCCCGCATCTGACTCGGTGTATGACAGCGAGGTTATACTTTAGGACAAAAAAAGAGTCGGGGATAAAAAAAACCTTGACCTCTCTTCAGCTTCCATACATTCTTCAACCCTGTTCTACCCTTTATTCATAAATCAAGGTTCCAGAGATCGACAACCTTTCTAACACCCTAAAACATAATTAGTGTGCATGCAAAGGTAAATACAGCAATCAATTGAGTGAACACACAGATAACCTGGCAATAGGAACATGTAACAAAGATCTTAGAGGTAGTTTAACAATAACCCTTTGGTCAGGAATTCCCCATTCACACACCTACTATCTAATTAGATAATTATAATCTGGGCGCATAATATCGTTGTTCATGAATGTCTTGTTGCGACATTCTGAAGACACAGAGATTGTGGTGTCTTCGATTTAACTACCTATTCATTATAATATTTATATCTAATAAAAGTTGTTCAAGAAGGCCTTGTTGCGGCTCTTTCTGAAGACACATGGTTGTGGTGTCAGTATCTAATTGCGGATCCACATTTCATTCATTCTAAACACTCTGAATTCTCAAACAAAGTACCATTGTTAACCTGCTCTTAGATCCCAATAAATGAAATGAAGCTAAAGACGCTTACATGTATGAAATATGTTAAATGGTCAATTCACATTGAAGCATTGAGCTATCCCGTACATTACGGCGTACTCTAAAAGATCGGGTATGTTACGGAGTAATCTGAAGAGCGCTAACCTTTTTATCGTGATCGTCTAGTGGCGGGCGAATAGGACGTTACGTTGTGTAGGCAACCCAAATTACACCTAACGAGAGCAAGGAAACAGTGACGGGAGGTTCAAATATTGGAAACACAGTAATACCAGAATAATAATGGCTCTGCAATAAAGAACCTTTATTATTATTATATTTTTATTAATAATATTTCAAAGCAACAACCCTCAATAAATGGAAACACATTCATCAGCCTGTAGTTAAATCTACTCTACGCAGTGGTTCGCAAAGCGCCCCAGTGAAACCAATAGCGCCCCGGGTCTAAATGACTTATTATTACATATTGTTAGGTCGGTACTCGCTCAAATCAGATATCATTCTTATGCAGCGGAAAGGGTAAAAGTTATGCAGGAAAAGGGGATACAGCCAGCGTGCAACTTCAACCTTCCGGTAACCAGTGCTGAACCTTCCGTTACAAGGGGTAAGTTTAACGGACAGTAAGGTAAAGGTAACTGTGGTATGCCCAGGAGATCTCCTTGAAGAGGGGATCTAACATAATGCAAGTCGACCGGAAAAGTTACTATCAAAATGGACTGTATCTAGCCACCTCGAGGTGACAAAGGCCCAGGAATGCTTAGCTATTACTGCAAGAACGGACCGAACACTACCTGATGAGTTACGCAAACTAATCCCTGGCAATATCACAGTACCCGGAACAAATATCTAGCAATCACTCACACATTCTCACAATAACGTTGGATATCTGGAGCTATTTACTGTCTCTATACGATATGTCGTCCTCTACCAGGACTACTCTGCGGTTTACCCTAAAGAACGCCACTGGTTCACAAGGAATACAACCTTTCAAGGTAAACGGGCACATGCATATGACAAATATGTAACATGAACTTACTAGGATATTATAAAATAGATACAGTACCCCATCACCTAGGTGCGTTAATGAACGTTAAAATAAGAACAAACAAATGGGTAGCCGGGGGATCACACAAGAGTACATGCAAAGCAGTTACATACCAAGCACCGCAATTATTAAGAACAGATAATATAAAATCCCTATTAGCAAGTATTACGCAGGTAAAGAACCACTATTAACAAATACAGCAAAAAGCAATCAGGCACCGAGAGAAAGTATACAATACAAACAGAAAACTTGTGAGGATCGCTTTAGTTATGTACAAAGGCAATGCAATTTAGTTAAAACATTCCAGTCGGATTAAATAACAGTGAAGCAAAAAGACAAGAATGAAAAGCGAAGTACAATGAACGAGCGTGCAGTCATTAATTTCACATTAACACAAAGGTGGTATTCAAAAGTGTAAAGCATGCAATTAATCAGAAGCATTTAAAAGAAGTTTTCTTACTAAGAGTTACCACTCTGTTATAACTGTTATAATTACTATTATCTCGAATCTGTTACTAAGTTGCTCAGGAGGTTTATTTCCAAGAACCTCCCTCTCGAATGAATTCAAATACAATGGGGACGCTATATGGACATTGTTCTCCTTTGTTATTGTCACTAATCACATACGTATCAAGTAACAGCGTCACAGAGTATTTTGACACAGAAATAACGCGGGTAAATACAATGACATAATGGTGGAAACTATATAATCTATGAGGGACTGTGTGACTCGTATGATCCTTAGAGGATCTGGATCTCTTCAGCATACAGGTCGCCCCTAGCTAGAGCATCAATACAGTAAAATCCACCAATGGATAAAGGATATATGAGTCTATGGAAGCGAACATAGACTCTTACTCCTGGCATCGACAGTGACAAGTTGGCATAAAATTCCCTAGGTGGTTCTTCCCGCCTAATCTTCCTTTATAAAAATATGTGGATCTCTTCACCCTTTTTCACGGAAAATCACTAACGTACTAGCCAAGACCGGTCCTCTGACAGAAGAGTCCTAACATTTATTTGCTAACCGAGTAAGATATTACTCTCATGCACATGTTACATGGGTAGGTTAAACTATTAATCGGATTTACTAACTACTATTGTTTATATCCCAGTATAGGGACTCTCTTCAGGTGACGGCTCTCCAGGTCAGTGAACACGTGGAATCTACATATGGGCAGGAGTTGATTCACTTTTCATCGCAGGACCGTCTTAGACGTTCCCGCTGCTACCCGTGTACTTGCTACTCAATAATAAGTCCATCTGGCCAATCGATCTGGGGGTCGTCTGAAGCTCTAGGGTGAAATGTGGTGTTGCGAGGGAGCTTCCACCTCTTAGTTCGGGAGACGGCATTTCGTTTCCAAGCATGCGCACTGAAACTCATCAGACAAGGCGTGATGCGCAGCTCTGCCTGTGACCATGCGTCCGCTTGGAACGCTGACCGTCAAACGCGGTGCCTCGCTCTATTTGAACCTGGCGGGGACGGTTAGTCACGAATCTGTTGACTGGTCGGGTCCTCTATTGGTACGCCGGTCAAACTACGACAGAGCAAGGCAGGTTTCTGGACGAGGAGCGAAAAAGTTGTGGGCTACACGTCTAATCCGAGATGACCTTCTTAAATTTTTCGCGGGTTCTATCTTCTCTTCTTCCTCAATTTCGCCATCTTCCGGTTCCTCATTCTCGCTAATTTGTGGCTCACCTTCAAAAATATATCAACCATATACGCGTAATACTTTTAAAAATTCTTCAAACATAATAATTACGAAGAGATATGTCGACTTCTTCTTAATTTCTGACTCTACTTTAATCAGACAATTTCAACGTGAATAATATACCAAAAATTTCAGATACTTCTTACCCCCGACTCCAAGACCATAGATTCAAAACAAAACTGGGCATACGCGATTTTCTACAAGAAACGACCTATTTAACACGAAAAATAAACGATAAAGAACGGTACTCTTTAATTCCTTGGTCCCTGAACTTAGCACTATATTCAATTTCTCTAATTCTTCTGAGTCGATTCTGAAACTTTCAAAAATAATTACTAATATCTCCCAATATAATTATGATAAAGCTAAATTCTGATACCAATTCAAGCCTCGCACCGCGATCTTTTCTCGACAATCTTACTAGTTTTTCCAACCTGTCAAGACTCCCCAACAAACTCCTTTTTTGGCCATTATAATACCTCGTACGCGTTGGTTTTCTCCTTCCAAATTTTTTGATCCGTTCACCCGCTCAAAATTGCATAGCACTTTTCAAAATTTCAGCTCTTTGCCGAGCCACACGTGTTAACTTCGACGTCATCGTTTTACTCTGGAACTTTCCGTTCCTAAACTCAACTGAAGGAATATGCTTACGTTTCGTACAATCAGCTCTTACGAACTTTTTAATCTGTAGTTTGTTATTATAATATATAGGCCAGAGTAAAATAATTTCCTTTCATGAAACCCCGCATGCCTCGAAAGCGAATTCCTAAATTTAACATTAACTGGTCTGGAGATTAGAATAAACAAATTAATTCAGGGGCATTGAACCTCGCATTGAATTTGCTTTTGTCCACTGAAATTAATTCCTGTATCATTACAGTCCTTGCATAAATTCTAAACCTTGTTGGTTTACCACAGCATGATGAAGCACCCGCTCATTATTCTCGTCCTGTGACAGAATTTCAGGATAACCAGTTTCCCAATAGATTGGTAGGGGCGGACCGATAAGATGGTCTGCTAGATCACCAGATCCCAACAAATTAGATTTTTTTCTGTTGGGATACATATAGGGAATCGTATACGATGATGCTCTAATCACAGCTCTCAACATGCGTAGTTAATACTTTTTGAAGCATTAATCCAGCCATGCTAACAAGTGTTAGTACATCGTTTCAGGATCGGACTGCTTTAGGTTCGAGAGCCTTAAAATTTATTTCATTATTTTTTTACTCAATAAACATCATTAAGTGGTTTCAAATAGTTGTCTTAAGATTTGGATACCCCGCTCATTACAGGTAGGTGCCCGATTTCGACTTATGATGTTTTAACAACACGTGAAGTATTCAAATGGGAGATTTTTTTTAACATTTTCTTACTTCTTCTGTTGAAATATTTACCAGAAATGCAAGGATTAAAGTCCATTTCTCAGGTTGTCTGATTCGACTGCACTAAAAGCCCAAGACACCATTCAGGATTTATGACAGGCGGGACCAGGGGTAAAATAAATTTGTTAAAACTATTTTCAAGCTTTTCAATACTTAGTTCTGCAAAAAAGAACCGAATGTTAGATCGGCAAATATCCGTGCAAAATTCTACCCATTTTGCAATTAATTTCGAACAGCTTGTATATTGGAGTGAAAGAATGATGCTCTACAAATTAAACCTTGAATAATTTTTACTGCAGGTTTCATCATTTTGGCTATTTTGTCCGTGGGAAATCCGTCCAAAATTCAAATGATATTGGATGGAGTAGTACGTTACTTTGTGATAGTTCATTTTAATGGAATGAAATAAATTTTCTGTTTCACTTTTTATTAAAAAGTGATAGAAAACAAAGTAATTTCTCATTTCATTCCATTCAAATGATATTGTCAGTTGTTTCAATGTCCTATAGACATTTTCATACCTATAGTGATATTGGACTGATGCACTTAATTCTCTGCATTATAGTAAAAAAGTAAATAGGGCGTAACATTTGAAAAAATCGGAAATATCAATTTCAAGTTCATCACATTTGGCAATCAATAACGGACACCTGTGTATGGCAGATTAATCTTTTTGTTCTGATGACTATGAATCTCTCAGTAACCAAGAATTCGTATCACATTCGTGTTACGTCTTGTTTTTGCAACCGTTTTAGGTCTTTCAGCGGAGTGCTGTGCACTCAACTTTTTCCATCTCTCTGAATAAGATCTGTACCCTTAGAAAAATATTACTAAGATTTCGCATTTTAATAGAGATGGTGAAGGTCATAGAAAATACATAAAATATA
The DNA here is from genome assembly GCA_034642435.1 of Megalocaria dilatata. Lineage (NCBI taxonomy): Eukaryota > Metazoa > Arthropoda > Insecta > Coleoptera > Coccinellidae > Megalocaria > Megalocaria dilatata. The sequence goes on from CM067855.1 coordinate 86,200,307, forward strand.
CAGGCAAACCATTTGAAAAATGACCCGTTTGTTGAATACCTTTCTTAGAAACATCCTGTATAACGGAAAATAAATTTCTTAATAAATATGTAATACACCGCTTTATCTATAACCCACTCAGGGTCATTTCCCTTAATATACAAGTGTGTTTATCTCATTATAAAAAGGGTAATATGTGTGAAACTTTTTTATATTTCCTACTTTCAATAAAAATAAAGTTAATTCCAATTTTTAAATAATGAAACAAGCAAAACGAAATAATACTCAATATAAATCTTTTTCTAACTATTAACCCTTACCACTGTCACCATTAACTATCTTCATTCTACTCATAATTCCTGAATCTAGTTCCCTACTCGAAAAGTTATCAAAGTCGGCTTTTTCTAAGTTCCCATCGTTTCAACGCCTACACACGTCTAGACCATCCAGATCTTTTGACTTGTCGATTTCTTATCTCGACTTTATTGAGAATTCCCAATCTTAGCCTTGAAGTCCTTTGTGTCGTCTGCACTAAAATCATAATCGCGAACTTCCGTTCCCAAGACATCCACGTTGAAATTTAAATGAATCGATCTATTGATTAATACATTGTTGCTTTTAGAATTATCGCCCCTTGTTTAGGCTACATTTCTATCTTAAATAATTAACACCGCTTGTCAGTCCTCGAGCTTTATTATAATGGAATTCTTTGAATCAAAATTTAGTTCCCTATTTCTAAGTAAAACATAGGCTCTTTATTACAAATAAACCTAAGAGCAAATTAATTATCGATAAAATAATATTTCTAAAATTAGCAAATTTATCTTTAGGTAAAGATTTGGTAAACATATCAGCTAAATTTTGAGAAGTTACATATTGCAATTTAAAAAAACACTGTTTTGAAACAAAAGTCTTTTACAAAGTGATACTTGATTTCCTCATGTTTGGTTCTCTTAAAATTTTCAAAATTTTCCACTGTAGCAATAGCACTCAAGTTATCGGATTTTAAAAGTAATTCCTTCGAATAACAGAATTCAGTTAATATTCCTGTTATATTCACTATTTCCTGTGCTGCTAATGCTCCTGCCACATGTTCTGACTCCATGCAACTGAGTGCAACACAGGTTTGTTTTCTTGAAAACCTTGCGATGGGATTGTTGTTATGGAGTGATATGAATCCATAAATTTTGTTCTGGTTTGCTTATCTCCGCCCCAAAATCTCCATCACACATTGCCACTAATCATGTGTTTCCCCTGGTAAATAATAATCCATATTCTTTTGTATTATTTAGATAACCCAATACTCTCTTTGCTGCATTCCAAGTACTCATAGCAGGCTTGCCAAATATGTGCTTAATAATGAGACACTATGACATGACATATATCTGGTCTTATTGTTAATGATATATACATTAAACTGCAAATTAATCTTCTATATAGTACTTGAAATCCTTTTGCGACTAACCTTGCCTTTTTAGTTCCATCCTCTATTAATTTGAATATGCATCGTGTTTCAACTACAGTTATATTTTCTGGTAAATTTAAATGTGTCCAAGTTTGCAATTTTTCACATAAATTTAATTATTTTTGTATCGCTTCTTACCGTTCTGGTTGTTCAATTGCTTCCTGGTATGTTTTTGGAAGAAGACAATATGCTACATGTAGTTCATAATCCCTTAAATATCCTGGTTTTCTTACAATTCTTCCTGACCCTATTGTTTGAGCAGTCTCTTCTTCTTGCACCTCTGGTACATTTTCAAGTTGTTCTTTTGCTAGATTTTCTTCAATGGTTTGATTCTTTATTTCTTCATTTGCAAAATGTATTCCCTTGTGATTTTGTTCACTTTCTTGAATTTTGATATTTCACATATCTTGATCGTATTACTTTTCACTTTTCTTTCTTCAGGCAACTATAAACACCATTCACCTCCGCAATATCCAATTAATACCGCTTTCTTTGCTCCTTTGCTTCTTACCTTTCGGTAACATTGTATACCATGAACAACAGCCAAAAATTTTAAGCTTGCATAAATGATTTTATTACTCCATAACATAGATGGTGTGTTCCCTCCTGTTGGCAAACGATTTAATTCATACACAGAAGTTTTTAGTGCTTCACACCATAAATCTTTTGGTATTTGAGATTCAATTATTTTTGTTCTGATTTTATCAAGTAGAGTCCTGCTGTTCTGTTTTCTTGTGGTGAATGAGGTATGATATATTCTTAAATTATTCCTTTTTTCTTGCAATAACTCTTGAAATCATTTACAAATTTACCGCCATTATCCAATCTTATTGATTTGACTTGTTTCTCTTGTTGTCTTAGAAGTTCCTCGATATAATTCATCAGATTCTATTCAGCCCCATTATTGTTTTTTAATGGTTTCATTACCAAGAAATGTGAATAATCATCTATTATTGTTTGAAAATACTTTGAACCATCATAAGCTATTGGATTAAATGGACCACAAATATCTGATTAGTTCTCCTATTTCTGTAGTTTTCGTTTCCATGTCTTTAAATGGATTTCAGACTCCTTTGCATGCATATTGAACATTATTTTCTGTAGGTAGTTCCAATTGCATCAGTATTGCTCCATTTCCAGGATGACCTATAATTCTTCTACTTTATTTATATTTCAATGTTCATTCAAGTTTCTACTCTTGTCTATCTTCAATAAATACAAGCCATTTCTGAATTGGCATGTTAATTCAAAATTTTTACCACTTATAGTAGTAGTCTTATCTTTTCTTACCATATAGTTTTCCAAATCTTCTTTGAGAAAATGATTACTTGCTCCCGATTCTGATACCAAAGATATTTTGTCATCTACTTCAGAACACAAATTTGCTGTATATAGTTGAACTTCATTATCTTCCATCATATGAGCTTGCCCTGAGTTTTGTTTATTGTCTCTAGCTAGTCCAGCATATTTTTTCCTCCTTGTCTTCTACTATAGTCACATCTGCCTCTTTTGGGACATGTTAAGTACCAATGCTGTTGACTCCCACATTTGGAGCAACCATTTGATGCTGAGGTTGATGCCTTGAAACTAGATTCATAATTATTAAAACTGTGTTTAACTCAAGTTCTTCATCTAATAATCTAGCTTTTACAAAATCAAATTCTACATTTTCTGGTTTCTAATGCAGTAAACACATTATTATATTTTGATGGTAAAGCTAATAACAAATGACATACCTTGTCATCATGTAGTATCGATCCCAGTTCTTCCTATTCTCATATAAGAGTATCAAATTTTAGGAATAAATCTTTTAACTTATCATTGTCTTCATTTTTGAGATCAATTAGTTTTCTCCATAAGGCCAGCTTTGTGAACGAGGTTGTTCTTATAAATAATAATAATAATAATAATAAAGGACTTTTATTGAACTGATACAACATCACCATAGTAATTACAGCATAATGCTCTGGGCGAGATTCAGTTCAGCCATGCTGCAGAGTAACCTCAACAAGCACAGCTGTCTGTTCAGCTAACCCAGGAATCAAGTACATATTAATTAAATGTATGACAGCCCTTATACCCACCAACTACCAACAAATAAAATTCGAACAGAAAAATAGAGAAAATAATTTAGAGAATATTGCAGAGATACTAGAACACAAAAAATGAACACAGAACATAAAAATAAATATAGTACCCCAATAATTTAAGATTTAAAGTAATCTAACATATATTGCCTACATTTTCTATGTGTCAAACTCAAAACTCCCCCAAACCTGTTCAAAAGGCTAGCAATATTGTATGAGAAAGATCTCTGAAAAAATTTGGTGTAATGACGTGGTATAGTGATGGTGTTTTTGTGCCTTATGTTAATATTATGCACGTCAGTTCTGAAAGTGATCCTGTTGTACAAGTATGGTGGCATCCGTTCTCGAACGATCCGGTGGAAAAGCGCCACAGAGTGTAGGCATCGCCTATCTTTCATGTTTATCCATTCAGTCTCCCCGAGTTTATACGTGATTGGCTCATACTTCCGAACACCATGAATCAATCGCAAACAAGAGTTTTGTACTCTCTGTATTCGGCAACTATCAGCGGCAGTTATACAGGGATCGTAGACACTATCGCAAAAGTTGAAGTGCGACAGCACGAGAGAGTCACACAGGGTGGTCTTCAGCGGTCTCGTCAAAACTTTCCTGCACTGAAAGATCTTTCTCAAGCCGACACATGCCTTACGAATACATAAACTTACATGAGAAGAAAATCTCAAGTCGCAGTCAATAATCAATCCCAGATTTTTAAACTCTGATTCGAACCTAACCGGACTCCCGCTGCACTGTATCTGAGCTGCATAGTTGTTCTGAAATATTTCCCTGTTCGTCCTTTTACCAAATATCATTCCAACAGTCTTCCCGTCATTAAGTTTCAAGCAGTGCTGTTCAGAAAATTCCTTTAAGCGCTGTAGGTCATGTTGATAGCTGCTACAACTTGCTCGCTTTCTTCAAGCAAGAAAGAAATATAGCACTGCGTGTCATCAGCAAAGTTATGCTCGAAAAATGACAAAAGGAAAGTCCGTAGGCGCAGAATGTATGCTGAAAACAATTTAGGACCCACCACAGATCCCTGCGGTACTCCCCTGGTGACCTTGCGAAACTCCGACAGAACTCCACCGACAAACACCGCCTGCTGCCTATCGCGAAGATAATCTGCTACTAAATCCACAGCTGTCACCGAAAAACCGAGATAAAGTAAAATTGAACACAATAACCGATGATTTAGCGTATCAAACGCCTTCGAATAATCAAAACAGAGAAGTACCGTTGTCAAACCCCTATCCGTTGATCTAATTATATCATCCGTGATATTCAAGAGTGCAGTATTACAGCTATGACCTTTTTTGTATCCTGACTGATTTTCGGGTATTATGTCGTTGGTATCAAAATAATGTTGCATTTGTCTATCCAGAATTTTTTCTAATATTTTGGAGAATGTTGTCAGAATACTGATAGGTCTAATGTCTCTTAAGTTGGTCGGGTTAGATGTTTTTGCCACCGGGACAACTTTCGCCTTCTTCCACATAGTCGGGAACACAGAGTTCCTAATGCTAAAATTAAAAATATGCGTTATGTATGGCAACAGGAATGGAACACACAGTAATATGGTCTTTATACCTATACCATCTATACCCGCCGCTGTGCTTTTGATAGTTTTCAAAATATTTAGCACTTCTATCTCATCGACACACTTGAAGTTAAACGTGATATTTGCATTGAATCTACTATTTTGATAATAATGTATCACCTGCGGGTCGGGTGGAAGATCCGGTACCGCATCTATAAAGGAAGCATTTATGTCCGAAGCAGTGCCAATCACATCCGGTATGTCGGCAGGCCGACTTTTATCCCCACCCAAATTTAGAAGCCCCAAGCTAGCCCAGAGTTCTTTAGGGTTGTTTTCTCTATATTTCTGGGTGAAAAACGCTTTTTTCTCTTTTCTCATAGCGACAGTTACCAAGTTTCTGAGACATTTATAATTGTCCCTATTTATCTGGTTGGGATGCCTTCTAAACCTACCTAAGGCGATATCTCTATCTCTCTGCATCTGTCTAAGGGTATCAGTGAGCCATGGAGCCCATTTTTTGTTAATCTATGAGTTGTATATGGCGCATGGCGGTCCAATAGAATTTTCAGGCTTTCAGTCAGAAAATCTACTTTTTCATCAATCGTCTGAAAATGGTAGATGGAGTCCCACGGAATGGACCGAAGCTCTGCGGAAAAACCTCCATAGTTGAACGACCTAAAGTCCCTGACAGTTTTGAAAATAATTTCTTTGTTTGATCTCTCCTTCTTTAGATGCGCCACAACAAGCTCGTGATCACCGATGTCCACGTGAAGGACCTCAATTTTCGAAACAATTTTTTTTTGATTTGTTATAACGTAATCTATCAATGTGAACGAATATTGAGTTATCCTAGTTGGCTGATCCACTAACTGATGAAATCCGAGACCCTCGAGAAACCTCAGCACAAATCTAGCGTTGGACTCATTCACCCGGAGCAGATCAACATTAAAATCACCCATACATAAGATATCATCGTACCGCGAAGCTAGATCAACCAACGTATACTCGAACTCCCGGAAAAAATCGACATAGCTCATATTTGGGGGTCTATAGGCAACCCCAATAACACAATCTTTTCCCCAAAGATTCGTTCTTAACCATAATTGCTCAACACTTTCATTACTTTGTACAACAGTATAGGAAATACCTCTTTTAATATAAATTCCTACACCACCTCCACTTCTACCACGCCTGTCTTGTCTAATGAAATCATAACCATCGATCAGGATTTCCTCATCAGAAATATTCGCTGTTAACCAAGTTTCACTTACTCCAAAGATATCCGGCAGATTTGAGAGAACATATGACCTTAATTGAGAAAAATGGGGAACTATACGGTTAACGTTTAGGTGTGCAACTGTAATATTATTGTTCATTATGCAAACGATACTTAATTTTCATCCTCAAATGTTTGCTTATACCTAGGTACTATTGGAAAAAAAGTAAAATGAATTTAACAATTTATTAATATGTACACAAGTGTGTAAAAATAGTATATGATTCAAAAACTATGTCCCAATTATTTATTAGATTTTGACAATAACAATTTCTCTGCAATAACTCGAATGAAAACAAAGAGGTCAGAAAGTAATAAGAATAGGTCAGGAACAATTCCTCGTAAAGCTCCCAAAATCAAAAATAATACTACTTACAATTAGTGAATATTGATTTTAAATCTCATCAGTACTTTTTATAACCCTTTTTTCACCACCTTCGTTCACGAAAACTTCCCCTCTCCAAGTCCAGCTATTTTTAACACCATACTTTTCACAAGTATTCTTATAAAGAAGTTGTTTGGTCTTTGTCAGAACTTCTTGAAAAACTATTCCACTATTTTTCAACAATTTCTTCTTATTAAATATGTTATCGCGTTTCCATTTGTTTACAAATATAACCGCTGCTGGTCGAGGTCTGTTACGTCCTTGACGTTTCACTCCCAATCTGTAGCAGAAATTAATATCATTTTCCGTAATGGAAATGCCGATTTTAGTTCTTATTTGATCGACTATTTGTTTCCTCAGAGTCTCATTGCCTGATTCTGCATCTTCTGTCAGTCCACAAATTATTATTCCGTTATGCCTGTGTTTTTGATAATCTGAATTTGTTTCTACGGACGATAATTCTGACATTGTATTTTTCAACTCAATCTTCATGGAATCGATTTCAGTTCGAACTGATTCCTCGAATTGAACAATTCTCATTAGTAATTCCTCATTGGTGATGTATTCTCGTGAAGTTTTTGAGGTTTCGACGTTCCTTGAAGTGATCAAACTTTTGAGTTCACTCACTTGGACCGACATGTTTTCTTCCAGCATTTTAACTTTATCCTCGAGAGAACCTTTTTTTTCTGGTGCATTTTGCCGGGTTGATCTTTTGTCACCTCCCATACTATTCGTGTAAGTGCTGAGATAAAACTTTTGAAAATTTTCTTCGAATTAACCACTTATCACCTTTATTAACTTAATTTATACGGGAGCGATACACGACCTACTCAGGCGACATATGAAATATCAAAAATATAATACGCCTCTTAAAGCATCAATCTGTTCCTTCGCATTGATACAGTCTTGTATTATATCCAAATGTTATCAGAAATACCTGTTTCTATGATTGATTAAGCTTTTTCATCTGATTTTTGTCACTATTTTATTCTCTTCACTTGTAGTCGAAGTTGGTGGTACTTCATCTAGGGCATTGAGACATCCTTCTTTCCTGCATATAACTTTTACTCTGAACAACCAATTATTGAAGTTATGGGCTTCTAATGTCGGAATCATCGTATACGACGTATTCATTTTTTCAATTTTATATCTTAAGTACGAGTTGACCACACTCTTTTTCCTTTTCCTTCTTATTGCTTACAAGTTCAGTTGTCCATTATGGGCTGGGCACATAACCTATTGAATATTAAACTTTGGAAGTAATATGTATTGAAAAAACTGAAATAACTATTTAGTATTATAATACAAAAGGGTTTTTCTTCAGAATACAAGAATAATTCATTTCTGTCAACTGTCTAACTAACTTTCATGCATTGGTAGCAATAGTAGCCTGAAATTCATAGAATATTAACATTAGGATCTATTCACACTAGTAATATCAAGGTATATTTTCACTTTATTCAATATCATAGCCGTATTAAAATTTGGATAAGTCTATGGTCAATAGATGCCTATTTTTTTAAGATTGAATGCTAGAAAAAATTCTCGTAATTTATCTGCACGAAATTATGGATGAGTCCTCGTTTCTATATTTCGCATCTTAAACTAAATTTCAAATCGATCGGAAATTTGGCATAAATTTTCGTGTCGTTATTATAGACTTAAATACTATATTGAATTTAGATTGGATAAGTTATTTCGGAATTATTGGGAAACTAAGAAAAGCTCCAATTGTGAATAAGTGCGGAACCACTGCCCATTAACCCACTCATCTGAGATATTTAGAACCCTTACCGATTTTGACGTTTCAAGTCTCTAGCTCTTTCCGTTCGAAAGTTACTGGTTACGAGCGAACTAGACCAAGCTCTGATTCTTCACGTGTGAGTTCATTTTAGTCATTTGAGATCATTTTCAGCTCATAATTCGAAAAATACACACATTTGGACGAAATAAAAAAAAGCAAACAAAAACAAAATATTGTGAGCGGAGTAGCGTTGAGCGCAAAAGACACCACAACAGCAGTCCCACGATCGAGTCTTAATTTATCATTTTCCGACACCACCCATAGTCATGAGACATTTACTTAAATCTGGAACAGGTCGCTTTACTTCTTCAATTATATATAATTTATCCTCATAGGAATGACTCGAAAAATGTAGCTGATTTATTGAAAGATTTACAAAATCAGAAGTACTTCGAATATTTTCATTTACCGTGCGAATTTGAGACGACTCACTCGGTTCATTTCACCCTCTGGTAATAATAAAGTCGCTTAACAAAATGAAAAGTCTTTTCGAAAAAAGTTCACACGAACACGGAGATAAACTTACACGAGACAGTCGAGACACAATAAACGCTACCACCAAATCAAAAGAAAACGAAAACTATCCAGATTTCCCGTTTCCCAATTAACCCGAATACTGCAGTTCGCCCTTCATCGAGGCATGCCTCAAATGTATCTTTTAGAAGCCGCCTTCAAAGGCGTAGGAATACTCGCGATTTCTCGTCGTGTCGATGTAGATAACGCGCTAGACAAGAAAGCGCGTGAAGCATGCCTCCAACCGTTCTTCTTAAAGAGGAAGTGAGATGAATATACAAGAATCGTGAGACTGAGCATGGATATTATGGAACAGAGACCCAGTGCTGTACCGTATGATGTGAAATTGAGGATGAAATGGGTTAATAAAATATTCGATTAATACGTCTAATTTCCAGAATTTATTTGGTGAGGCACTGCTTCACTTACCTCATAGGACAAGCCGCCACTGATTGTGGGTGATATGAACAAGCACGCAAAAGGTCCTCACTTCACGTCAGTGTTTTTCACAATTTTTGTTATTTATGTTGTCATATGATCGTTAATTACCTTCTCGGCGCCGAATTGGCGGTTCAGTTTTTATGCTAATGCTCAAACAGACGGTTAATATTGAATATTCCTACGGATTGTTTTATTGCGTTATTTAATTGTGATTAGTTGACGGTGTTTTCTTTTAAAATATTTGTAAGTATTGTTATTATGAATTTCATAGTGTAATTACAATAATGCTTTATATATCCTCTGAAAATTCAATTTTAAACCTTCATTATTTTGTTGAACCAGAAAATGGTTTCGATATTAAAACGTTCAATTCTAAATAAATATTTTGATATTATCAATGTTAGTAGAAAACCAGAATGATGGGATCATAAACCTGAACTCATTATTTCATATTCCCAAGAAATGTTTGTTATACCTAATGAATAAAAAAATTTCATTGAATTTGCAGGGTTATATTTGTTGCATGAATATATATCTCATTAAAAAATAAGACGACAAATTTCTATTAAATTCTTTCCTTCCATTAGTATATAGTGAGATTCACTTTACATTGAGCTAATATTTCCTCACATAAATATGAATGAAAATAAATCATGTGCTTATTACTTCAGTGTAACTGATTATGTGGAAACATTCAGATTTTTTCAAATTGCAGGAAACATGCCTAAAGTGAGGAAAAATACGGATAGTGAGGCGCAAGGTAAGAAATTATCAATGATTTGTCATTTTGTAAATATTAATTGGAACATGTGTATTAAATAATATGTTGATTTCTATTCATTATTAATAAGCAGAATAAGTGTAGTATAGTAGAACAAGTTTGAAATCAACATACATGTGTAATATTTAAATAAGTGTATCATAGTTTCTATCAAGAAAAGTCCAACACGATTAGTATATCCAAAAACAATTGGATTTTACCAACATTTCCTTTTTTTTATTGTTGTAGATACTATGTTTTTTGGGGATTCAAAACTTTAAAATGTATGAGGATTTAAAATTTTTTGACGAAATTGCAGAAACTTATACATAAAGTTTGTAAAGTGGTACTGTTTATTTTTTTTTACTCACGTGTTGAATGCAATATTTTTCTACAATCATGAAAATTATAGAGACTCAGAAATGTATGTTTCCGTTATTCAATATTCTTTCATATATATTTCAATATGACCTGTGATTTATCATATGTGAATTTTTAATTTGAAAAGTTAAAGCTATATCTCCTTCGATATTTTGGGCAGCAAATTCAGTATTGCTGTATTCAAATTTGTACTATCTTCTGCTATATGATGTTTGGATTTTCATCAATATTTTGGTAATTCTGTCCTATTATTAATTTAATTTATGTTCTGACATAGCAACAGGCTCGATTTATGTTTAGTTTATAAATACAGCGTGTTTCTAAATTGATGTGAGAAAATTTCAGAGGTGGTTATTTATCAAAAATTTCATATAATAAATAAAATCCATGCTTTATTAGTAAACCCTAAGGTCCTCAACTTAAGTCTGTTGTTTACAAATATATAGGATGTTACATCAGTAGAGTCAAAATTTTAATGTGTTGTTTGAAAAAAAACCACAAGACTTTTATGTACCAATTGTGTTCTTGGTCTCTTGCAAGTTCCCAGACGGTTTTCTGTGTGGTCTTGCTTCGGCATTTCTGTTAGTGCAAAATTTTTGGCCCTCACATGAAGGATATATCACATTGTTCTATGCTTTAATATGCTAACCTGCTATCTTGTTCATTGGCGATTGTGATGATATTTTGTTGTTAAATATGATAAATTGCGATTTATTCGGGTTAAGTTTTAGCTTCTATGGGTTGAATTAATATGTTGTTACATAAGCTAGGTGTTGTAAGTCTTCTACTGATCTCTTATGGTTCTTTTTGTAACTAATCAGTGTCGTATCATCTGAGTACTGAAGGATGTGTAGATTTTCATTAAAGTATTCGAGGTGATTGAAGTAGTATATTTCATGGCAGTAAGCTTTATTAAAAAATGTCGACAGGGATGAACCTTGTGCGATCCCTTTTTTCATTGTAAAATGTTATCGAGTAGCAGTTGTTAATTTTGACTCGGAGAGTTCTATTTTCATAGTAATTTTTCAGTAGCCATAGTAGATCAGTTGGACATTTCAGTTTTTTCAATTTGATGAGTAGTCAGCTGTTAAATGCCTATTTTTATATCCAGGAATAAAGCTGCAGTATGTTTTCCAATTAGCTTGTTTGTTTGGATGTTTGGGATTAGTGTTGTTAGTGGATGGACGGTGAATGTCTTATCTTTGAACGAAAATTGATGGTCAAGTATTTTTTGGTCAATTGCTGCTTCGACTTTTTTTTTCAATTGTATGTTCCAGCCGTTTCCCCAGGACTGGTAAGAGAGTGATGGGATGGTAATTTTTCACATTATGTTGGTCTATGTTGGGTTTTGGGATAGTAACAATGGTTCCTTGCTTCCATTCTGGGGGAAAATAGTGGTGGTTTAGACAGTACTCATATATTTTGATTATATACATGTGGACACCATCGTTCAATTTTCAAAGTATTCCTTTGGTAATGTTGTTGTAACCAGTAGTAGTGTTTTTTCCTTTATTAATTTCAAAATATATTTCTTCATCTATGTTGGTGCTACATGCCTCGGGTTCCCCTGCAAGAATTCCTTATACCAATTAGTGACTTCGTCAAATTTTTGTTGATCGTATTGTGGTTCGTGACTTTCTTTGAAAGAGTTTTTGAAGTAGTTTGCAAAGACCTTGGTTTTCTGTTCATCAATGGAATATATTCTTTTTTATTGGAGTAGGGTTTGTATTTTCTTTATATTAGGTCAGTTTTTTATTATTTGTCAGTAATTTTCTTCTTTAAATTCAATAATCTCATCACATACGGATATCCACTTATGTTCTTTGTAGAAACGGATGAGGGTCTGGATACTTTTATTAAATCAATTCAGTTGACTTTTTGCTTAATGTATGGTGGCAGCTTGTGGATATAATGTTTGGCTTTCTGAATAGGGCTGTTTTCTTGTGTAAGTGAGGTGAAGTTAGTACTGAAGTGGCTGACTTTTTCAGGATAGATAGCTTCCTCAGAAACTCCATCAACGTAATTCTCAACATTTAATTGAGTTTTTTCATATTGCAACCTTTGATATTCAATTTTGTTCTTCCCTCTTTTGTGATATGTTTTTTCAGATCAATAATTATTACTATAGCGTCAGGTTCTGCACTTGCTTTAGTGATGGGGCCCTTCGCACTTGGTAAACTTGATAGAGAGAGTGCAATTTCTGTGTGTATGTTTGAAAACTTGAAAGCGAGAACTTGGGTAATCAGAGTTGGCGGGTTGCTGGGGTATATAGGGTGTATCTGGGTTTGTAGAAGATACCCATGTTAAGCATCCTTTCTGAATAATGAGTCAAGAAGTTACGGTTCGTATCATATGTGGGCTTGCTAGTTGCTTTAGCTATGATTCTTATACAGTAGCGATGTTCTATGTTGCAGTTTTTTAGATTTTGTCTCCTTTATGTCAAGTTCTACTAAACCAACAACGACGCTGTATGAAGCCCTAGAGTCGACTGTGTGTGAAGGGGGGTTTGTTGAAGCTCGAGTTTTTTTATAGCTGGATATTTTTTGTCTGTTTCTAGTTGCTGGAGGGTGTCCATAGTTATGTTTTTTTCTTGATTTGTTTTCAGTAGAAAGCCCTGCTTGGTAGCAAGTATGATGTCTTGTTAGTTAGGGTGTACTATGCCCTGTGTATCTGAGAGGTCTTTGCGTGTCATGCTCGTTTGTGTTCCAATATAGAATAGATGTTTGTATTGATTTGTTAACAATTTCCTTCATTTTAGCAGAGTAATTTCTTCGTTAGGAATTTTAGTGGAATCTTCAATATGGGGAACATTGTTCGTGTTGTGCATTGTATTTAAGTGTGATGGAATATGAGATGGCGTATGTTTACTGGAATTTCCTTCAGTAGACTGATTATTTTTTGTGGATTCTTGATTAATTGGACTGGAGACATATGCAGTTTATTTCTTTTTTTATTTGTAGACTTAGAATTGGAGGTGAATTTTAACTTCTTTTCCTTTTATGGCATACCTTTCTCCACTGGCCGTTGACTTCAGTCTCCATCTCGGAGTATTCAACACCAGTAGAGCTATTTATGGTAATAAGTTTTGAAAAATAAATTTGGTATAACCAAAGCATCTTTTTAACAATGCAGTGTGATTCGGCCAACACTTTGTCTCATAAAATGTTTTCAATAATTCATAACACAGATTGAAAATATTTACTGCAGAATAATTTATTTGTCCTCTTGCCTTCACATTTTATTACTTCATTGCCTCTCATCGTTTGAAGATTATGGCTTGTCAATTTTATTACAAAAATTCATGTCACCAGTCTAACAATGCTCAGAGATAAGTCTCATTATGGGCCTCTAGTCCCGTTCTTACTTGTCAATGTTGAACTATGACTGTAAAATTGCTCATAGGTAAGTCTCCCTATGGACATCCCGTCCGTGTCATACTTGTGAATCTTACACTTTTGATTAGTGAAAACTTGAAATTACAAAGGGTTAAATTCCTTGGGCAACATAGCATTCGAAACAAACATGACACAATGCAATTGTAACATAACAAGATCATAATATCAAAAAGACAAGCATAAAATATAAAATCCAATAGACATGATAAAGATCTTATTCATCTCGGGTGAGATCACATCTTCTTTCATCTTGTTGACCATTTCGTCAAATCCCACGTGGAAAGCCTCATCATGTTATTCAGTCTTGCCATCGTCAGGACAAAGCAGCTGGGTCAGTTTTTTTGGCCTCCCGATAAACCACATCATCTAGAGCTGAGAACCTGTAACATTACATAAAGCAAATATTTTATTGCCACAAGGTAAATTTTTACTTAAATAATCAACATGTTTCATCATTTCACTGGGCTGATATTTTATTCCAATTTGAAGGAAACCTGCACTCGTTAACAAATCTATTTGATTCTGATTTCGAAATGAAGGATAAATATTGCTAACTAGTTGTTCAGTTCTCTGTGATCTATGCAATGTCTGATTTCACCCAGTAAGATTCACTATGTCTGATTATTCCTAATTCTAGTTATTATATCTCTAATTTTTAGTCTCTCTAGATATGGTAAATTTCTAATGCAAAAAATTACCAGGGACTAATATTTTAATTAGATTCTCAATTTACCTGTGGTTACTGTATCAGGTTTAAATTTAACCCTATATTTTACTATTTCAATTATGTTGACTTTTTAAAGAACCTGCCAGTGAGATTTTGAAATCAACACAACCTTTAGTGACCTTCAGTTCAATATACCTTCCTTTGAAAATTTCTAAATCAATCAAAGCATCAATATCTTTATAAGGCATAACATGATCTGCAACTATATTGAATTAAATTTCTATGGCTAATCCCTGTTTATAAAATAAGAAAATTGGTTATATTGTTTTTAATTCAAACTTTTCTATTACCATTATAAATTAA
The DNA here is from genome assembly GCA_034642435.1 of Megalocaria dilatata. NCBI lineage: Eukaryota > Metazoa > Arthropoda > Insecta > Coleoptera > Coccinellidae > Megalocaria > Megalocaria dilatata. The sequence continues at coordinate 86,215,357 of CM067855.1, forward strand.
TTATTATGTGTTACTTCACGATAAAACTTTTTTTTATTTTGGGTATGTTTTCCTTTGTCAGAAATATCTGAGCCAGTGTGAATTAAATTAAATGAGCATTTTAAACGAACGAATTGCGGTTTTGAACTGTTATACAAGTTGCACTGTTCCCAATCAAAGAATTTTCTGTTACCATAGCTCATACTCCTTATTAATTTATACGAGTTTAACTTTGTATTTGAGTTTTCCCTCTGTATACTGACTAATTTTCGAAAAAATTTCAGTAATTTGGGTTTGATTTTCAAACTCCATTCTTTTTCTGTTTGAAAAAACAATTTTTACACAATGTGTTCGATTCTGTTTAAAAAAATTACAACTTAATTTAGATATTGCAGAGTAATATTTAAATAAGATTATTCTGATTTTCACAAACTTTTATTGTTATGTTTACAACAATCGTTTTGCTATCACTTAAATATTATTTAATATGGATTTTCACCAAGTAAGGACTGATTCAATTCAATGATTCGATATTTCAGAGTTTGAATGGAAGGCATGTTGCTCTGAAATTTTAAAATCAATTAATTTGTGGCATTGAGGTAATATTTATCACATTTACTCCAATGTACATTAAATTACCCTGTCCTTGAACTGTGTGCTCTCCTATTTTCATTTAGAATGATTTACCATGGAAAATTAGGAAAAATTTTCCGTATTGAGTTCGGTTTGGCTTGCTGATACTCTAGGAATGAATTAGAAGTTGAACTATACAGAATCAGATTGCGAATGATTCATACAGATATCTGAAGATAAGGTGGGGGTTGACTGTTGAAATCTCGAAAATGAACAAACTATACAGGAAAAGACTGGTCAAGAGAGTCTAGGTCCCTATTTACCGCTATCAATATTTGGGACATACCAACAATTACTTATTCTTTTGGCATTCTAACTTGGTCGATAACTTTACTTCAAGAAATGGATAGAAAGAGCATTGAGATCTTTGCTGACAAAATATGCAGTGCACCATCATCAGTCATCAACAATACGCCTATACCTAGCATGACAACAAGGAGGTCAAAGTTTGCTTAACTTGAAACACTATTCCCCAAGAAAATATTGTCGCATCAAGAATTTATTTTCTCAAGAAGAATTCACCATTCTTCCAACCTTGATTCGATGTGTTGAAAGACGATTTGGAAGAGAGCACCAGTTGATTATGTTGGTGTACGTTAAAGTGTTATTTTATATGGTTTTAGATCACCACTAGTTCTCATTAGAGGCAGGATGAAAGCTGGGGGCTGCATTCAAGAAGTAATAAAACAACATGTGATCCTTGTTTTCAGACCATTCAAAACTATACATTCCAATCAGAAGGAATGTATACATTCTTTCTAGATGAAACATGGTCTGAAAGCAATTTCAATTTACATACTCTAATGAAAATGACATAAATCAATTCACATACCTTCAGTAAAAACTAAATCTCATATACAATAGAAAAGTATTTACATAATATATATAACAGTTTGTATTGCACCTAGGTGGAACCTGTGTGTGCTAACTAAATATACACATACGCATATTCCATTTATTTAATAAATATCTAACCATAAACAATATTACGCTATAAGAAACACATTTTAAAACCAAGAGATTAATTGATAAGAAAAACAAAAAACGAAATTCTACACCAACCACTACCAATATAAAACCAATCTTATAATCCCTAAAACCCTGCACAGAATCAGAAAATAGATCTGAATGTCTCCTAATAAAACTCCTAGATTTTTTTCGAAACATTTTGATTGTCGTACAGCATTTCACCTTTTTCGGCAACAAATTAAACACTTTTGGCGTGACGGTTGTTAAGAATCTTTAACTACCCTGATGACATGACGGAGTTGAGTTGTGATGATTTCATTAATATTTGATCTCGTTGGATGACAATGTGTTGGTAAATTTATCATGTGCCGATGCTTGTACACGTAAACGCAACATGCATGGCAGTACAATGATCTCATGTTATGTACTTCTTCATTGTACAATAGATTTGTCGGATTTAACCAGGTTTCTCGAGTGATTACTTTTATCATATAATTTTGAAATACATTCAGAGGGTGTAGAGCATTTTTGCAGTCGACCCCAGACAACTAACAAGGATCACATACACTTCCTAAATGCAGCACCGGGCTTTCATCCTGCCTCTAATGAAAACAAGTGGTGATCTAACATCATATGCAATAACACCAGCGTTATTGGTGCTCTCTTCCAAATTTATATGTGGGCCATGTCTTTCAACACATTGAATTAAGGTTGGAAGAATGGTGTATTCTTCTTGAGAAAATAATTTCTTAATGCGACAATATTTTCTGGGTGAATAGTCTCCCAGTTATGCAAACCTCAGCCTCCTTGTTGTATACAGTATTGTTTCTAGAGAAATGTAGGCAAAACTGTGGGGGGAAACATCTGCCCCAAATGATGTACACTTTAAATCTTGTTTTACAAATTGATCCTTAGAAATTAATATAAAACACTAAGAAATCCTTCAATTTGATTAAATCATAAATCTTCATAAATTACCGTGAATTCTCATAAATCATTTAAAATCCTTATAATTATATATATATATATATTATTGTTCATCATGTCGGCGAGTAGTAAAGACATCGATGCTGTTCTCTCTTTGAAGATTGTTCCCCAATGTGAATTTTGTAAACGGCAAATCGTTAAAAGTAGTTGCAGGTGTCAAATTTGCAGCAAAAGTTTCCATCCAGGATGTGGTGCTAAAGTGAAAAAGTGCTGTGATGTCGAATTATCCGGTCCTATTTCCGAAAAATCGACCGGCGAGATTTCCCCGATGCCCGATATTGGCAGTAAAAATATTACGAACGAATCTACGCACCAAGATCTCCTTCTGAAAATTATTGCAGAATTGGAATCTAAAAATAACGTATTAATGGAAAACAATTCTCTGCTGAAATTTAAAATCAAAACACTGGAAAATGAGCTGAAATCAAAACAAACAGGAAAAAATAGATTCAACGAGGTGTTGTCAACGTGGGATTCCCAAGATAAGCGTATTCAGGCTAGTCGCGAATGTGTGGTCAACTTAGGTTCAACTGAGCATTTAAGTTCTGAGCGTGCTGTAACTGATGCTCCCCACCGTCAGACGTACGCCGAGAGAGTGGTCGTTGATAAATCTTCAACTGCCGGTCCCTCTAATCCAGGAAAGAAACAGTTAGCCGGACAGGAACGAAACCGAACAAATCTTAAAGGTTTAAGTTATCTGGGCACACCAACTGGCCTCGATGACAACGAAATATCGCCTAAAGAGGACTCAAACTGGAAGGTAGTTAGCCACAAACGACCAAAACGTCGACCCAGGGAAACCTTGGTAACTGGAACATATTCTGGGAATTCAGAGGTGGAAGGGTTGGACAAATTCAAGGCTTTTCATGTGTCGAATCTCAGACCCGATACCTCAGTCGAAAATTTAGAAAATTTCCTAAAACGGAATTTTTCCAATATAAAATGCGAAAAACTAAACTCGAAATACCCGGACTCGTATTCCTCATTTAAGGTTCTGATTTCTGCCTCAGAATATGAGAAGGCTCTCGTGAGCTCGAATTGGCCTAATAAGGTCAATGTAAACCGTTTTTTCCAGCGTGGGAAATTCAAAGAACGACTGGAATAAGTTCCCCTTCAAATGATCCGTATATTGGGGAATTCAATATTGTCCAATTGAACGTGCAATCTATTTCAAATAAACTAGATGCCCTGGAGATACTTGTGGAGGAAATACACCCCGATGTGCTGAGTGTGGCGGAGCACTGGTGCAGTTCGGATAGTGTAAGTGTTGTGTCAATCGCGGGTTATGTTCTGGCTGATTATTTTTGTCGTAATCAGAGACAACACGGTGGCTCAATGCTATATACCAGGGTAGGTCTTCAAGTGAATAAACTTTCTGTATCGAAATTTTCTATTGAAATGCATATAGAGATGTGTGGTATCGTAATATCTGTCAAGAATTCCCGTCTTGGTATCATAAGCATTTACAGACCTGGCACTGGAAATCTTGAGTTGTTTTTTGATAAATTGTTTTGCGCTCTTCAGGCTTGTTTTGATAAAATAGATTATGTCTTCCTGTGTGGAGACTTAAATATAGATTACCTGAGTCCTGATTCCAATGAATTCAGATTACTGAATGAATTGATGGATTGTTTTCATTTGAAGGTTTCATCTACTGAAGCAACTAGAGTTTTCACATACAGTAACGGTAGAACTTCTATTTCTAAACTTGATTACATCATCATGAATGACCATCTGGAGAATTATAGAGCTACTGTTTTTGAGGCGCATTTGAGTGATCATCGAGCCATACTTCTAAGACTAAATTTTGTACCGGTTTACAGTGATGAATCGAAAATGTCTTTAATTAGAGACTTGAGTCCGGACTGTTTGGCTAATTTAGTAACTCGACTAGCTGAGTATGAATTTGTGGAAGTTTATAAGGAATATGATGTTGATCAATGTTTTGAAATGTTTATCAATGCTATATCTTACTATTTAGATTTGTGTTGCCCCTTGAGAAAGGTCAATAAAGCGGCAGGGAAGCGAAGCTGGGTAACATCCGAAATAATGCAGAGTAAAAAAAATCTTAATAGCCTGTATTGGCTCCACATGAATATCGGTTCACATACTACCTACGTAAACTATAAAAATCAAAAAAAACATCATAACTCATTAATAAGGTCCACCAAATTTAATGCTCATTGTGCAACTATAGCTAAATCTGAAAATAAAAGCAAAACGGTCTGGAATATTGTTAACAATATCATTGGCAGATCAGGAAATAATAATAATTCTATGTCGATCGTGGTAGATGGGGCAAAGTTCTCCGAACCTGCCGAAGTTTCAGACTTGTTTGCGAGTTATTTTTCCACCACAGCTAGAGATAGACTGTACACTTGCTACGGTAACAACTTGTCACTATCTTGTACTGTTACACCATCCTTAAACTGCAATTTCTTTTTTTATCCTGTTTCTCTTTCTGAAATTGAGGAAACCGTGAAGAAATTGAAAAATAAAAAGAGCGTGGGATATGATCGCATTTCAGTAAGAATCCTTAAAGAGATTTCTCCAGCAATTAGCCGTCACTTAGCTTATCTGATAGACTTATCCGTAACATCGGGTAAGTTTCCAAAAATTCTCAAAAAATCCATTGTTGTCCCTGTATTCAAGAAAGGCACTTTAGAGGATATAACAAACTATCGCCCAATATCCATTTTAAGTGTTTATTCAAAAGTATTTGAAAAAGTCGTCTTTTCGAGAATGGTAGATTATCTTACCAGGTTCAAAATATTGAACTCAGCTCAACATGGTTTCCGTAACGGTCATTCTACTCAAACGGCGGCACTTAGCTTCGTGGAGTCAATATATGAGTGTTTGGATAAGAATATGCAGGTGGCTGGGATATTTTTTGATCTCTCCTGCGCTTTTGACACTCTCAAATTCGATTTTATTATTGACAAGTGTTATAATATGGGTTTTAGAGGGATATTCTTGGACTGGTTACAAGATTACTTAAATGGAAGAACCTTGTCTGTTAGAGTGAACGAATGTTTTTCTGTAGACAACAGTATAGAGATGGGAGTTCCTTAGGGTTCCGTGCTGGGGCCGCTACTCTTTCTGTTGTTCATAAATGATTTGCCCAGTCATCTAACTTGTCTCCTGTCGATATTGTTTGCTGACGACACATCCGTGGTGGTTTCGGCGCGTAGTCGTGATGAGCTCCAACGGGCTTGTGAAGGTTTAATGGCGGAGTTTTTCGCATGGTGCCGCGCGAACAATTTGATGGTTAATGTCGGGAAAACCGTTTGTTTACATTTTGGCCTTGGTGGCATCGAGATGGAACCTCTGAGATTAACTTTGTCAGACGGCGTGGTGGTGGCGGCTAATTCTACGAGATTTCTTGGCGTACATGTCGACAGAGGTCTCGGTTGGTCATCCCACGTTGACTATGTATGCAAGAAGATCAATTGTTCATTCTTTGCTTTAAATAGGCTCAAAAACACTCTGCCTCGTAATTCTCTTATTGAAATATACTATAGTCTGGTTTATAGCCATCTTGTATACAATATTTTGCTGTGGGGAAACTGCACATCTGTTTCGAGAGTTTTCGTTGCTCAAAAGAGGATTATGAGGTTAATTTTTAACTTAACTCCCCGTTCCTCGTGCAAACCAATATTTGTATCAAACAAAATATTGCCGCTGCCATGTATTTATATTTTGAAATGCCTAACTTACGCTAAAGAAAATGTATCAAAATGGAAGTCTGTTTCGAATTGTCACGATTATGAAACAAGAAACTCTGATATTTTTCTCATTCCCAAACATAGAACACATAAATTTGAATGCTCTCCATTATATCAGAGTATAAAACTGTATAATCATTTACCATCATCAGTTAAGTCTTTGAATGTAATTCAGTTCAGGAGAGAGGTTAAGGGTATTCTCACATCGAAATGTTTCTACTCGGTGGGTGAGTATTTTTCCGATCTCTTGATTTGATTTCAACAACTATGTATATGTATCTAATTGCTAAATGCATTTTTCTTTTTATGACATGTCCTATACACTGTTAATTGTGTCTTACAGGATCAATAAAGAATGTTATGTTATGTTATGTTATAATTTCATAAATTAATAAACCTCTATTTATTTTAGCTTCATTTATTGTGAATTAAGAAATAAATAAAGAATGGCTTTGAATTCTAATGGAACTTTTATTTGGTATAAATTAATACAAGATAACTGAAGTTTACTCATAGCACATGGGAATTCAAAAATATTCAATGGATTTATAGGATAAAAAAATGAATTGCATTTCTACATCTGATTTATCTTATTTTCCAGGCCATTTAAATTCGTATCTCTTCCTTTTTATCATCAACAGTTCTGATAAAACCATCACTTGTCATAGTATGCATAGTACTAATTTATGACTATTAGAATTGATAATAATGTATTTGGATGAACATTCGTTATGCTCACTTCATTTAATTTATATGTTAATATCGTAGTCTGAGAATTATCACAATCAACTTTTTTTTTATTTGAAAACCAGGGAATATAATATAAATTTCAATTATCTTATATCTTTACAAACTTGCTCTGATGGGTTTAAATAGTACCTGTATGTCTCAGATGGCCTTAAAATTATAAAACGATTGCAGAAAGTAACTACTCAAAATTATTTTCTAAACATAATGCTTCTTGCTCATTTAGTTTTTTTACTTTCAGGATTACGAAGGTCCTCCAGGTTAAAAAGGCAGACAGACTTCTACGGAAGTCCAATCAATTGGCAAACCCTACCAAGTAATATGTTTATTTTTAATGTATACCTCTAGAAAACTAGTCTTGTTTACAGCCGTTTTTGCCAAAGTACACGATCATAGATTTATCGATGCTTAAGCTGAAATTTGTAGAGTATGTTATGAATTCATATTAATTGTATTAACAACACCTAACCCTTACTGTATTATACGCTTCCAAAAATCTAAATAGCAGACTAAAACGACAAAATGGCCCTCAGTCCGGAGCACCTCTTAAGTGGGACAAGGGTGAGAAGAATCTTCCCGTCATCTACCATTGAGAATCAAGAAAGCAGAGAGTAAATACAAGTATATAACAAGACAGTACATGTTGCCACATGGAACGTATGCAGCTTATTCTAGTCTGGGAAGTTAGCAAACGCTGAGGCTGAGATGAAGAGAATGAAAATTGAGATATTGGGGCTAAGTCAGGTGAGATGGCTCCGCAAAACAAAGGACAGAACAGAGATGCATCTCTTATTCAGGAGGAAACGATCCAGAACATCAATATGGAACAGCTATATTGGTTTCAAATAGAATAACACTGTCGATTATAGACTTCATTCCTCAGAACGATAGAATAGCGTTATTGAAGCTGAGAACAACTCGCAGGAACCTAAATAAAGTTCAAGTTTATGCCCAAATAGATGACAAGTCAGCCAAGAAATCGAAGAGTTTCATAATGAACTAGACGAGATTATGCAGCTGACAAAGTAAGGAGAGGTAATGATGATCATTGGAGACTTCAATGCTAACATTGATTGCGCACCTGAAGAGATAACATAGAGTCATATGGGCTTGATACAAGAAACGACAGAGGAAATAGACTCCCACAATTTTGTGTAAAAAACTTCCATTTAATAGATAACACCTGCTTCAAATAACATCCTTGGAGACTGTATACTTGTAAGTCACCTGCAGATAAAGAAAACAATTGTTGGGAACCAAATTGATTTAATTCTACTGAGTCTCAACTTCAAGAAGCACATAAAATCTGTAAAAACATACCTAGGAGCAGACATTCATAGTGACCACAATCCAGTTGTCATCAACTTCGAACAAACTCGGAAGATTCTTGAGGATTGAAAGAGGGTGGAAGGGAGGAAGAATTGACATTGAGGGTGGAAGGGAGGAAGAATTGACACTGAGAAAAGTTGAAGGCCTTTGAAATAAAGCAAGACATAAGTCTCGCGATAGAAACAGAAATGGGAGCCATTGTGAAACTAGAAGGTATGGTCAACTCTGAAATAACGTGAAATGATTAAAACAAAAATTGTAAAGATCCAAGAGGAAGATATCATTGATGAAAAACAACAGGAAGTAAGAATGGATGATTCAAGAAATCATAGAACTGATAAATGAAAGATGGAAAAACAAAACCAATCCTGTAGAATATAAAAAAAACAATAAAATAATTAGTAGGAAGTGCAGGGGGGCCAAAGCAAACTGGATGTCGACAAAATGCCAGGAAATCCAAGAAAGATATGACAACTTCAATATCCACAAGAAGGTGAAAGAGATGATAGGCAGATGGAGAAATAGGCAGGTAACAATCTTGAGAGATGAAAATAATGAACTAATACTAGGGACAGACGTGAAGCTCGCTAGAAGGAAAGAATACGTCCAAAAATTTTTCGATGATGATAGACCATATGTTCCACCACCCTCAAATGATCAAATAAATGAAAAAAGTCCAGAAATAAGCAAAGAAGTGATTCATGCAATAAAAACTCAGAAAAACAAAAAAAGTCGGTGGTCCTGAGAAAACGAACGTTGAAATACTCAAATTAATCCCAGAAAATGAAAGCAGAAGCCTAAATTTTTTAACAGCATTATTCAACAAAATATGTTATTCAGGCAAGCATTCATGAGCATGAAAAAATTTTTCACTAGTTGGGACCTCTGCCTAATGCTCAGAACTCAGATGGTCAAGTGTTAAGTTTTCTCAATCTTCTATGGACAAAAGAGTAGAGGCCTTCGAGTTGTATATATCCCAAAAAGTATTGTGATTCTCATAATAATAATAATAATAACGTTATTTACCACAACAGAACAATTACAATGTGCTACAATTATTGCCAAAAGACAATAAAAGAAAAAGGATATAACAATATCGACTAAAATGACTGCTTTTACTCATAAATAAACGATTTTAGTTTCCCACAAAAGTTTTCACCTGTGCGTGTGCAGTACTCTAAAATATAAGCATCAACAACAACAAAAAAATGAACAATAAATAAACGAATTTTACCACAAACAATAATATTTAGATTTAGTGCATACACATATTATCACACATCATGACATCTAACAAGTGAGTGAATGAACTGTCTATCTACTGAGGTTATATAAGATCTGCTCAGTTTTTTGATCATCCGAACCGAATCTACCCCCATTACATACGCCTTGTATACACTGAGGAGAGAGTTGAAAATTTTTTCTACACGATATGTATGGCAACGTTGACCAATTGATTTGTTCAACCTGTGTACCCTCGTAGCCTGTTTAGCTGTTCTTGTTTCATAATGATGACTTACTTTACGAATTATTCCTCTGTTTTTATTTATATAAACCATTGTATTGTACACGTATAATTGCCTTGGGTCCAGTAGTTTTTTTTTCTTCATAAAGTCTATCTGAAGAATATGTAAGCATCTTAAAATACATCAGTTTTATTATGCGTCTTTGCAAAACTTTTAATCTTCTCATGTAGGTTGGTAACGCTGTGCCCCAACTAAGTATTCCATATTGCATTCCAGACTCCACGAAGGCACAGTACTAGATCTTCAAGTTACCTATATCTAGTATTTTTCTCATATATTTGAATTTATACAAAAGGAACTTCATTGTTTTGGTTACGTTATAGATGTGTTCGTTCCAGCGTATATGAGAGACTATTGTTATACCCAGGTATTTTATTGAGGTTTTCAGGCTTATTTCTATCGTTCCTTCATGGTTGGGAATTTCAAGTTTGTTAAAAGCTGGAAGATTTATCCTGTTACAGGCAAATGGTACGAAACATGTTTTATTTGTATTAACCGTTAACACTCTGTGGCTTAAGGAGTCAAGTATTCTGCCCAGATCCAGTTCAGCTTTAATTTTCAGTAGTTTCCAGCTAGCAGCCGAGTATACGATTGCCGTATCATCAGCAAAGCTTACAATTTCGCCCGAAGTATCAATCCGGAGTAAATTATTAACATGAATCGAAAAAAGCAAAGGGCCTAACACAATATTTCACATATTCAGGGGAACCAATCTCATGCCCTATTTTGACAACCTCACTTCTATTCGCAAGATATCCTCTCAAGAAACCTAGTGCTTTACCTCTTACACCAACTTCCGCTAGAGCATCCACGAGTTGGTCGTGGCTTACGGTGTTGAATGCCTTGACCAGATCCAAAAACACACAGAGTTGGTTCACTGTCATCAATCGACTTATATACTTTCCCGGTGAGACTATTTAGAGCATCAGCCGTGGACAAGCCTCTCCGAAATCCAAACTGTCTAGCGGAAATGAGATTAAATCTTTCCAAATAATCCAAGAGTTTATTTTTAAACACCTTTTCACTAATTTTCGCTATACTACTTATGATAGAGATTGCTCTGTAATTGTCCATATTATTTGGGTCTCCCTTTTTATGCACCGGGATGACTACCGTTTTCTTTAATTTATCTGGAAACTCTCCCCTCTCAAATACGTCATTTACCACAAATCGATCCGACCGATAAATTATCTGTTGGAACGCCCCAACCGAAGAGTATAATATTGTTTCGGTTCAATCTCCTCTGCAGTAGTTCGTTTTCCTCCCTCAATGCACCATTCTCACGCTCCAAAGTATCCACCCTGCACCCTGGTTCTTCAAGTTTCAGCAATATGTATGCTTCACTTGCTTTTATAGTATTCTTCAATTCTGTGTTGATCCTAATCAGTTCTTCCAGAAGCTTCTCTGAATCAACCATAATTCAATTGTTCATTTGTTAGTTCGATTTTGCAAATTGAACAAGCGAGCAATAAATGATAAGGTTAACCTTAACCTTATCATTTGTTGTGTGTTTATATAGGTTAAGGATTTCTAGCAGCCAGCTGTGCGGTACCGAATCATATGCCTTCTGATAATCGATCCAGGCCATCGATATGTTTTTCAATCTAGTTTTTGCCTGTTTTGTGAGCATCTTGTCTATCATCAGAAGTTCCCATGTCATGATCTTATTTTTATTTAGGTGGATTCGGATTTTCTGTGCTATGGTTGAGGTAAGTATTTTATACGCTGAAGGCAGGCAGGTTATCGGTCTGTAGTTTTTGGCCTGCTTCAGGTCACCTTTCTTCGGGATCATGAGGGTGGTGCTCTGCGTAAAGTACTCAGGGATGGTGTCGGGATTCTGTATTGCCTTATCTATTAGACGAGTGAGAGCTAGGTGTGAGTGTGTGAAAGACTTCCACCAATAGTTCTGTATGTTATCTATGCCTGGTGTGGTCCAGTTTTTCAATCTCTTCAGCGTCTCTTTCACATCTTCCTCGGTAATGGTTATCTTAGGCATCTCTCTCAGGTTGGTGTGCTCGATCTTCTCTCGTTCTATCCAAACCGCCGTCTTTCTGTGTTCGCCCTTATTTGCCCAGACTTTTTCCCAGTATTGCTGCATGTCTTTTGGGGGTGGAGGGGTTGTCGTGTCTCTACCTTTTTCTTCTTCTAGTTTTCGGAAGAACTGCCGTTGATTGCAGGAAAACAGGTTGTTATCTTTGAATCTCTGTGTTCTTTTATGGTATCTTCTTAATCTGTTTCCTAGCGCAGCCGTTTTTTGTTTCAGTGCTTCCATGTATACCTTAAGTTGTTCTCGTTGTTCTGTCTTCTTCTTTGTTTTGATTTTCAGCTTTTTAGTGTGTTTCTCTATCTTTTTTTCAACTTTCTTGCTGGGATCTGTAGTGTTTAAATATGCATGTAGAATACCAATTTCCCCTCTCAGACTTGTTATCTTCCTCTCTATTCTCTGCTCCCATGGTGGTTTTCGTTGATCTTGTCCCTCTTGATTTGGTTTTTCGGTCTTCGTTTCTGATATGATGTTTGTGACTGTGGCTGCACAATAGATGGTATGACAGAGTTCATGGAGGTTTGCTGCATTGTTGAATGCTGGATGAAGGGCGGAGTCCACAGCCCGGATTATTTCTTTGGTATTTTTGTCTTGCCTGATTTTAGTGATTTTCGGTCTTGCATCCATGCTTACTCCCTCCCACTGTAGGTTGACTTGCTCGAAGTATGTTCTTATTGCTGGTGTATGTTCATCCTGTGGTTCTGGTATTTGCCGTTCATCTTCTGTTTCTGGTCGTAATAAAGTGCTTCTCCTATTGATGCTTCTTCTTATGTTTTGCACTGTTCTGCTTGTCGAGGATCTTCTTGCCGTGGCCTTCATCGCTTCGACTTCGTCTGGCGAGAGTAGTTTTCGGGTTTTTATGTTTTTAATTTGGGCTACAAGATGTTTTCCGGTGAATATTTTCTCCGGATATATATATATATATATATATATATATATATATATTTAAATAATAATGTTGGAATTTCTTGGATATTGGATTCCACAAACAAAACAGAAAAATATTATTTATAAACACGTTAAACGCCACAGAGATCCTTAGGGACCGCCAAGAGAGAGACTCTCATGTAAGGCCACGGCGGTCCGTAAGGAGTAAGGACCGCTACCCCGTACTTCGCTCTCTCATCGATTCTAGGCAGTGGACCGCTTCTTCTTTTTATTTTATTACTTTAGGAGGACCGCTATGTCCCTCACAGTACAACATATATAATGGTTTGTATTCTGATCCCAATTCTGGGTGACACCGTCATCAACTAATTTACTCAAAAAAACTTCATAGAATATATATTCAGAAAATAATACAAAATGTACAGTTTTTCTCATTTTTATGAAATACAAATGAATACATTTCATTTACGTTGTGACTTGCACTAAAGCAGGAAATAAAAAAAATTGCAAGCTGCATAATCTTTTTCACTCGATCCGAAGATATTTTTATCCACACTTGCACTCGCAACATGTAATGACTAATACCGATACAAATAAATCTTATATAGCGTCAAGAAGAAACAAGTCTCGACAGGCTTTACGTGGACCGCTCCAGTGGACCACTCGTGCTGCGGGATCTGATTGCCTCCAGGGGCTAGAGCGGTCCCATGGGACCGCGCAACAATTTTTTCAGAAACGAGCGATAAAGAATTCATGTAAAAAATCTGACCAAAGGGATACCTTATAGAATATATGAGAAAGTCGAAATAGGAAAAAAAAATTTGGCCAACACAAAAATATATCGATATTTTGACGCCGTTTAACGTGTTAAAAAGACGTTTCGTCCTTGGTTGAGGATATTCTCAATTTTATTAGCAAACAAATTAAAACTTTTCAGTCCTTTGACAAGTCTGTAAAAAGATATTACAATAATAAACATATAAAATAGAATTAAAAGGTGATATGCCTAAGCAGAAAATTACTATTATCTCTTTTAATTTTATATGTTTATTATTGTAATACCTTTTTATAGACTTGAAAGTTTAAATTTGTTTGCTAATAAAATTGAGAATGTCGTCAACCGAGGACGAAACGTCTCTTTAATATACATCGTGCTTTTCCGTTTTATTTGTGAAATCTAATATCCTAAGCAGCTCCAACATTATTATAAATAACAGGAATCCAGAAATTTAAGTTAAATATATATATGACGATAGAAATTTTTTCTCGCTAGAATGGCTGGCCAATACTTCACTGTTGGGTCAAAAAAATTATTCAGTGCTATGCCTAAAATGGCACAAAGATACAGTGGCTTAGGGGTCTAATCTATAAATTATTAAAATCAACCTATCTAGGTACCCCATACATTCAATCATATCAAATATATTTTAAATTTATGATTGTTTTTATTTCACAGATAGAGCAACAAACATCCAAGAAACAGAAAAGGGTTTCTCTTGAGCTGGTAAGTCATAAAAATGTAGGGTGAAAAGTTGTGAAGTCTTTTAATTGCTCTAACGTATGGGATGAAAAAATAATATTCATAAGAAATAGTTTTCCTCTTTGGCGAAATCATGATGCAGAATTTTGAATCGAACATTAAACATCAGATAAATTTCTTCTGTGGCCATAATTTATGGAAAATAAAGTTTGTAAATTGTTTGGAGTTCGTCAAGTGTTCTGCTGATTTATTCATGAACAGTTAATCTATCTTCCTATAAGCCCAAGAAGTAGTTATTTGAGATTTTGATTATTTTTCAAGAATATTTTGTCAAAATAATAGGAAAAAACTATAAATGTGAACCTAGTCCTCACAAAAATTTTAAAAAAATCATCAATTTGTTTTTACAGGTGAATTTTTTTTTAACTGGAATTATAAGAGTACAATAAACTATTTTCTAGGAAATCTTAGAACAAGGGTATTCACTCTTCGAATTTAATAGAAAATTTCCATCCGGTTCAATTGCAGAAAAGACCTTAACTTCACTTACTAATGTTTATTAATTTCGTCTGTTCTGATCAATGAAAAAGCTACAGTACTTCCACCAACATAATTTCATTTTGAGCCGAAAATGGTCTAAAAAGACTAAGATGGACTCACAGATAAAGAATCCTCGGTCAAAAGTAATTCTGACCGGTTGGTTGTAAACATTCTTACTTCGAACACAAAGAGCTCGAGACATTAAGGGAAGATTTGGGGTCTAAAAGTCACGGTTGAGTTCATTTATGGGCAGAATCGATTCAATAGTTCCGCAGTTATTCGCGTTTGAAAATTTTTCATTTTTTTCCCATCATGCTTCCAGCTGATGTGTTTCCTCCAGTGTATAATCTTCAACAGTTCAAGACAAGAGTAAAGAAGACCAAACTCTCCACTTGGAGCACTAATTAGGTGACATAGTTTTCTCTTTCCTAGGGTGGTCAAGCATAAGAAAAACACCCTACAATAAGATCAAGTTGATGAGTAATGGAATCTTTTTATGATGCATATTCTCAAGATACTCAATAAATCTTTTCCAAAAACGAAAGTAAGGCAAGAAGAAATGGGTTGAAACTAGATATCATACTGAATTCGATGAATGAGATTGGATATCCTGTATGTTTGCAGCACAGTAGATCACAATTATAAAGGAATGTACGAGTCGAAAAATAATATAACATCAAACTTAAGTAGAGCAGACCTAAAATATACAAATCATAATTGCAAAAATTAGACAACAAATCAAAGCTGTTAAAGAAGTCGTTATGGTAAAGATATAAACATAGAGGGTAACAATGTATCCAGTTTAATAATGATGCAAAAAACTATCGGCTATGAGTATAAAACTAAACTGTTTAGTGAACATATTCAATAATCTGTTAAAGCAACAACAAACCAAAAATTACACATACAGAATTGAATACAACAAAAAATCAATATCATTAACTACAACAAATGTCACTGAAAAATCTGAAATCGTAAAAAATTTAAGAACAAAATGAATAGTGGATATGATGGAAGTTCCCCCAAAAATCGATCCTATAGTACATTTGGTAAATTACTCATTGAAATATGGTATTCACCCTGGTTCAATGAAATTAGCATTGGTGATGTCGAAAAAATAGGTGATCCATCAGATTTAAGAAATGTCAGTCCAATTATTCCGTTATTTTCTTTCTCTAAGATCTTTGAGACAGTGTTGTGCATTAGGGTGGTTGACTTCTTGGAGCAAGGTGATCTTGGCAGCAAATGTTAATATGGTTATCGGAGGGTGAGGCCTACACTTACAATTCATCAAAAATATCGCAGAATCTATTGAGAGCAATGAAGTTGCTTTAGGATTATTTTTGGATTTGTCAAAAGCATTTAACAGATAAGATCCTGGAACTATCCTGTAAAAATTAGATTCAGACGAGGACCTGCTCTGAAGATGTTTGAATCATATTTATTTGGCAGAAAACAAATAGTTTCCTTCAAAAAGGAAGGAATTGTGGCTGAATTAGAAATTAATTCAATTACAATTGGACTGCCACAGGGTAGCATGGCAGGACCGAGATACTCTTTATTGCTTAATTAAATAATATGGACAAAATTTGTACAGAAAACTGCCAAATGAGGAATTTTGCTGATGACACAAACATGTTTATAGGTGCAGAAGACTTCCGGTCTGATGTCAATAGCTGAGGAGAATCTCTGTTTCTATCAATTTTCTGGACCATATTGTAGACAGCGCACCGAATTTCAGCAATCACATATGTAACTTTGGTTGTGAATTCTTCCATAAGTGTGTGAAAGTTATAATAAGGGTCAATATAGAAAAACACTTTTTTGTTGAATAGTAATCTATTGGCGATCGATTTCGGCACTAAGCCATCATCAGGCCAGCTGAAATAAACACATATATAAAAATAAAAATGCACACTTTATAGTAAAAACACAGACAATCATTGTTAAAAATATTTTGGGGGTATTTTTTTGGAATTTATTTATTGTTGTTATTTTGTCATTCATGATTAAACTAAAATTGTGTCATTCGGACTCACCGTCAGCAGTAAATTACAATATTGTCAAAAATATTAAAAATATACATATATCAGACAGGTGTATATAGAGGGGTAGTTTTTTTGTTGATGTAATATTTTATGTATAACCCTCGAAAACAGTAAACAATGGCGAAAACATACAAATAAGATATGAAAGAGCAGGGAACAGATAACAATATGCACATGTTAACATCTGGCATGTGATGGATACTATTCAAACGGCGCGAAATATGAAACTAGAAGAGTTATTATATGAGCGTTCCTAGGAATTTAAAAAGATTTCTATCTGGAAATTCTGAGATTTCATTCAGTAAGTGTTCGCTTTGTTTGTTCTTCAGAATTTCATATTGTTCAAGTAGTAATAGTTATCTTCTCTGTGCAGGATTCTTAAATTTTCGATTGTGGTTATGATTCAGTTCCATCAAATGATTTCCCAACGCTGAATTTGGTGATTTTTACGTGTTCATTGAATCTTTTATTTGCTCAATGGGTGGTCATGTCTATATAAAAGCACAAGTTATTTTATATATGCCACTATATTGAACGTTGCTCATTTTCTTCTTGTTATTAATCAAGATGCTTTCTAGGGTCTGGTGTCGTTTGTTAATTATTGTGTAGTCATGTTTTCTGAGAGTTGCATTGATTTTTTCATTAGATCCTTTATAAAATGGCAGAGAAATGTATCGTTGATTGATAGATCGGTGTGGGTATATTTTATTGATGAGCAGTCTATCTTTTATAGATTTCAAAATATTGTCCATGTATGATATTGAGTACTGATTATTTTCCCCAACTTGGTATATGGTGTTTAATTCTTTAATATAATTTTCTTTAGATAGAGGTATGCTCAGAAGACGGTTGAACAAAAATCTAAAAGTTGTTTTTTTGATAGGGGCGGAATGATAAGAATGAAAGGGGATGATTATGTCTATTTGAGTTGGTTTTCTGTAGACGTCGAATGAAAAATTATTATCTTCGAGCTCAATCTTCAGATCCAAAAAATTTTATGGAATTATTGATGGTGAAGTAAATTTTGAAATTTGTATTCAAGCTATTAAAAAATGTTGTGGGTTCGTCCTCAGTTCCAGCCCATGTACAAAATATGTCATCTAGTTTGATAATGAATGACAAAATAACAACAATAAAAAAAATCCAAAAAAATACCCCCCAAATATTTTTAACAATGATTGTCTGTGTTTTTCCTATAAAGTGTACATTTTTATTTTATATATGTGTTTATTTCAGCTGGCCTGATGATGGCTTAGTGCCGAAATCGATCGCCAATAGATTCAACAAAAAAATGTGTTCTTCTATATTGATCCTTATTATACACATATGTAACATCTGTCAAAAACTGAATTCAGTCAGATTTTCTAATTCAGAAATAAACACCTATTTGAAAACAGCTTATCATAAATGTCAACAACACTAGAACTCTGGATTATACCCTTAATATAGACTAAATATAACAGAATATTCCATATCTCAAATATCAAACAGATTAATTCTGCTAACATCACTAACAATGCAACTTTATAAAAATTCGTTGCAAATTCAAATAAACTCGCTTCAGCCTTTGTTGATTCTGTCTTTAAGTCACTAGCATTCTTCGCCCTTTTAGCTGACAATGAAAAGTAAAAGTAAATCATTTTCAAATAAGAATGACTCGCGGTTCCACAAAATTATTTGAGAGATAAATTGGCCCACAATTAACAAAATAAGCCTTTAGAACGTAGGGTATAAGCTAGGGGCAATTTTATATGGGGTTCTTAAATAATAAGAGCCCCATGTAAATTTTAATCAGTTGATAATTTTGAGTCCATACTTTTATAAATTGGACGATGACAACTGCCTACATGTATGCATTCAATGAATAATAGCTAATAATAATATTTTATGAATGAAGATTAAACAACTAAAAGATCCATCTATTTCAGAGAGAAGCAGCGACTCCCAGGGCCAGTTCTAGAGGTGAGAATAAATATAATCTCTTTAATTTCACCTATTCTCAAGGTTTGATGACTAGACTTTGGTTGGACACTAAGAACGATTGAAAGAAATTATGTCTTCCCGTAGACTGTATGCGCACATGAATTCATTCAAGAGCTTGGTATACTCGAGAAAATATAGCGATATTATAAAAGCCATTCTAACTTGACTAATGCTCTATAGGTGAAATGAAATTTCAAGAAAACATTGCTTTTGCCTGCAAATCACTTCAGTTACTCTTTTTATCGTTCTGCTTGCTTGTTTGGCTGCAACTAATAATTTGCAAAAGTATATTATTTTGAAAGTGTTCTACTTTGTAGGTGATACAATAAGTTTGAATGAATAAAACATATTTGTGTTTCACTGACTCCTTTTTTGACACTGTATTTGTAAATTTACAGGTTCTTCAAACCAAACAAACGCAGCAGATGTTTCTGCTACCACGGAGTTCACATGCACGAATCCAACTCAAAAATCAAGTAAGTGCATAGGTTTAAGATGATTGATGAGTAACTCTATATTTGTGCCTTGTGTTTATCTGAAACATATAACTATATCATTTCTAGATAATCTGGAGTGTGCTAGTAGAATGGATATATCATACTTTGATGCAAATGTCTCATATATTAAATGAGACACCGATAAGAAATTTACTGCCACAACATGATGATTCTTTGCCGATGATCACTTCATTGGATATTTCACAAATGACATCTACCCCTTTGCCTGTTTCCAAAATCTGCTCTAACATGTCTCTTGTTGAACAAATATCATCACCTAATGAGATTCCATTTAGTGAATCATACATCAACTCAAACTTGTCTGGCATTTTGAATGACACGCAGATACAAAATTTACTAGCAGAAAATATGTCAACAAGTTTGATGGATTCAGTAATGCTAAAACCATGGAATTACTTAGTGGATCAAAATTCATCAACAGGTTCAGATATATGAGAGGAATCCATTACAAAAACTGATGAAAGAACAGCATAATTCAGTTGATAATTATGTAAGTAATTATTGTATTACTAAATTTATTATTCCTCTTTCGTAAACTTTACTACTGCTACAGGGTGTTTTTAAAACCTGAACTTTTTTTCAACAGAAAGAACCCACCAAAATATACCATTTCATACAAAAGTTTCAGATGTGTGTCAGGCTCTAAATTTATTTCTGGATCTGAATGGATCGTTGTATCAGCAAGAGCAAATTTGATTTACTGATGAAAACATTTTAAATCTAGAATGAAATTATATATTTTCTAGAAATTTGATTGGATAATTGATCTGAAGAAAAATGTATTTAGCCACAGACAAAATGAGATGGTCGTTGTCTGCTTTTGACATCTCATTTGAAGGAACGTAAACTTTGTAGATTAATTCTTTCAGAGTTTCTGGAAGATGATGCAAAGTGTACAATCTCCTCACATTTTCAACGGGTTTTAAATGCTCTCCATGTTAATTGTACTGCAATGACGGTGAGGTGTGTGTTTTGTGAGTAGACAGAAGAAGTTAGAGGAACATTAAGAAAACTAGTCAACCTAGACGTACCACAGAGATCAAGAAGCTTTTGATCTTCAATCTAGCTCTGTCTTTTTTAAAGGTGCTTGTACGAGCTGAAACTTACCAGTTTCCGATAATCATGTAGGCAATCTCAAAAACACTTCCTGGGAAAAGTGTCTTTTCTGTGGAAATTGTGGAAATCTACTCACACAAGCTTCTGTGTGAGTAGATGACATTTTTTTAGTTGGATAATAGCCTAAAAATTGAAGTCGAGCCAAAGAAACTACCATGGACGAAGTTTTAACATTTCCAAAACAAATAATATTTTCAATGACTTGCTACCATGGTTATGTGATTCATTTTTCTGCGTAAGGTAATTTGAGACGATTGATGAATTCGAATTTTTTACATTTTCTTTTATTAATCAAAAATGGAAGGAAATATGGCTAAGTGGTTTTCATTAAAAGTTAGCCAATATTATGGAATTTGAAAATATGTTACGAGAAAATAGTCATTACATTTGATATTTTCCAAAAACAACATCAAAATATGAGTGGTTCAAAGCAAATGTGGACAGGTCCAAAAGTAAACAATTTTCTTGTTTTTCCATTTTAGGATAGTAAATTATCTTAGTTATTCGGTATAATAATGAACAAAGTCCTAATTTCAATACTAATCCTCCAGAATGCAGCAGAGTTCCCTAATGCCGTGACATATTAGTGCATCTTTCAGAGGAATAGTGGAACCAAGTCCAACAGTATGATTGTATCGGAAAGAAATTGGAGGGAATCCATAACAGATATGCTTTATATTTTTGTTTTTGAGTGTATTGTGAGCGTATATACATTTCAAGCCACCTTACACTGATTCTTGTCGAATATGTGGTGAACTAGAGCTGATGATCTCAAGTGAAAGTGATGAAACAAAGAAAGCAGCAATTCAACTAGAAAAAGACTTGCCTTTGGCCAGAACTCACTAACGTAGAGATTGTATTCCATCTGATGAAGAACATGCATCTACTGAATTATATGTGGCTACATTTGATGTACAGAAGGCTTTGCCATTCCCTAATCTGACAACATCCGCAGTATGTTATAAAAGAAATATGTATGTTTACAATATTGGAATTCATTCAATCATCAGTTTAAATGATTTATGGGATGAGGCTGAAGTAGGTAGAGAATCTCAAGAAGTAACAAGTTGCATTATTACTCACTTAAAGGAATATGGTAAAAACCACAATAACATCGTACTTTATTCTGATACATGCACAGGACAAAACAGAAACATTAAAATGGCGTTGACCCTATTGAGGCTTATAATTTATTATTATCCACAAATGAAGATAAAAATTTTAGGCCACAAATTTAGGTATCTGGTCATTTGTTTCTGCCTAATGATGCTGACTTCGCTTTAATAGAAAAAGTTGCAAAAACACACAATATATTCATAAGCCAGGATGACTAGGTCTATATAATAAAATCTGCAAAACTGAAGGTTTCAAAATTTGAAATTGTGTCAATCAATCGGCAAGATTTTGTATCCATCTATTTATAAAATAGAGCAGGTCATCACTAACAGAAAACAAACAACTGATGGACAAGCCGTAAAATTGATACACAAAAATTTCCACACTATAGTAGACCAAATCCAAAAATCTGAATATAAAATTTAAAATGTGTACTTAAAAAAAGAAAAATTTGAGTTCTTAACGACTGTTAAGTTGAAATTCCCCCTCCGAGATATAAAATAAGTAAATGTTGTATATTTTAAGGGGAATTTAATATAAAATTGTGAGTTATAATTAAATATGTTTTTTTTAACTTAATGCCCTGTAGGTTCTTGGCCAAGGACTACAGCGAAACATTTGTAGAAAGAAATATTGCACTGCTTGGATACAACGATTTTTATGTGAATATTTGCTTATTACTTCAATTTATTATATCATATCATAGATTTACCTGATTCAAACCTTACTTAATTTATAATTACAGAGATAATTCAATATTATATATTTTGAATCCACTTATTCGCGAAATATTTAATGGGATAAGAGTGGTGTAACACATGCTAATACAACTTTTACAACCATAGAATTTCACGAAACATAGAAAAACAAATATTAACTTCTGCAATTTTATTGATTTTCACAACAATTGTTTCGTCATACCATGACTTGATCACTTATGCATGGCGAAACAGTTGTTGTGAAAATCAATAAAATAGCAGAAGTTAATATTTGTTTTTCTCATACTGAAGATGAATTTTCGTCAAGTAAAGACCGCGATAATCATAAATTTTTAGGTATTGATTTCCAGAAGAAATAAAGTTTCAGGAGTAACGACTTTCAAATGTACCTAAAAAAAGGCCTATAAGAAATAAGCACTTGAAACCTTCTGACCCTACAAGCTCATCTGCAGCTAATTCTGAGTGCACAATTAAAAGTGTATATATTGTTCTTTACATACAAAGATCTGTGTGTTATCCACTTTTTACGATGATACCAAAGTACGTTTCAACATAGGAATATTTTCTTTTTTACAATTTTGGAACTTTTATAAACATATATAATGAAGTTTTGTTTTTCAGTTGTAAAAATGGAAAAGAACTGCATTTATCTCACTTCTGCACCATCTTTATGAAACTAGGATCAGACCTCAAAAGTGAAACAGAACAAAATGTGAAAAAAAAAACATTTTTAGCCTTGGTGAATGTTTTGTTCCATAGTATAAATGCAAGTAAGTGATCCAAATTGTAACAAAATATTAGTTTAAATTTATAGCTACACCAAAGCAATAGTGTTTTATATTTCTTAAAATTTTATTAGAGATTATGCAACCATTTCTATATATTTATCTGTTTGAAACAAAAAGTTATTCTGAAAGTTGGGTGAGAAAATGTATTGAACAAATTCTTGATTGTTTCAGTCTCTACTTGACGGAAGTTTAACGTATTTAATTTAAAGTAAAACACTTTATTTCTGCTAATATGTGAGAAAAATATGACACTATTGCTTTGGTGTTTAGCATTATATTGCCATTTTTGATTATTTGCTGATATAAGTAAACAAATTCGTTAGGGAGAACTTGAAATATTATAATTATTCAAATCATGTATGCTCCTATGCCCTACATGCTATATAATTCTTGTGACAGTTTATATAAAAAGAGTCGTCTTACCATCTCTTCATAGAAACATGAACTCTGAAAAACAGCAAAGTTTGACATTGTTGATGATTAGATTAAAATATTTTTATGGGCTCTATTTGTGATACTTCAAAGACATAAAATTTCATCGCTGTAAAAAATTTAATCAACTCATGCTAATTTTGTTGCAATGATTTCCTGGGATTCCAATGTGGATTATCTCAACTCACTTTGGATTTTTGCAATGAAGTAATATCTCAAATTATTGCGTCTAACTCATTTAGTGCATTAAGTCAATGTTATTATTCACTCACAGACGATATGTGATAAGTGTGCAAAATTGTATAGTGATGTTCCATAAGTCCAAGGTACATTTTTGCTAATTTTCATTTTAATGATTTTTATATGTAAGTATTTTTCTTAAATCAGATGCCGTTGTTAGAAAAAATTTAGAAGTCATCATTAAGTAATTATAGTAGTCAAGAGATCACCTCTGAATATTGAAAAACTCGTACATCTGCAAACCCAAAAAATATTAATTAAGTGATGAGAGAGGCTGAGAACCCAGAAAATATTATCGTGTTAATTAGTAAAATGGTTCACAAAATGTTATAACTTACTTGCAAGGATATCAAAATTCTAACCAATTTATTAATGACACAGTATAGACTTATGATTTACTGTATTGAATTGAATCAGTCCTTACTTGGTGAAAATCCATATTAAATAATATTACAGAGGAAAAAGATTCCAAGTGTGGTTTGGTTTTGTTGGGAACTGATGTGTTGGTTGAAGTTTCACAAAGAGTGTTATTTATTTTCGTTTACTTCATGTGTTTTATCGCTTTTGTGAGATTATCCTTGTATCTATTTGATTTAATGATAAATCCCTTCGTGATTCATGTAATTATGTTGCATTCATTTGGGAACAACTTCATCCATTGTTCGACGATTTAAAGTCTTGTTGTATTAGGAGCAGTTATTATGTGGAATAACTTCTCATATGTATTGAAGGAATATAGCTATTTGTTGTTGTTTTTAATATGGTATTGACATCAGAATGTGTCTGTTTCCATCATTATGTTTGACTCATGTGTTTTTTGCGAATTTGTTGGCAGCTGTGGTTCTTGTAATCTAATCTCGGGCGATTTCTTATCGTCAACTTTTTTTGCCGGATCGTCTCGACCTTTTATTCATTTTTTCGCGTCACGACCGTATAATTGTGATCCTTTTTTCCTGATTCTTCCAGACAGGTATCCGTTGAGGATTCACTTTGTTGGGAATTCTTGGGAGACAGAAGGCCTCAAATTAATCTGCGCCATAAGATCTTGCAGGCTCAATTTTGACACTAGCTTTACACGTTTATAATCACTACACGTATGCAAGAATGTCGAACTAAATGTGTGATATTCTGATAATATCAACTATTTTAAATATTCACTGATTTCCAGATAATCAGCTCGATCAATCCAAGTTTTTCAACTTTCGAGTCGGTGACTGATCACTGTTACTGTTATTAGGATTTTACTCAGAGAGAATTTTGGACACGACCCTACCGGTTGACCATCTGTTGAACAATGGTTTCATTCTAATAATAATGATAAACTTAATTAATTAAAACATAATTTTTAAACGTGTTCTCAGATTATTCAGGAACAAGAATAAAAAACAAAGTGGAAATTTAACGTTTATTCTACCTTTTTGAAACCGTATGAAATAACAGTCTTACAATTTTGGCAACGTAGCTATAAACACTACCAATATTTGCATTTCCTTCAGGCTCAATATTAACTATCCTTTGGAGTGAATCTAATAAAGTGAGCAGGGACTGTACTACACATAGAAAAGTAGAATCGAAATGTCTGATCATTATATATATTTGCCAGAAATCGATTGCAAGTGATTAAAAATGTAATGAAATGAAAAAAACGATTTTTGAAATTTTTTTTCTATCTGTTATCGCTAATCTGCGAAATTTCTCAACAGATTTACCTGCGATTTTTACAGACTGATAACGAGAAGCCTACATAAACATTTAGTCTTTCTTTCATAGAAATCGGATGGAAGGAAAAAAGATTTAACAAGAGGAATTCTTCAAAGTAATTGCTATATGATATATATAAAATTAATTCTAAAATTTCGTGTCTTATTCATTTTAAATAATCAAATACCAAAATAAACCCCCAAATTCAAGCAACTTTACATAAAATGATATTTTTATATGTTAAGATTCAGTCCATGTGACGTGAGCTAGTTATTTATAATGAAGAAAAAGGTTCAAAAGGTGTCAATGTGCGGTCTGTGGGATACCCACGTCACTATTCAAAAAATACAATAGTTTCATGAATATATTGAATAAATCATATAGACTTTAGGTAAAGCTTCAGGTTATAATATAATACTTTTTTATTTTTGTATGTTGTTATATTACTCTATTGAAGCCCATAACTACAATGTGAACTGGAGTTGGTTGACTCTTACTTGCTCTTATATTTTGATTACAACACATTTTTCTCTCAGGTTAAATAGTGGTGAATTTCATTCTTATGTACCAAGTTTATACCATTTTTGAGCTCCATGAAATTGATTCTGCCTTTCTAAAGCTTTACTTTGTGACTTTTTGTTAACAAATCTAATGTAGTTTTAGCATGTCTTCCGAATATAAGCTTTGAAGGTGTTTCACCTGTTGTAGAATGTAGTTTCATGAAAATAAATATTTATTTATCAATAACCCCAATTTTTCGGTTCTGGTTCGAATATCTTTCAAATATTTATTCAATGAGTTTTCAAAAGTTTTGAAGCTATTTTCTGCAAGACCATTTGTAGAACTGTACGGTGGAAACTTTCTATGAACTATGTCATTAAAGCTGTGAGCGCTGATCCTGGCTATTGAATTCCTGTATGTGTTCCTTTGTACATAAATAAATCAAAACTACAAAATGCTTCAAACTCTTCGGTCACTAACCAAGCACCATTATGTGAGTCTATAGTTTGGCAATCTGAATTTGGCAGACCAATATCCCAATTTATATAGTTCATACCACAGTAAATAGCTAGGGCTTCCTTACGTATAACCAAATCCCAAACTTGCTTTTATTTAGTATTTTAGAAACAAAACTAGTTGGTCTTTCATACATTTGCAAAAGCGCCACTCTAATACCAACTTTTGAAACATCACATACAACTTTAAGTGGTAATCTTGTATTGTAATGAGTTAGTTGTTGATCTGATAAAATTATTTTCTTTATTTTAGCGAATACCTTCTCGCATTTGGTTGACCACTTGAACTCAAACTTTTAACAAAGTCGAAATGTTTTGCATAAATCCTGCGTAATAATTTACCATACCTACATATGCTTTAATTTGACTTTTGCTACTAGGTCGTGGACACTTGTCTTTTCTGGCCTTATTTTTTATACATTTTATATGTCTTGAATAAGATATTTTGGGTTCAAAGAATTTAAATTTATCCAAATTTAATGTGATTCTGGCATTCAATAATCTTTCAAAAACTTTTTCTAAATTTGCCTATCTTTTCCATTTACTACGATATCATCTGAAAATACTACCACACTCCAAACTCAATAGAGCTTTTTCAATGATCTTTTGAAAGATTGCTAGAGCTGATTTGATACCATATGGAAATCTATTAACTTTAAATATGCCCCTAGGTGAACTTCAAACCAGAAGCATTTTAGTTTCTTCTTCTAATTCTAGTTGCTAATAAGTACCCAATAAATCCAATTTTGTAAACTCTTCCTCTCTTTTTAACGAAGAAAAAAGCTCTTACATTTTCGGCCAGGAATGTTTAAAATTCTCAATATATTTATTTGTGGTCATTCTGTAATCCGCATATAACTGTTTTTTTCCATTTGGTGTTATTACTAATGGTGTTCCCCATTCTGAATTGGTATAATTACAACTTGTTTTAATAATACATCTAACTCTTTATCCATTAACTCTCTGAATTTAAACGGTACTGGCCGTGGTTTACAAAATATTGGTTGGACTTTTGTTTTACCTGAAATTTTTACTTTTTCCAATTACATAAACGTAACTTATAAGAAAAAATATTATCATACTTGTTAAGAATTAGTTTTAGATCTCTCTCACTATCTACAGAATCAAGTTTGTTTATGTTACGAGACCATCGCATCCCTCAAGTAATTGTATTAAATCTCTACCTGGTAGTGGAGCAATTCCGTTCTCAACTAAAATTAGTCTGCACTTTGTTCTAGCAATATTTTTATACTTTATATAAGCATAAGTTTCACCATCTGGAATAATTACATTTCATATGTTTTAAGGGGGACAATACATGTAACCGCCTGAATTTTGAACGTTTTCAGAGGCTTTTTGAGGTTCAATTAGAAACTAATACTATACAGAAGACGTGTGTGGAATTTCATAAGAATCGGTCAAGAACTTTTTGAGTTATCTTGCCCGCCAGTTTAAAAAGTACTTTTAAGAAAAACGCATTTAAAGGTTTGACACACAGAAACTCTATGATTACAGCGGCTCACCAACTATTGAGCGATTCCAGGGCCATACAGAAGTTCTCCGGTGCGTTTGAAGTACTGGTTTTTCTCCATTAGTTCTTCTTGATATGCTTGACGAGTGTTTTTGGTGATCAAATAGCTGCAGCGATTTTCTCAACTCACCCTTTGGTCATTGACTTTGCCTTAATTAATAATTAACAGTCCAGCTGATTTGAAGGCATAATAATCTCTATGACCTTCAGTCCAGAATTCAGATGTTTTGCACAGAGTGGCTAGATAGTAGAGTTGAAACTCTCATTTGCATTCTGAGTGTGAAAAACATCTTTCGAGCAAGTCATCCCGGGATAAATCTTCAAAAATCGGCTTAAGATGGGTTTGAACATCAGGATGTTCAATCTCTTTAGTATTCTCCCCTAAAGCTTCAGCCTTGCGCCACTTACATCAACTCTAGGAACCAGACCAACAGTACTTGTGTCTTGGTTCCTCATCTGTGGAGCATATATGACAGTATGTGCCCATAATCGCATCTTTTATGTCTGTCATGCTGTTTACATTTCTCCAAATAGCGAATTCGAAATATAAGGAAAATTTTTTAATTAAAGCCTCTGTGAGTTTACCTCTTCCTCCCAGGTGATTGTTTCAGTTTTTCAGAGTCGAGTATCAAACCTCTTCTGAACGTGGCCAATGCATTTGCTTTTCACAACTTGAAAATCGTCACCATACAGATTCAAATCAATAATTCCTTTAAAGATTTTTGAATCATCATGCCCTATGTAGTTTTTGTATTTGACACCAAATAATTCTTCAGATTGTGAAATTTCCTTTATAACTTTGACTTCCGTAGTGCCAGAAAAGCCTTTATGGTTTTCTTGGCAGTTTGGTTCGTGTTGTTCATAACATTCACGGTCTACTTCAGTGTCAGTTTTATTTTTCCGACAAACACAAGCTGCACGGTTACTGCTTTCAACTACTAAATGAATAACTTTACCATAGTAATATCCAATAAGGGTTGTAGTGGTGTATACAACTTATCACAAAAGAAGAGTTGATTCCCTTCCTAGCAACACTTAGCATCACAAACATAATCCTGTGAAGTATATCTGCGACCACATTTGCATAGCACAGCAATTTTAAAACCTAACCTATTGCCACTTTCTTCTCGAAATTTACTATTATGGCATATCAAAATCTCTGCCACTGCTGACAAAACTGAAAAAAACTCAATGAAATGATACCATGGAGTAATGGACATCCTCTGTGCCAGCATTAGAGAGTTTTCTCGCGCTTCTACTCTGTGGTTCTGTATCTTCGTCTTCTTTATTACAATATGTATTTCCGTGGAATTTTCTTTTTTGTGGTCTCGCAGTACAAGCTAATTCATGCTGTTCAGTTTTAGGATAAGACTGTATTTCTTTTTTTCACAGACAAAATCACTCCGCAAAGAACAAATTCCAGAAGTATACTGGATTAAAATGAAATAATGGCTACACTGGTTTAAAAGTACTCTATAGTAACTATACAGTTGATGTTTTCAAAGCAGGTAGCAAGAGTGAAAAGCTCTGCTACACGCTTAATACCGCTCGTGCGCCGAGTTCAGGAGGAGTACTTGTAGCTCCTTAAGCTTAATTTTCGTGGAGACTAATTGACATTCTTTGAAAAATTAATCAAAAATATTTCTGGGAATAACTAAAATTTCTACTTCTGAATTTATTACCGTTGATAAAGGTTTATTATTTAGGAGCAACTCAACCTTAAACGGTTTAACCCTTTTTTGATTTTCCATGTAAAACATATTAATGAAATCAGTTGAAGATGATTTACACTCATTGTTTGTTTCCTTAGATTCTATTTCAATGAAATTATTCCTATTAGAATAACAAACCTTAGCAAGATGTTCTTTCTAACATTACACATTTTTCAATTATATTGTTTTAACTTACATTTACTAAAATGGTGGTTTTTCCCCTCCACAACTTCGGTATTTAGCTCGCCTCTGCTTGATCTTATCTTATCACTCTTCTTATACACTTTTTGAGTGATTGAGTCATTGCTACCTCTTTTATCCAAGCAAGTTGTATAATCTTTTTTATACTACTTGTATGATATTCCTCGCAACTCTACCTAATGTATGATCTTCGCAAACTCTATCTAATATTACACTCCCCTTTAGTCCTGAAACGACTCCGTCTTTCAACACTTCAGTTAAGATGTTTCTAAACTTTCATGGAATCGCTTTAATTGAAGGAAAAAATTCATAATATCTCCATTTTCTATTTGTCGTAAGTGGTAAGTCTATTGGTTCCTTAAAGACTGAAATTTTTTGAGAAAATTGTTCCTTGAGGAGTTCTTTATAGCTTTGTTCTTAGGTAACACTGGATCGCACAAACCTCTCATGTAATATGCTTGCTTGTTCTCCTGTGTTAATAATACTATAAACTCCTTATTTTCTTCAATATAATTTGCTTAAAAATATTTCTCCATTCTCTCTCAATATGTATATCTAGTCTGAGCTCATATTGTACTAATTTGATACTCTTAAAACGGTTTTGTAATTTTCTGCAGTCGCCATGATTCTTTAGAGCTTGTGAACTTGAACTTCTTTCGTTTGCTATTTTTCATTAAACCAATTTCTTCGCCGCCAATTTGTAATATCTTCAAGAATGGAATATTCCCTGGAGTTTTTATATATTTATATAACTTGGAAAAGTACTGAATTCATAACTTAACCTAACATTATGTTTCATACATTTCTTCTTCTTCTTCTATCCTTTAGCATGTGCTGGGCTGGACACCATCTACACATTAAACATTCTGTATCTCCATACACTGGAGATTGTCTTGCTCGAAGAAATTGAACTGGGTGTGCAACCTTTGCTATCAAAATATCGTTTGGAGGTTTCGTCTGCACTTATAGGTGGGAAGGAACGGTTCCCTCGGGGTTAATAAACGTCACTGAAAGGAAGGAAAAGTTAGTCAAGGTAACACATAAAACACTCGACTCAAACAATCCCAACATCACAAATGAAACAACAACAAAACAACACCAAAGGTAAGGTCAAAGTTTGATTCCTGAACCCTGCAGGAAATTGTACATCAACTTGTATATAGTTATGTTGTTGGAAAATACCATATCTAGGATGCTTATAGGAAAAGACAAATCAGATCTAAGATTACTTAGATCATTATACAACCTAGAACAGTTTAGAGCATTATGCTGACATGCAAAAAATATGTGAGAAATATCGCCTCTATGCCCGCACTCGCACAAGTCTGTTTCTCTAACTTGAATTTTATGTAAATGGGCTGGGGAACAGCAATGATTTGATCTCAGCCTGTTAATAGTGGTAATAATCCCCCTCGGCACATCGACACCCCAAAACCAAGGCTTGTCAGCCGGGGATCTGGGGAAGACATACCCAGAGAAATCACGACCACTCATTTGAGTGTTCCACTCATTTTTCCATCTTTCCCAAATTTTACGTCTGAACCTTGGCCAAAAGTCTTTAATGTCCGTTTTTAAATTCAGAAAGGAAGAGTTTAATGACTCAATTTTGGCCAGTTTATCAGCGCATTCATTACCAAATATATTGGTATGACTCGGAATCCAGGCTAGCTTCACTGAATAATCATTCTCCCGCAGGAATTGAATATTAGATCTAATGGAAAGGGTAATGTGATCATTTTCGAGGATAACTTCCACTTACTAATTCTTTCCAGGGCACTTCTTGAATCTGATAGATGACAGATTTCTTAATTCCCCTACGTTTAATCTCCCAAGTTGCTTCCAGTATGGCAACTGACTCAGCGGAACAAATTGAGAAGTAGTCAGGTAGATTATAAGCTATAGATATATCCTGTGAGCAAAAAATCCCCACTCCTGCATGATCAGGACCCTTAGAAGCATCCGTGAACACTCTTGTATGATCCGGAAAGATACTAGAACACTCCGCCTGGAAGGCAATAGAATTATCAGCAGACTTTGCAAGGTTGAACGAATAAAAACCCATAAAGGAAGTGTGGACCTTCAGATCCTGAGAATAACATGGCAGTTGGGATGACGAATAAAAACCGTTTAAACCCGATAACATGGACAAAGCCTCGATGACAGGGGGAGAATTACCAAGCGCCGGCCAATGTCTGAGAGGAAGCCATCCCTGGAGAACAGGGTCATTAGAAACTCTATATAATTTAGATATAAACTTGATAGCAAGCCATAGCCGCCTATATTTCAGGGGAGATTCTTTACTTTCCATCAAAATTATGGGAATCGGTGTGGACCTCATGTAACCCAATGCAACCCGCAGCGCAGCATATTGAACTCAATCCAACCTATCTAGAACTGCTTTTGGGCATTTCCCATAAAACAAGCAACCATAATCAAGATAAGGACGAACTGTTGCTTTATATAATAAGAGTTGGGTTAATGGATGGCAACCCCACCAGGTTCTGCACAAGGACTTCATAATGTTTATTCCCTGGGAGGCTTTAGACGACATACTCGAGACATGATGGGACCAATTAAGATTCTGATGAATGACAACACCCAGGTAGGTGAAGGACTCAACCCATGGAATGTCTGAGTTGAAGAGTGTTAATATTCGAGAATTAGACAACTTTTTCACCTTGTGACAGCACATGGCAGACGATTTTTCGGGAGCAATCCGTAAATGCTTTTTAGTCGCCCATCTCTCTACAGCACTCAAGGCATCACTCATTCTCTCATATGCTACCGAAAAGGAAGGGCCCGTTGATATTAAAGTTGTATCATGTGCATATTTGAGGGTTGTTACTCCTGGAACATTGACGTACTCATGGATGTCACCCACAAAGCAATTAAAAAGAACAGGACTAACAGGGGATCCCTGAGCCAATCCGATTGAAGATGATTTTGGACCTATTAGTTTCTTGCTAAATGGATGGACAAGGAAAACATTCCTCCGTAGAATTAAGCTACGCAAGAGCAACACTAGGGACTTAGGGACATTAATAGATAACAGGCGCTCTTCAAGAAGATCAAATCGAACTGAGTCATGTGCCTGTCTAATATCGAGAAAAACAACTATTGAGACTTCATTATGAGAGAAAGAGGAATAAAGTTTTGAAATCAGGATGGAAAGAGCGTCATTAACGGATTTTCCTCTTCGAAAGCCAAACTGCAGATCACGGGGATCTATTGACAATTCATAAAGTCTTTCCAATCTGGTAGCCAGAAGGGATTCAAGAAGCTTCAAAATGCAAGAGGTCAGTGCTAGTGGACGATAACTAGATGGGCTGTTTGGAGGTTTGTTGGGTTTCCTTATTGGGAAAATAACTGTATCAGTAAGTTTAGAAGAACTGAGGGAACTGGCGAGAAGATTATTATAGATATCAACCAACAAACATTTGGCACGAATTGGTAAGGACTTCAACATGTTAAATGTTATCCCGTCTCTGCCGGGAGCAGATTCTTTTTTTGTTGACAGGCACAATGAAAGTTCATCAATCGTAATAGGGGAAATGGGGTTGGCAGGTTTACCAGAATCAGAAAACTTTGGACTCGGAATAATGGAGGGAGGAGGACAAAGCCTCTCCAGGATTTCTCTTCCGCAAGATGGGGAAGACATTGGAACAGGGGAAACCCTACAGCCATATTTGAACTTATTAACATCCGCCCAAAGCATTCTACCATTGCAAGGGGATAGGTCCTCACAGAACTTACGGAAAGAGTCCCTTTTAGTCTTCCTTATCTTTCTCTTGACATCTGCTTGGATGTTCTTTGCAAACAGGAAGTGTTCATGGGAAGGGTCCCTCAAGAATGACCTGAAGGCTTCAGACCTCAGCCTGACCAACTGAGTAAGCTCTTCATTCCACCAAGAGTTTTTATAAAAGGAGGGTCGAAAATGTCTTTTTCTGGGAATTGATTGATCAGCAGCCCTGGATATAATATCACCAAATGCATCCAATGAGGAAGGGACTTGCATGGTAATCTCCTCTGCAACGCAAGACTGGAACTTACTCCAGTCTGCATGGGTAACGTTGTACTTCCTAGTGGAATAGCCAGGCTGAAAGGGAATAGGATCAAGATTATTTTGGATCTTTATGACTATCGGATAGTGGTCGCTTCCACCTGGATCAGCAAGAACCTCCCATCGAATACCAGTTAAGAGATCACTAGAGCAGAGGGAAAGATCAGGGGAACTGGAGCCCATATCTGGAGGGGTCAGTCTAGTAGGGGAACCATCATTTAAATAGCAGAGGTCCTCTTCAAGTAGGAAATTTTCCAGCACTCTACCGTTTTGGTTGTGTTTACTAGAACCCCATATAGGGTTCTGAGCATTTAAGTCACCACAAATGATAAATGGAGAAGAGATGCTACTGACAACATTATACCAGAAAGCCATGCTCAGCAGAACATCGGGAGGACAATAAACATTTACAATAGTTATGTTACTTACAAGCATACGGAAACCCTGAACCTGTACCCCATCAGGGCAAGACAAATTTGCAAAATTACATTCCGAAAACAGAATGTTATTCCTGATTAAGGAGGCGATGCCTCCTCCACGGGAAACCCTGTCCTGCCTAAGAACATGAAAATTCGCGACCTTGAAGATAAAAGAATCGTTTAACCATGTTTCAGACAGTAAAACCACTGATGGAACATTTTCCTCTATTTTTAACTTCAGGTCATCAATATTAGCATGAATCGACCTAATGTTCCATTGTATAATTTTAAAAGGCATAAAAATAGGGATAAAAAGAAAATACAAACTACTAAGCTAGCTACTGAAAATGTGCAGAGGAAAACTTACAGCAAGTTAACTATCGAAATTAGGGAAGATTCGATATTGCTTCATTTCGCATTGATACTGGAGAAAATTTATTTTTCAATATTACCATAAGACTCTTCAAAAAATCTGTATTCTTGTTATCAGCTAAGTGTTTGGTTATAGTGTTAAGGATGATATCATCAGAGCATGTCACATTTTGGGTAGACTGGAGATGCGAAAAAGATTGGGGGGACTCGTTATTCTGAGGAAGGGGGGAAAGAGGTAAAGAGAACTGAAACATCTGAGAGGAGTGAGATTCTCTGTCATACCCTAGGGAAAGGGGATTCTTCCTCTTTTTCTTATTTACAATAGCAGAATATGAACCAGAGGAGGTTGAATTATTTTGCAATAGAGATCTTCTATTGTTAACGGATATAATGTTTGAATCTTTAATCGAACTTTTGGATCTAGAGGGAAGAAGAGGGAACAGTTGAGGCCTATGACTGTAGGAAGGGTGGGAAAGGGAAGGGGATGACTCGTTGTCTACATAGTTTTTCGGGATAAATTTGACTGCCTCGAAGTAGGAAATATTTTCAACAGCAATTAGTCTATTTATCTCCTTCTGTCTTAGAAATTCCGGACACGAACGATCGGTTGAAGCATGATTACCAGAGCAGAATACGCATTTCGGGTTGGATGCATTAAGACAATCACTCTCCTCGTGATTTTCTCCGCAATTTCTACAACGTTTAGATTGAGAGGAATTGTTACAGTTGGGTTTAGTATGACCATATCTAAGGCAGTTGTAACACTGGATTACGGGACCAATGTAGAGCGAAACTTCTCTAACACAGCTCCAAAGCGCAATTTTATCAGGAAGATTTTTACCTTGAAAAGTCAAAATCCATGTATTGGATGGAACATATGACACCGTTCCTTCTTTAGATACTCGTCTGTTAAGCTGACGTGCATCCAATATTTTAACTTTAGATTCGGAATGGGTTATAATGTCTTCAGCCGTTATATCTGAACCTACGCTCTTTATGATTCCCTTACTTGTTACCATGCGAGAAGGTTTCATACATTTCTATACACACTGCATCTGTGCAGTGGGTATGTGCCACAACACAACTCTATTACATAATACGATTAGGAAGAGCTAGAAATTTATGTAAATAAATTTGAAATAGTAGTTGAATATTGAGCTATCCCGTACATTACGGAGTACTCTAAAAGATCCGGGATGTTACCGAGTACTCTAAGATCTGGGGGTTTATGGAGTACTCTAAAAGATCTAGGGGTTTACGGAGTTATCTAAAGAGCCCTAACCTTGTTATCGTAATCGTCTAGTGGCGGGCGAATAGTAGGTTACGTTGTGTAGGCAACCCAAATTACACCTAACGAGAGCAAGGAAACAGTGACGGGAGGTTCAAATATTCGAAACACAGTAATACCAGAATAATATATTTCTATTAACAATGTTCAAAAGCAACAACCCTCAATAAATGGAAGCACATTTATCAGCCTGTGGTGAAATCTACTTTACGCAGTGGTTCGCAAA
Organism: Megalocaria dilatata; assembly: GCA_034642435.1. Lineage (NCBI taxonomy): Eukaryota > Metazoa > Arthropoda > Insecta > Coleoptera > Coccinellidae > Megalocaria > Megalocaria dilatata. Next base: position 86,251,690 of record CM067855.1, read on the forward strand.
GCGCCCCAGAGAAACGAATAGTGCCCCAGGTCTTAATGACTTATTACTACATATTTTTAGGTCGGTACTCGCTCAAATCAGATATCATTCTTATGCAACGGAAAGGGTTAAAGTTATGCAGGAATAGGGGATACGGCCAGCATTCGCACCTTCAATTGTACTTCCGGTAATCAGTGCTGAACCTTCCATTACAAGGGGTAAGCTTAAATGGACAGTAAGGTAAGGGTAATTGTGGCATGCCCAGGAGATCTCCTTGAAGAGGGGATCTAACATAATTCGAGTCGACCGGAAAAGTTACTATCAAAGAAACTGTATCTGGCCTCCTCGGGGTGGTCAAGGCCCAGGAAGGCTCAGATATTACTGAAAAACGAACCGAACACTACCTGAAGGGTCACGCAAACTAATCCCTGGGGATATCACAATACCTTGGAACAATTATCTAGCAATCACTCACACATTCTCACAGTAGCGTTGGATATCCGGAGGTATTTACTTTCTCTATACGATATGTTGTCCTCTACCAGGACTACTCAGCAATTTACCCTAAAGAACGCCACTGGTTCACGTGGAATACAATCTCTCAAAGTAAGCGGACACATGCATATGACAAATATGTAACCTGGACTAACTAGGACATAATAAAATAAATACAGTATCCCATCACCTAGGCGTGTTAATGGACGTTACAATAAGAACAAACAAAGAAATAGGTAACTGTGGGATAACACAAGAGTACATAAAAAGCAGTTACATATCAAGCACCGCAATTATTAAGAACAGATAATATAAAATCCCTATTAGCAAGTATTACGCAGATAATGAACCACTATTTACAAATACAGCAAAAAGCAATCAGGCACCGAGAGAAAGTATACAATACAAACAGAAAACATGTGAGGGTCATGCAGCTTTAGTTATATACAAAGGCAATGCAATTTAGTTAAAACATTCCGGTCGGATTAAATAACAGTGAAGCAAAAATACAAGAATGAAAAGCGAAGTACAATGATGAGCGTGCAGTCATCAATTTCACCTTAACACAAAGGTGGTATTCAAAAGTGTAAAGCATGCAATTAATCAGAAGCATTTAAAAGAAGTTCAGTTACTAAGAGTTAGTAAGGGGGACTGTTATAATCTCGAGTCTGTAACTAAGTTGCTCAGGAGGTTTACTTCCAAGAACCTTCCTCTCGAATGCTTTAAAATACATTGGGGACGCTATAATATTTGTGTGTAAATACAGTGCAACTAACATTAAATGGAAGTGACAAATACGTCATACTTACCGGACGTCATATAAAGCATAATCTTTAAAAAATTGAGGGATTTGAAATTTTTGTTATGGATTTAGTCTCATGGAGAGAAAAACCACTAAATGAACATACATATATATCCACAAAAATGTAACAAATACCAGGTCACACTGAGAAAACATACATACATACATATGTACTGAAAACATAGAAAAACATTTTTGTTATTTATTTTTTTAATTATATAAGAAATCAGGCATTTTTGTCTGCTTCTGGTTCTTCTTTATATTGTTATGATAGCCTCTAACACCATTGTGTAAAGTAGACATTGTCCTGTTTAAAGAATCCATTTTTAATACTGCTATGAACAAATCCTGATAAAAAGTCAGCATCTCTTAAAGCCTCTTCTGCAGTAAGTGTTGAGTCTTCTTTAATTTCCCCTTCTTCATCACTTTCGTATTGCCGATTAGCTGTTATATTACCCATGATATTTTCATATGTAATTTCTTCGCATATGATGAGGTTGCTATCAATATCACCACAATCGTTCCACTTTTTTGGTGCTGTTAAGGAGTCTGAATGTAGATTTTGTACCCAAAAAGATAAAGGAATGTCATCTTCATCATGTAATTATTTTTCTGCTCTTTCTTGAATAGGTAAACCGCCAAGGTTTTCAATGAATCCTGCATGTTGAAACAGTTGTGAATGGTACTTTGCGAGATATTATTCCAGGCATCATAAATCATAAGAATTGCATATAGAATTGCTCTGTAATTTTTACAGAGGAGTTGGTTCGATAAGAATCAAGACAAGATTTTTCTGAAGTTGCTTTTGAGTGACCATATTATTCCTTGATCCATTGGATGCAAGATTGATGTTGTACTGGGATGAAGGAAAAAAGTGTTATAGTCTTTAAATCAGTAGTAGCATTTGGATGCGCAGGGCAATTATCTTCCTCTTGTTCTTTATCAAGTCGCGATCCCAATCTCGAAGCCATTTTTCGAAAAGTTCAGACGTCATCCAGGCCTGACGGTTGTTTACATAATCAACTGGTAACGACTTAACACAGCAAAACATCCAGGTTTCTGGGATTTGTCAATAACAACATTTTTTTTCCCTGTGCCGCTCAGATTTGCTGCTACCATTACTGTTAATCTATCCATTGAGAACTCGTCCCCACTACAGTTCGCATTTTCGAATTATAAAGTTCTGTCGGGCATTAACTTATAGAACAAACCGGTTTTATCTGCATTGAAAATCTCATCATCAGAAAACTGTCGTCTTAGATTTGGCCACACAGTCCTCAGCCAGTTTATTGTTGAACTCTGATTAACGGACGAAGATTCACCGGTAATTTTACCTGATATGTTTAACTTTAAAACGACTGATTCAGCTCGCAGAACAATTAAAGTTGCTCATACTAATACTACAGGCAGAAACATTCGTCTTTTTCTATAACATAGGGACGCTGACAGGTATTCCTTTGTTTCTTGTGATTTTAAACGATTGAAATAACGCTTGATCGATATTTTCTTGTCGTGGCTTCCGAAGCCTCTTTGGTTTCAAAACATTCGAATTGAACGATTCCTTAAACTGGCAAGAATTTTCGTATTATTAAAATCTAAGTTGTGGTAATAATTTATTTTGTGTTTATTTAATGCCGTACTTAACTTCTCCATGTATTTGTGTCCCTGAGTTATTTAACCAAGAGTTGTGTCATGCATTCATGATCCTTACGTGGTATACTTCATATCAAATTTGATTCTTCCTTTTTGGACATTTCAATTTTTATAGAAGTAAAAAAATCTTCCAATATATTATATGATGTATGGGCTACTTTCAGATTATGTTAGATGTTAAAAATGTTTTTGGCTACATTCTGTACCTCATACCTATAGAGGTATAGAATGTAAGTATTTGTTTTATTGATTGGTCTCTTGCTCTTGTTGCATTTCACTGAACGAACTTATAGTTTCTTATTGAATATTTTTTCAAACTTAGTTGAATAGTTATCGTTCTTCAATTATTTTTCGACTTTATTGAGTATTTTTCATTAATTGTCTAAATAGAGCAATTTCAAGATATACTACCATACTAGTCATAATGCTTCGATTTGGCCTAACGAATAATCTGTATAAAAATTCAAATATACGCCTAACAAGTAATAGATTATGTCATTATATTCGTTTTACAATGTATATGAAGGTATATTGTAGGTATATTTGTGACGTATGACGTCAAAGCCACAGAAATTTGTCCCAAACTTCACTCCGCTATCACTTTTGACAGACATGTTATATGGCGCTAGACTTTTGAAAGTTTGGTCGTATATTGTATAGAGTAGACCATCACCTTTTTCATTCATTCATTTTTAAATGGAATAATGGGAAATTACTTGGTTTTCTATCACATTTTATTACTGAGTATACAGTCATTCGAGTTTCTTAGTGCTTACTACATTTTCGAACTGAACAAAACAAATTGTATCTAAATTATATATATATATATATATATATATATTTATATTTATATATATATATATATATATATATATATATTTATATTTATATATATATATATATATATATATATATATATATATATATATATATATATATATTTATGTATATATATATATATATATATATATATATATATATATATATATATATATATATATATATATATATTCGTTGAAAGTTTCGACTTGTGTAAAACTTGGAGAAGTGGGACAACCAATAGGTCCGTCTGCTCCTTTAATAGTATTATTTCTAAAACGTGCTTGGGCTTAAATATTTCTTTTTTCTGGGAAGATCTGATTGGTTTCACAAAAAATTTTCGAAAAATTAGAGTTATCTTCCGGTATTATAATAATCTTTGCGGTTCATAAATGACTGTCGATGTTCTATAAACCTTTTATGGAAATATCTCCCGTTTTTCCTATATATACGCTACCGCACTGTTGACTTAATTTATAAGTCTAGAATTATTGTTGTAAATTTTTTGTCAGGTTGTGAAAGCTATTTTGATTTTAGCTTTTGAAAATAATTGAGCTTTTTTGCATCATTGGTGCAAAATATGTTAGTTTTACAAATTTTTGACCATTGTTCTCTGTTTTCGAAATAGCGTATATTTGTTTCAGAATGAGTTGTTTTTCTTATTCATTTATGAGGGAATTTATGGTTTTTGTTTCGAATTGAGTTTTTGAAGCTAATTTGATTGTATTCAGTTCCCTTTTTAATGTAATATTTGAGGGAATTGAAAACGCTTTATTCATGATTGATCTGTAATCAGCGAGTTTTGAGTGTTCGGATGGCTTGAAAGGTTGGTATCGGACGTTGTGAATTTCCTGAATATATCAAAGAAAATTTCATTATTATTCTTAATTACAGTTATGTGTAGGAAATTTATTTTATTATCACATTGTAGTTCCATACTGAATTTTACCTTATGGTGCAGGACATTAAGATATTCCAGTGTGTTTTCTAGTTCTGGATGTGTTCCACAGAAGCAAACCAATACGTCGTCCACATATCTGTACTAAAAAATGATATGCTTCTCTTTCGAGGAAACACATAAAGTTTTCAGCGAGGAGTGAGCTGAGAAGTGAACCTATGGAAGTCCATCTTTCTGTTTGTAAAAGTTGTTATTATACTGAAAATAATTTTCCTCCAAGCAAACTTCCAAATGGGTTAAAATTTCGGTTTTTATGACCGGATATCATTTTTTGTTGGGGGATATTTTCGATTGTATTATTTTTTGTCGGGATATTTTCTCTTATATCCTAACAAAAAAATCAATCTGGTCGTAAAAAACGAAATTTTAATCTAGTGCGAACTTTTCGTGGAGGATTTTCTTTCGTTTAAAATATAACAGAATAACATACACAAAATAAAAAAATAAAATACAAATAAATGAATAGAAATAAAAAAAGCTTACTTACCTGGAAGAAATCAAAAACAATGCTATTTCTTCGGGTTTCTCAACTCACATTTCTAACAGCTAACTAAATATAACATGTGACAGTTAGGTTAAAATCTTAGACATAGAACATAGAAGTTACAAAGTTGTTTTCCTTAAAAATAACAGTTTTATTTTTACATCCCCCCACACAAATTATGCATCCCTCATTACATGTTTGTGTTTTTACATGGGAGCAACTTAGTTACATGAAAATATTATTGTCCTTTCTTTTATTTCCAATATCTATCTAATATATAGTGTTAGAAATTTTTTTCACTATTGGAAAATGTTCTATTCTTATTTCATACATTTTTTTTTATTCAATTTTGATTTATTTCCAACGTGAACATAGTATCCAATTTTAAAATCATAATATTTCCTATTTTTGTCGATCAGTCTTTTATTGTATTCATGATAGCGTAAAGAATTTTTATATGCTATTTCCTTATCTTTTGGTAAATTTCTCTCTTCAATAAGTTTTTCTGGAGCAATGGCATCAGTTCTGCCACAAAGTAAATATTCTGGGCTATATCCAGTTGTAGAATGGTCTCTTCTATTGTTTTCTTCAATAAATTCTTCGGCTATTTTCGTCCATGCCCTAGTTTTCTTTTCGTTTTTTTGCACCTTATTTTGTTCACTAATGTCTGATTTAGTCGTTCATTCAGACCAATAGAAAAAGGACAATCTACTGTTGTGAATATCAATTGTATATTCAAACTTCTCATATGTTGTCTGAATTTTTCCGTATTGATCTGTTAATAGTGTTGTTATTGGTCGTTTATCTTGATTTTTATTAATTTATTTGATGAAATCTTCGGTTGTTTGGTGTTTTTAAGTGCTCGCAAATGCATATCGAGTAAAATGATCCACTAGAAGATGAAGGTATCTTTTTGAAGAGCGGTTTCCAGCAAAACCTCCAATTGTGTCTAATGACATTATTTCAAATGGTTGCTTTGCTGTGCCCAATTGAGAAAGGATACCATACTTTTGCCCTACTCTCGTTTTATTTTTACAACATATGTAACATGATCCACAAACTTCTTTTGTCGGTGAATCCATATTCTGAATGTAGTAAAACTTCCTGATTTTATTATTTATCTTACTAGCACAAATATGGCCATAATGCTTGTTGTTATTGTTCCTAAATGACGGTCGATGTTCTATGAACCTTTTTTGCAAATATCTCCCGTTTTTCCTATATATACGCTACCGCACTGTTGACTTAATTTATAAGTCTAGAATTATTGTTGGAAATTTTTTGTCAGGTTGTGAAAGCATTTTATGTTAGATTTTAAAAATAATTGAGCTTTTTTGCATCATTGGTGCAAAATATGTTAGTTTCACAAATTTTTGGCCATTGTTCTCTGTTTTCGAAATGAAATATATTTGTTTCAGAATGAGTTGTTTTTCTTATTCATTTATGAGAGAATTTATGGTTTTTGTTTCGAATTGAGATTTTGAAGCTAATTGATTGTATTCAGTTCCCTTTTTAATGTAATATTTGAGGGAACTGAAAACGCTTTATTCATCATTGATCTGTAATCAGCGGGTTTTGAGTGTTCGGATGGTTTGAAAGGCTGGTATCTGTCGTTGTACTGAATATATCAAAGAAAATTTCATTATTATTCTTAATTACAGTTATGTGTAGAAAATTTATTTTATTATCACATTGTAGTTCTATACTGAATCTTACCTTATGGTGCAAGCCATTAAGATATTCCAGTGTGTTTTCTGGTTCTGGATGTGTTCCAGAGAAGCAAACCAATACGTCGCCCACATATCTGTACTAAAAAATGATATGCTTCTCTTTCGAGAAAGAACATAAAGTTTTCAGCGAGGAGTGAGCTGAGAAGTGAACTTATGGAAAGTCCATCTTTCTGTTTGTAAAAGTTATTATTATACTGAAAATAATTTTCCCCCATGCAAAGTTCGAAATGGGTTAAAATTTCGGTTTTTATAACCGGATATTATTTTTTGTTGGGATATTTTCGATTATATTATTTTGTTGTCAGGATATTTTCGCTTATATCCTAACAAAAAAATCAATCCGGTCGTAAAAAATGATATTTTAATCTTGTGCGAAATTTGCGTGGAGGAAAATTATTTTCAATACAATAATAATTCTTATAAACAGAAAGATGACCTCTCCAGAGATCCACCTCTCAGCCTATTCCTCGCTGAAATATTTATCTCCATCTTCGAAAGAAAAATCCTAAAATCCACAAACGCAAAGCATATCATTTTTGGTACAGATATTTGGAATTGGCTTCCTTCTGTGGAACACATTCGGAACTAGAAAACAACTAGAATATCTTGATATTATGAATAAAAAATAATATTCTATTTTCGCTAATATTGTTTTTCATTCATAATTTCAAGATGAATTTCCGTCAAGTAAAGACCGAAACAATCATAGAATATCTTGATGGTTTGCACCATAAGCTCAAATTTACTATGGAACCACAATGTTAGTTTCTGGGAATAATTGTTATTAAAAATAATGAAGAAATTTCCTTTGATATACTCAGAAAACCCACGACAGATGCAACCATGCCCAACTTTTTAAACCATGCGAACACTCATAAATTTGCTGCTTGCAGATCAATGATACGTAGAGAATTTTCAAATAATATAACGTTAAGGGGAACAGAATGCAATTAAACAAATAGTTACAAATAATCAATTCGAAACAAAACCCATAAATTATATCATAAAAAAGAAAAACAACTCATTCTGAAACAAATAGACCCCACTACCAAAATAGAAAAAATATTGTAAAACCGATATATTTTGGACCAATCACGTGAAAAATAGCTTATATATTTTCGAAAACAAACATACAATTTCCAACCTCTTTTTTTAAAGCAAAAGACAAAAATCACCTGCTGAATAATTCTGGAGTGTATAAATTGAGTTGTCAACAGTGCGGTAGCGTATATAAACGACAAACCGGAAGATCTTTCCAGAAAAGGTTCATAGACCATCAATCGCCTGTCAGGAACCGCGAACACAAGTATTATTTTGCGGAACATTTTTTCGAAACCAATCATGTTTTCCCAGAATTCGACAATCTTGAAATATTACACTTAGAAGTCAAAAAACTAGACATTCTGGAACCCATAGAAATATTTCAGCGCAAGCATGTTTTAGAAAGCAAACTTTTAAAAAAGAAGACCGTTGGCACACCCCAGTTTTCCAAAATAATATATATATATATATATATATATATATATATATATATAAAAAATAGTTATTGTCCTTTCTTTCATTTCCAATATCTATCTCATATATAGTGTAAGAAAATTTTTTCCACTATTAGAAAAGGTTCTATTCTTATTTTATCAAGTTCTTTTCTATTCAATTTTGATTTATTTTCAACGTAAACATAGTCTCCAATTTTAAAATCATAATGTTTCCTATTCTTGTCGATCAGTCTTCTATTATATTCATGGAAGCGTAAAGAATTTTTATATGCTATTTCCTTATCTTTTGGTAAATTTCTCTCTTCAATAAGTTCTTCTGGAGCAATGGAATCAGTTCTGCCACAAAGTAAATATTTTGTGCTATATCCAGTTGTAGAATGGGTCTCTTCTATTGATTTAGTCAATACATTCATCGGCTATTTTCGTCCATGCCCTAGTTTTCTTTTCGTTTTTTTTTGCACCTTATTTTGTTCACTAATGTCTGATTTAGTCGTTCATTCAGACCAATAGAAAAAGGACAATCTACTGTTGTGAATATCAATTGTATATTCAAACTTCTCATATGTTGTCTGAATTTTTCCGTATTGATCTGTTAATAGTGTTGTTATTGGTCGTTTATCTTGATTTTTATTAATTTATTTGATGAAATCTTCGGTTGTTTGGTGTTTTTAAGTGCTCGCAAATGCATATCGAGTAAAATGATCCACTAGAAGATGAAGGTATCTTTTTGAAGAGCGGTTTCCAGCAAAACCTCCAATTGTGTCTAATGACATTATTTCAAATGGTTGCTTTGCTGTGCCCAATTGTGAAAGGATACCATACTTTTGCCCTACTCTCGTTTTATTTTTACAACATATGTCACATGATCCACAAACTTCTTTTGTCAGTTTTTCATTCATAATTTCAAGATGAATTTCCGTCAAGTAAAGACCGAAACAATCATAGAACATCCTGATGGTTTGCACCATAAGCTCAAATTACTATGGAACCATAATGTTAATTTCTGGGAATAATTGTAATTAAAAATAATAATGAAATTTCCTTTGATATACTCAGAAAACCCACGACAGATGCAACCATGCCCAACTTTTTAAACCATGCGAACACTCATAAATTTGCTGCTTGCAGATCAATGATACATAGAGCATTTTCAATTCCCTCAAATAATATAACGTTGAGGGGAACCGAATGCAATTAAACAAATAGTTACAAATAATCAATTTGAAACAAAACTCATAAATTATATCATAAAAAAGAAAAACAACTCCTTCTGAAACAAATAGACCCCACTTCCAAGATAGAGAAAAAATTGTAAAACCAATATATTTTGGACCAATCTCGTGAAAAATAGCTTGTATATTTTCGAAAACAAACATACAATTTCCAACCTCTTTTTTTAATGCAAAAGACAAAAACCACCTGCTGAATAATTCTGGAGTGTATAAATTGAGTTGTCAACAGTGCGGTAGCGTATATAAACGACAAACCGGAATATCTTTCCAGAAAAGATTCATAGAACATCAATCGTCTTTTAGGAACCGCAAACACCAGTATAATTTATCGGAACATTTTTTCGAAACCAATCTTTCCAGAATTGGACAATCTTGAAATATTACACCTGGAAGCGAAAAAACTAGATATTCTGGAACCCATAGAAATATTTCAGCGCAAGCATGTGTTAGAAATCAGACTTTTAAAAGAGCAGACCGTTGGCACACACCACTTTTCGAATATATATATATATATATTTATATATATATATATATATATATATATATATATATATATATAATATTATATATTAGTATAATATATATATATATATATATATATATATATATATCTATAATATTATATATTAGTATTATATATATATATATATATATATAAAATATGGTGTATATATATATAAGAATGTAATCAATTCTTATTTTTATATTTGAAGAAATAGATGATTTGATGTCATGATTCTGGAAGATTTTATTTTCTTTAGTTTAGAATATAAAAATGACATACACAAAATAAAATAATAAAATAAGAAGAAATTCAAAGAAATAAATAGAAATAAAAAAAAAACTTACTAACCTGAAAGAAATCAAAAACAATGCTATTTCTTCGGGTTTCTCAACCCACATTTCTAACGGCTAACTAAATATAACATGTGACAGTTTAAGGTTAAAATCTTAGACATAGAACATAGATCATAGAACATAGAAGTTACAAAGTTGTTTTCCCTAAAAATAACAGTTCTATTTTTACATCCCCCCACACAAAGTATGCATTCCTCATTACATGTTTGTGTTTCCACATGGGAGCAACTTAGTTACATGAAAATAGTTATTGTCCTTTCTTTTATTTCCAATATCTATCTCATATATAGTGTTAGAAATTTTTTCACTATTGGAAAAGGTCCTATTCTTATTTCATCAATTTTTTTTCTATTCAATTTTGATTTATCTCAATGTAAACATAGTCTCCAATTTTAAAATCATAATGTTTCCTATTCTTGTCGATCAGTCTTCTATTATATTCATGAAAGCGTAAAGAATTTTCATATGCTATTTCCTTATCTTTTGGTAAATTTCTCTCTTCAATAAGTTCTTCTGGAGCAATTGGATCAGTTTTGCCACAAAGTAAATATTCTGGGCTATATCCAGTTGTAGAATGGTCTGTTCTTTTGTTTTCTTCAATATATTCATCGGCTATTTTCGTCCATGCCCTAGTTTTCTTTTCGTTTTGTTTGCACCTTATTCTGTTCACTAATGTCTGATTTAGTCTTTCATTCAGACCATTAGAAAAAGGACAATCTACTGTTGTGAAAATCAATTGTTTATTCAAACTTCTCATATGTTGTCTGAATTTTTCCGTATTGATCTGTTAATAGTGTTTTTATTGGTCGTTTATCTTGAATTTCATCAATTAATTTGATGAAATCTTCGGTTGTTTGGTGTTTTGAAGTGCTCGCAAATGAATATGGAGTAAAATGATTCACTAGGAGATGACGGTATCTTTTTGAAGAGCGGTTTCCAGCAAAACCTCCAATTGTGTCTAATGACATTATTTCAAATGCACTTTTCTGATATAATCTTTTCCAAAATCATTGGATAAAATTATTTTTTTGTTATTTTTGTGCAATTTCTAATGTATCTCTTTCTGTACAACAGTTCTTCCCATATTATTTATCTTTAAGATATCATTCTGTTGATCGTTTTTTATTTCATTTAATTCCACTAAATTTACTGTTCTTATATATTCGTCCACATTCTCCGTTTCTTCCAGAACTGGGTTTCTAGAAAAGCAATCTGCTTCTACATTTCCTTTTTCTGGTTCCTTTATAATGTCAAAATCGAATTGTGATAGAAAATTCATCATGTCGCCCAGCTCTTCTTCTGGTCTTGTACGCAATTCTTTCCCTTCTAATGGCTTATAGTCAGTACCAACAATAAATTTATGTCCTATTAGCCAATATTTCCAAAATTTAATTGCCTCTTTAATTGCCAGACATTATAGGAATATTGCTGTCTTGTTTTTTTGATATTTATTTAGTTTTTTAGAAAAATACGCTACGGGTTTCATTTCACCAATAATCTGTTTTTGTTTAAGAACAGCTCCTGCTTCTTGAATACTGGCATCAGTATATATAGTAGTATAGGCACCTGGGTCGAAAATTGTAAGAATTGGCTCAGAAAAAAAGGATGTCCTTAACCTTATTAAAAGTTACCTGACAAGCCATTGACCAATAGAATTTTTCATCTTTTCTCAGTAAATTATGCAACAGTTCTAATAATCTACCTGAATCTTTTATATATTTGTGATAAAAATTAACTTCACCCAAAATATGCCTTATCTTCTTCCGAGTATCCCGTGGAGAAAAATTCCTAATGGAAATTAAATTGTCATTTATAGGTCGCACTGTAATGTTTTCTACAATATGTCCTAAATATATGACTTCTTCTTCTGCAAAATTATACTTGATGAATTTAAGTCTGAATCCTTCATTACATACTGCTTTCAAGAGACTCTCCAAATATTCTATATGTTGGTCAAATGTTGAAAAAAATATTAGAATATCATCTATATAATTTGGGCAGAATAAATACAGGTTATATTTTCTGATAATATTATTCAATATACGTTGAAATATGACCGGGGATGTTTTAAGTCCAATAGATAAACATTTCCATTGCCAGTGACCATTATGCAAACGATTTGATGTCATGATTCTGGAAGAAATCAAAAACAAGGCTAATTCTTCGGGTTTCTCCATTTACATTTCTAACAACTTTCTAACAAATAGACATGTGACACTTTTAGGTTAAAATCTTAGACATAGAACATAGATCATAGAGCAGAACATAGAAGTTAAGTTACAAAGTTGTTGTCCCTAAAAATATCAGTTATATATATATATATATATATATATATATATATAGAGAGAGATACAATTTATTTTATTCAGTTTGAAAATCGAGTAACTGTATATTCATTAATAAAAAAAGTGATTGAAAACTAACTAATATCTTATCTCATTCTATCTTGAACATTTGTTTTCTGTTCAATAATCTTTCAAAAGCGCGATTATTTGTTAAAAGCGATCAACAAAAAACCGAAATTATGGATGCAAAAACAAAAAAAAAAACGGTGATTATCGCTTTATTTTTGATTGCGAAATCGGCTAGTGATAGATAATGAAGGAGCTGAAACAAAAATTCAATTGAATCGGTCTTTACTAGTTAAATTAGGATATATTTGACTTTCATTCATTACAGATAATATAATAATATAATATAACATAATATAATATAATATAACATAATATAACATAATATAATATAATATAATATAACACAATATAATATAACATAACATAATATAATATAATATAATATAATTTTCGTATAGGCCATGCTTATCCAAAAATTGATTAGTTATTGCAGAAATGTCCGGTGAAAAAAGGTATTTTTATATAGATCTTAGATTTTATATGGTCATTCATTCATTCTTTATTCATTCTTTACAATATTTGCAATTATTATTTAATAGCATCAGACCCAGCCCATGCCTAGACAAGGAATGTCTGTTTTGCATCGGACTTGGTCCGAGGCCATTTTATACATTGTACATATAACACTTATCAAAAACCAGGTTGGATGCGGCATAAACCGGGACAGATAGGGAACATGTACGGAACACGCAGACGCCCAGCGGAGAACAAAAGTGACAAAAAACCGGAATTCAAGACATTATAGTCATTATATCAACAAACAAACTTAAATTGGCCATTATATAGTTTCTTACGTTTTTCTTAAAGTTATGTGGCTTTGGTTCTTTTTTAATATTAATGGGTATTAAGTTATAAAATTTTGGACCAAAGTAAAAGAATGATCTTTGAGTCAATGATTTTTGAAAGTTTGGGACATGAAGGTCCATATTCGCCAGTGAGCGAGTTATTCTGTTGTTTTTATATTTAAAACAGGAGGGGTCGCCATATATGGCTAGGATGCAACGATAGATGTAAAGTGTCTTCATATTTAATATTTCAGTTTCTTCATATAGTTTCTTCCTTGAAAATAGTCTATCTTTTTTAAAAATAATTCTTACTAATATATTTTGAGTTGTTTCTAAATTTTTAATAGTTGTACTGAAAGTCCCACCCCAGGCAACAATGCAATATGTTATAACCGATTCTACAAGAGAATCATAAACGATTTTCAATTTTTTTTTGCATAGAATATCTCTTAAGTTGTAAAATTTATGCATCAGGGATCTTATTCGTTTACTGACGTGGACAACATGCTCCGACCATCGCATGTGCTGATCGACTATGACCCCAAGATACTTAATCGAGGAAGTTTTATCTATTTCAGGACAATCACAACTTTCATCACCAATACATTCTGTCGCATGTAATTTTATAGAAAGGCTTGTTGGTTGATCGACTATTGTAGGACTGAACGTGATGTGTTTTGTTTTCCTGACATTCAGAGTGAGTTTATTAAACTGGAGCCATAAATAAATTTTTTTTAAATTATTTTCCATTTTCAATTTAACCTCGTTCCAATCTTCACCAGTAAATAATATGACAGTGTCATCGGCATAACTGATTAAATGCCCATCGAAATCATTTATTTTAGCAATATTGTTTATGTACATAATAAAGAGCAAGGGTCCTAACACCGTACCTTGCGGCACACCAATTTTTATTCTTGACATAAAACTTAATTCACTCCCCACTCTTACTCGCTGGACTCTATCCGATAGGTAATCCGCTATGAGGCCCAATGCAATCCCCCTGACACCATAATTGCTCATTTTATCTATAAGGATTTCGTGAGAGACAGTATCGAAAGCCCTGGCCAAGTCAAGGAACACCGCGCTGCATTTTAATGATCCATCCAGAGCCCCCACCGTCTTCCCCACGAAGTCTATCACTGCCCTTTCAGTGTTTGAACTCTTTATAAACCCGTATTGTCTGTCCGTAATTACATTATTGATATTAAAGAACTCAAGTAACCTACTTTTAAGTGCCATCTCAAATATCTTGGCAAAATTATTTATTAATGATATGGGCCTGTAATTGATCACCTTACTTGCATCTCCCGATTTAAAAACCGGGGTCACTAATGATTCCTTCCATTGTGGAGGTATTTTCCCACTTTGAAAACACAGGTTTATTATGTGTACAAGGGGTTGCGAGATTTCTCGGTGGATAGTTTTTATAGTTTTCACTTGTATTTTGTCTGAACCCGGTGCGCAATTATTTTTTAACTGTGATATAAATATAATAATCTCACTTTCGGTTACTGGTTTTAAGAAGATATTTGAGTCGACTTTATCTTTTTTTGTGAAATTATCTGGTAAGTTTACCGGAGATATTTTATTTGCCATTTCGACACCAACGTCAGAGAAAAAATTATTAAATATGTCGGCTTTTTCCTTGTTATTATTTATCTGTCCTTTATCGCTGTGAAATATAGTCGTGTTTTCAATTCTTTTGGATTTATGGGAACCTGATATTTCATTGATAACCTTCCACATTTTCTTCGTGTCAGAACCTACCTCACCTATTTTATCCCGATAATAATTGTTTTTGGTCTTCTTCAATAGGGTATTTAATTTATTTCTATATGTTCTGTATTCTTGTTGTAATTCTACAGAGAATTGATTATTTAATTTTTTTTTTAAATAGTCTCTTTGTTTAATCGATACTATCAATGCAGTTGTTATCCAAGGCTTAAGTTTTAATGTTTTTCTGTATCGACTGACAATGTTAGTGGATGCCTTTACATAGCTTTTTAGTTTATTCATAAATATATCGTATGCCACCTGTGGTTTTTCGTCAACATCAAGAACCTCACGCCAAGCCTCATTTTTCAAAAGATTTTGCAATTTATCATCATTAAGTTTCTGTACGTTCATTATGGTTTCATTTCTTACAGATTTTTTACTGAAAAAATCCAAAATGACACCTGGAGAAAAGTGATCAGTCATACTCGTGCGAATGACAAATGGATCGAATTCAATTTGATTTTTAATATTACTTTGTGCTCTCACGAAAATATGATCAATGGTAGACTCGGTGTTCTCCGTTACCCTGGTGGGCTTATTTATTAATGAAATGAAACCAGCCGAGCTCAGTATGTTAAGATAGTCGTTAGTGGAACATTCCTGTTTTTTCATTAGGTCAATATTTATATCCCCCGCAAACACCTCCAGATTCTCATTTTTTATCGATTTTAAATAAACGCTCAAGTCCTCCTGAAATTGTTTAACATCTGTAGATGGAAGCCTGTAAAAGGCTGTTATACCTAACTTATTTATATTTTCCGGTAAAAATTTGTTTGTAACAGTTAGTCTTAGAAATTTGTTCTCATTTATGGGAACAACATTAACCACCGCAGTCAAGTTATTCCTCACATATACAACGACACCATCACATTTATTTCTCATTGACTCGCTATAATAAGTTGAGAAGTCTGGGATTGAAAAATCGTTTATATTAATTATTTCTCTGGTTTCCGACAAAATTACAATATCATACCTATCACCGGCCGCTTGCATGTACACCAGTAACTCATCGAAATGTTTTTTTATACTTCTTATATTAAAATGTATTATTCCCACTGAGCAGTGACTGCCTCCAGCCCTGTCCCCCATGCAGTCGACACTGTCTAAAACTTTTGTGTCGATCTCTGCCTCATCCAAAAGATTCAAATAATCAATCATACCACATTAAGTTAAGGGCTCCTTATTCCCATTAAATTTAAAAGTAATCAAATTAACCGATTTCGCTACAAATTTCCAGAATTTGCCACATCATAGGCTTACAAACAAAAAAGAATTAAAAAAGCAAGGATAAAAAATAAAATAAAAGGAGGTTCTTACACTTAACATTTTGTCTGATATACCACAGGCACAGATCACTACAGCTCTCCAGTTAGAGGTTTATACTTCCAAATTCATGATGTCCTCCCTGTTCCTTATCACCAGTACTTTATTGTTCCTGGCAACATGAATTTTTCCATTCTGGGTCCATACATTTTTTAAGCCGAATCTCTCTATGGCACAGTTCAGTAACTTCACTCTGTGGCCGGTCAAATCCTCTCGAATAACAATGCCGCTGTCCTTGAGCATCTTCTTCTTACTATATATGAGCTGTTTCAATGACATATCGTTCAACTTTAGAAAAATTCCTCTATTTTTACCTTCCTGCACTCTACCAATTCTATAGCACAGTACAACATCTCTATCAGTAAGTTTTATTGACATTTTGTTGTTGAATACATCAATAATTTCCTGCTTCATATTTTCATGCTTCTTTTCCCTCATATTAAAGACTCTCAAATTTGTAGATCTCATAGATTGATCCATATAATCCATTCTCATCTCCATATCATTCCTCTCCTCCTCGGCATTTCGCAACTTTTCCTCGAGCTCTTTGATCTTGCCCCCGATCTCTCGGTAACTCGCCTCGTTATTCTGCTTCAACTCCGCCACTGATTTCTCAATATCTCCCAATCTCCGCTCGATTGTTTTAATCACAGACAGGGAGACTTGTTTAGATATATTTCCGATAAGATTGTCACTTTTTATACATTTAGCTACTGCCGAACTCACTGCAGTTTCTATTTCCTCTCTAATTTCTCTTGTGATCACCATCTTGAAAAATTTTTGGTTTCACACAATGACAACTTATACTTTACTTAAGATCTGGTCGAATTTCAAATTTTAATATTTTCAGTATATTCCACGGTAATCTACAATTAGTCAGGAGCGTCACGAACAATCGACTATTCACACCCAGTCATTTAATAATAATAATAATACTGGATGGTAACTCATTTAAGTTAAATAAGTATAATGATAATAATGTTTATTGATTCAGTAAAAATTACAGAATAATAAAAGAAACTACAAAAATTATTCAAAATCTCTTCAGCCCCTTCAACCATTCTTTATATCTATTAAATCTGAAATATGTTTACGTTTCTTTTCAATAATCCACATTTTTAAATATTTTTTAAACAATATCAAATTATTCATAGTTTTGATGTGATCTGGTATCAAATTATAGACTCGCGGACAAAGAAATAGTTTTATTAACCTTAGGTAGTATGATATTGTTATCTCTGCTAGAGCATAATTTTTTTTTGATAAATTGCCAAGTAT
Source organism: Megalocaria dilatata (assembly GCA_034642435.1). Taxonomy (NCBI): domain Eukaryota; kingdom Metazoa; phylum Arthropoda; class Insecta; order Coleoptera; family Coccinellidae; genus Megalocaria; species Megalocaria dilatata. The sequence goes on from CM067855.1 coordinate 86,269,775, forward strand.
AGGAAAAATAACTGTCTAATGTCCATAACACCTGAAATATCGAAAAGTGCATTTGTGCTAAAACGATATGACCTGTTATATAATATCTTCAATATCCACTTTTAAGTCACTTCAAGCTTTCTCAAGTAGAAGTTAGTTATTCCATCCCATGCCAGTATTCCGTAATGGAGATGAGGTTGAACCAACACAAGATGTACCAACTTCAAAATACTAGTTTTGCAGACTATCTTGAGAAACCTGAACCTGGGAACAAGAGATCTCAGTATACATGTCACGTTTTCAATGTGGTAGCTCCATCAGAGGTGGCAATCTAAAAATATTACCAAATATTTGCTTTTTGTAGTGGCCCCAATAACACAAACATCGCCGTCAGTTCAATGACTGAAAATCAGGCAAAGTCCTGATGCTATTTGAGAACGGCATAAATTTTGTTTTGCCTTCATTCAAAGTTAGTAATTTTGAGTCTAAAAATTTTATTACATGTATGAAATCATTCTCAGCCAATTCTCTGGAACAACACAGCCGTATCATCTGCGAAAGAAACCAATGTATCCTCAGTAGCTATCGCGAAAATTTCATTTATATAAATGAGGAACAAAATAATCCCAAGTACGGTACCCTGCGGTACTCCACAATAAACCGTACGCATGGAACGTATTGAATCACCAATTTGGACACACTGCTTTCTATTTGTTAAATACGTTCTAAATAAGTTCAACTCCGCTTCCCCAAATCCAACGCAATCCAACATCGACAATAGTTCGTGATGATCAACACTGTCAAATGTCTTTGTTAAATCAACGAAAATACAGAGGCACGGTTTGGACAAGTCTAAACATTTATATATTCTTGAAACTAAAAATGCCAGTGCATCCTGAGTAGATTTTCCCTTAGGAAATCCAAACTGTTGATCGGCAATAATTCCACAATTATCCAGAAACTTGATTACTCTGGTATGTATGATTTTTTATATGATCTTAGATATATAGGAGAGGGGTCTATAATTATTCACGGATTGTCTGTCGCCAGACTTAAATAATGGTTTAATCAGAGCTGTCTTCAACGAGTTAGGAAAGGTGCCAGTTTCCATAGTTTTGTTTACAATGTACGTTAGGAGTTGCGTTATAACATCTGAAATATTCTTCAGCGTGATAGTTGTTATGGCGTCCAAACCCGGTGCTCTGTGTGGTTTTAGTGATTTTATCATTTCTTGGATTTCAGATTCGCCAGCAGGTTCGAGAATAATTTGCACTGGGTTATTCCGCGATGGTGTTCTCAGAGGAGTACCCTTACTTTTTATTTTTCCGGCCAACATTCGACCAATACCCGAGAAAAAATCATTAAATGCATCTGCCATCTCAGAATTGTCTGACGTTCTCTGGGATCCATTGTTTATCGTCATTATTTTAGAGCTATTCAATTTCTTACCTAACAGTATTTTCCATAATGGTTTTGGATCGCCTTTATTAGTCAAAATAAGATTTTTATAATATTGCTTTTTCGCAGTTTTTATTATTTTATCCAGATTATTTTTATGCATACGATATTTTTTCATTATTTGAATATCATTAGGTTGTTTCCGAAGTTGTTTGTACAACTTATTCTTATAATTATAACTGATTTTATTATTCCACTAGTTATCCAGTTCTTGCCCTTTTCATTCATTTTTTTCTTAAATTTAATATTCGTATTCTTTCTTGTAAAAGAATTCAATATTTCTATAAATCTCTCAGTGGCAGTGTCTACATTTTCCTTGAAAACTTGATTCCACAAAACCTTACTTAAATCAGTTTTAAGTCCCTGATAATCAACATATTTATATACAGCACTTTGCTTTAACGATGGAATGGTACGTGATGTATTCTTAATATAAAGCATTACGGGAAAATGATCAGTTATTTCCACTTGAATAACAATCGGACAAACATTTTCAGCTGGTATCTATCTCAGTTTTCAGAAATATATGATCCAAACATGTACCACTCACAGGCCTTGTAATCTCGGTTATAGTTGCCGAAAAATCTTTTTCAGCTAATAGGTTCCTATATTCTAAATCTAGCATATTATCACTAAGAAGCTCAGTGTTTGTGTCTCCAATAAAAATATTTATATATTTATCATGTTTAAACTTAACTAAGTAATCATCAACTATTTGAATGAAATTGTCCTTACTGATAGTATGTGGCCTATAAACTGATGTCAAACATACATTATTAATATCCTCTACCGTCTCTACCCTTAAAAAACTGATACCCCCTACATATTCAGTGAAATGATTATAGCCAATAGCAGACTTCACATAAATTACACTGCCATCATTTTTTCCTTGGTTATATAATTTATCATAACCATTTAATTCAAACAAACTTACATCAACAAGATTCCAAGTTTCGCTCAGCACAATTAAATCATAAGTGAACTGCAACTGACTGATAAATACCTTTAGATAGTCTAAGTTTTTATTTAAGCTTCTGATATTGAGATGAAACACTCTCAAACCACAACCATCATATTTAGTTCACTCATATCCGCTATTCACTTGGTTCGTACCTCTCTCCTAGCTGCCTCATACTCATACGAATGTAAGCATCCATAACTAACCTGATATATCCCTTACATTGTAGTCCGTACGTTCTCTTAAGTTATGGATTTGTTTCTTATAAAGCGGACATTCGTCGTCTAGAACTGTATGATTGACATCATACTTTGTTTTGTATTTAGTATTGCTGTCCTTACAATTAATACAATTATACATAGTAGCCTTACATTCTTTGTAGTGATGTGATTCAGCACAATTTGAGCATTTTACAAGGTCTTTTCTGGCAAATGATACATCCAAGATAATAGGACAAAATGAACACAAAAACATATTGAAGAAAAATAATTATATGTTAACTCAAATGAAAAAATTTATATTCACACTTGTCTAAAAAGTAAATCGTAATTTCTCATGTGAGTTAAAATGGTTTTGCATCAATTAAAAGCCACAAGCATTCAATTATGTGGTTTTTACTTTAGATGTTATCTCAATATATTCCAACACCTCTCACCAACACATTAACAGAGATACAAAAAAATTAATGGCCACAATTTTAAGAACACACTCCACTTTCATATGAAGATATCATTGGTTGTCGAATTAATATTATCTACTAATTATTCCCAATATTAAAATGATTTTAACCAATAACTAAATGAATGAGCCATGGATACTCGTGTTTCAGCCTCTATTGAACTGTTAATAATAAAAATGTCGCAAGAACTGAATTGAAAATTTGAATCTCACAATGCGATTCCACAAAAAATATATTGATATCCTAATTGCTATCTATACCTTAGAAAAGGGATATAATGGCAGAATCAATAACTTGGATAAGACAATTTTTACAGGATGATAAGCAAAGGCAACTTGGTCAAAAAAATATTTGAACTTTCATTCAGATAATGCGCTCAGCTAAAATCAAAGCGTTATGATAGATATATGGCAGATCGTAAAATTTCACTAGCTGTCTAATTTATTTCGAAAAAACCTCATTAAAACCAGAATAATATTAATCAATTTCAAATTTTGAATTGAATTAAAAGGGTCATTCATAGAATCCTCAAATTTCACCATAAAAAGCAACTGATGACCAATCAGGTAGAATGTGTACCGGAAACACTTATAACACCTTGAATTGACATAACAAAAGGCCATAAATCGTATGAAACAGTAAGACGATTTTTCTATTACTAAAATGTGAAATGCAAAAATGTAAAAATTAAATTCTATATGAAGTGTACTTGTGAAGATTGACAAGGTATGACGTGACAACTTTAAAACAATTGAATACGAATATATAAAAATTAAGGGATACCATTGAATAGACAAAAAGTTAATAACCACTAAAATAACAAAACTGACATACATGTCAATCAAATGTATCTTATTCTTTTATGATGTATATGACCTAAGATACACCATTTGATTTTTCCGTATACCAAATGTAGAAGTATGACAGCGGAGTTTCCATACAAATGATGCTAACCATCAGTTTAGGTACCATAATACCGCTTTTGCAGCACCATCATCTCCCTTTAACAACTGACGAAGATTTTCAATATACAACAACCCAAGCACCATACACCGGTATAATTTTTTATAATAACCTTAAACATGTTGAGTTGTGTGCCTACGAACTACAATTTGCGGACATCATTGGTTTTCTGTTATCACTTGAAGAAGACTGCTGCAGAATGGCATCAAGAATGCTTGACAAAACTTATGGTGAGTATGATCTTGGTGAAACACAAGTGCTTCGAATGGTCTAAAAAATTCAAAAGTGGTGATTTTGAGGAAAGAAACGAAAAGCGTGGGAACCACTGAAAAGTCCGCAGACAACGAATGACATGACATGATTTATTGGATGAAGATAATATCAAACTAAAAAAAAATTCGTGGATTAACTTAATGTGATGCAGAAAGCTGTTCCCATTCGTTTGAAAGTTATGGGAAAGATTCAGAGAATGGAAAAATGGGATCTGCCTGAACTGAATGAAATGCAACAAAAAAAAATCGAACACCCACTTGAGACAAAAGAAATTCATTTCTCCATCGAATCGTGACAGGTGATGAAAAATGCGTATATTTGGAAAATCCTAAATGTAGTAAATAATGGGTGAATCCAAGCTAAACATCGACATCAACTGCAAGACTAAAAATCACTTTGGAAATAATATGCTCTGTATTTGGTGGGATCAGAAGGGTGTAATCTATTATGCGCTGATGAAATTTGATGAAATCGTTAATACTTATCGCTAGCAACAGCAAATCATCAATTTAAATCGAGCATTACATGAGAAACGACCGGAATATAGAAAAGGGTATCTCCGTAATAATGTCCCATCAGGCATAGCAAAACTGGTCAGGGATTCAGTTGGAAAATACAAGCTCATGCTACTTATTCTGCACACATGGCTCTGTATGATTATCAGGATAATATAATCTATTCGCATCACTGAGACACGCTATCGCTGAACTACCCTTCAATTTCATACGGAAAATGTACTAAAATGGCTCGATTATTGGTTCGCATCAAAAGAAAAACTGTTCTTTTGTCGTGGCATTCATAAACTGCTGCAGAGGTGGGAAAAATGTATGAAAAGCAACGGAGATTTGAATGAAATATTTCTTGTCATATTAAAAAACAGATGTGTAATTTTCTCCCTTTTTCCGTCCTTCTGATACTAGCTAATATAATGGTTATGAGAATTAAGGTGATAATGATCATGAGAGGATTATACCATTTCACCAACGTTTTAACCAGGACGAATTAATTGACCTTAGCAGGGATCTCAACTAGTCTAAAAAAACTTCTGAATTACTTGTAGATTTAAAAACGATTACTTTGCGACCTTAAGGTCTGTTGTGCCTCCCATTAAAGCTGTACTACAGCTTAGCTTCCAGTTTCATAGTTCTGATGGACTCCAGTATTTGGTATGACATCCTCGTTTCTACAGGTTCATTTTCCAAAGCATTTATTGCGTTATCTTGTAATCTCTGAACTTTTTGTAACTAGGTAATCCGGGGCTTCCTCCTCCCTACATAATTTTTACTCATCAGTGTCTACTAAAACTGTTCTCCTCGCTCTCTCCGAATTCTAAGTACATAGGCCCTCCTTTCCTTTGTACACCTTTGGTACACTTTTGATCAGGAACTCAGATTAAATAGATGCTATTATTTTTGCCTACTTCATTAAATTTTCTTCGGCACTCTGAATTGCTTGCTTGCAGGTTTAACGATAAACATTTATTCGAACGAGGAACCAAAAAAAAATTTTTTTTCGATTGGTTCTTTATCTTTCTTTTCGTGTTACATTAATATTGAAAATATAAATATAATTAAATATAATATTGAAAAGTTACAACTTTGTTATTTTTATTTATATTTAGATTAACCTAATAGCAATATAATGTAGATTTCATTAAAATGTCATGAAATTCGAGCTCCTAGACAAAAACTAATGCTATATTCGAATTTAGAGCCTAATTTGTATAAAATCCTCTCCAGGTACTCGAGCATCAAATTGATAATCGAGTATAATACGAAGAAGTCATCTTAAATACAATTAAACAGTACTTCAACTGAATTAATAGGAACTCATTGTCAGTTTCCATTTTGAAAATTATTCATTACTAGTTATTGGTGTCGTATTATGTCATCCATATATCAGACAGAAATTCCAGTTGTGGGTTATTCGGATATTTATTTTTAATATAAATTTATATGAACATCTATATTGTAGATATAATGAGTCCAAGATATTGTTTTATTATTCACATTTTAGTCTGCAAACAAATTATGTACAATTCACAAATAAAAACACTAACTAATGAATGCGATTTGTCCGCGTTGAGGAAAGTAAATTGTATTACCAAGCGTGAAAACTCCGTGACTCTCGAAAACATACATTTATTCACGTCATGTGTAGATATTTTGTTACGAAAAATATGAAGTTGTTGTGGAAACCGCCAAGCTGTAGACTTAGATAGAATTACCTCATCTCGAATAATTTTTGTAGAAAGTTTAATGATAAAACATTTGCATCATATATTTATTCTTGTAGTATGACGGATTCAACAATCCCTACTATATCTGGTTATAATAAAAAAGTGGTGCAGTAAGAAGTCTTACATATAATTTTATCCTTGAACTAAATTAGTATAAACAAGCGCGTGAGAGCTTTCAACGCTTTTATAAATTTTTCATTCACAGAACCGAATTTAATGTTATTCGCATATCTTGTTTTCTTTATCCACATCAATCATACTTATATTTTGAAAATAAAACATTTATACTTGTAAGCTGGGTTGATTCAGCAAACTTAAGTCTTTTTGTCAAAAAAAAATGCTAGAAAATTCAATGGTGAAGCCAATATAGATCTTTGTACTAGAATTTCAATTAAGATTGAAAATATTGCGCTTCAAACAGAGACTTCATTTTGTTTCACGAACCATTAGTTTTGTATGTAGAGCAGAATTTCAGATAACTAAAACTCTTCGTTTGCGAACTTACTAATCTGGCATTTTCGATTGAATTTATATATAATATATTTTAATTGTGTTCTAGGAACTTGAAAATAGGATTATTGTAAATTTAAGATACAATGTATAGTTGTCGAAGTTATAATGTTCTAAGTAAGCAAAATTTGTGTCTAGGAATTGAAAAATATTGAAATCTTGTTTTTCTTTAGCTTCAGATTATAGAAAAATTACTATATTCATTATTTCCTCAAATAAGCAGAATTTTCTTCAAAATAGCACTTCCTAGTGCACAATACCTATTTATGAATGCTTTATTTAGAATGTTACTAACCTTTGGAGTAAAAGCTGAATGATAGCGTAATTGGAGAAATTGTCATCAATGTAGCTAAAATATCCAATATTTAGTTCTCCTCTGAACTTGACAAAACTTTCTCTCAAACATTGTAATTGATGAAAGAACTTTGTGATGATGATTCATAAAGCAACAGAATCTGCAACAAATATATCCTGCTCCAGTGATGGCGATGAAGACTTAAATCAAAACAATTGTTCAGAAATTACGGTTTTACTATAAAAAATCTTATGATCTACATGTTGTGCAACAGAAATATCTGATAACTGAAAATGTCATCAAAATTCTGAGTGAATTGTTTACATAACTCGGTGACATGTGCTGTGTGGATTGAGTAGCTAACGTGCATCTCTGCCGATCCAAAAAAGAGCCACTATCAAGTTCTGTTCTAAACTTCATTTGATGAAACACATTTGGGGTACTGAATGGCAACCGAGTCTGCCAGTGATATAAAGCATTTGAGAATGGTAATGAAGGCTTGAATGTTTATCAACATGTTATGCAATCGAAATTTGTGACGACCAAAGATGTATTCTAAACTTTGACTGCATTGTTAATAGAGACTGCTTAGATGTTCGAGGGTGGATTGAGTAGCTCACGCGCATCTTTGCAGGTCTAAAATGACATGCAATGTTGAACTCGTCTTTAAACTTGATGAAAATTTTATCCAAAGACTTCAATTAATGAAACAAGTTGTGGAGATGAGTATATATAACATAGCAGCCAAGTTACCCAGTGATATGCCCCGCTTTAAGGATGGTAATCATGATACAAAAAACGATCAATATGTGCAAGAGAAATTTGTGATAACCGAAGGTAATCACAATATATATGGATAGTATAGATATAGATATGGTAGTTCATACGCATCTCTGCTGGTACGCTTGCAACAAGAGGTCAATCATCTGCTTTATGTTGAACGAAATATGTAATAAAAACAACGGAATAAATTGAAGAAAAACACAATACGACCTAATTGGAGATTTTTCAACTCGACAGAACAAGATGTTATGTTGGAACTTGAAACACTCTCATTACATCAACATATTGAAAAAGTGTGCAAGGGAATTAGCTTCACAGAGTAAAAGCTGATGTAGTCTAATAAAGTGATAGAACAGCTCTTACAATGGAAATAGTGGCCAAAAACCCATCGAAATATAAATTTAATATTGAAAATGTTTCTTTAAACGGATAATTCAACATCAACCTATTATACGCTTCTAATTCTGGAAGGCCAAGCCAAGGAATAGATTAATTCTATGATCGACTACGGTCAACAGTGGAAACCCTAGACAATCAAGAAAAACTCATGGTCGATTTGAACGCTATTATGAAATCTGTGATAAACTCTATAATCAAGAATATATCTAATAAAGATATTCTCAATGAGCAAGCGGAGCTCTTCTTTGTCTTCTGTTCGCTTAACGAATTTAAAATGAACAACACACATTTCCTCTCAAGAATCAGCATAAAATAATATTCCTCAGCAGTAGACAAACAATACATTCAATTAAAGAATATATAAGAGACAGTATTTTAATTTCCACAAAAATGTTTATAATACAACAATTGTTTCACCACGATGTGGCTTCTTCAGGTATCTACATTCTGCTGGCTGATGGTGTCCAGTGTAACTGAGTTTAAATACAGTGTTAAGTACGTGACAAAATAATGGAAGAACAAGTCAGAAAAACTCAAGGTGTTTATTGGAGTTTGCCGCTAAAAATGCCATTAGAGAAAGATATTCAGTAATGGAGACTTGTCAACATCAGTTTGTTCATTCGAAAGGATTTTATGAGCATTGTACCTGTTGATTTCAAGAAATTCTAACAGTGTCAATCTAGAACTTTCGATTTGGGCGTGGATAATTTCGTAGTTATTGTTGAAATTATGCCTGAATTCCTTAAGATGATAGGCGCGTATGTCGAATGTACGGAATTCGATATGTAACTCCTTTGGTGTTCTTGAATTCTATATTTTTTAATTAAAATGAGTTTCCACCAAGTAAAGACCGAATCAATCAAGCAAATATCGACATTTTATTAAATAATAACAAAAAGAACAATTTTAGATGGATTTTCGATGTGAGATCGCTTCGGCGAATATAAATTCGGATCACAACCTACTTAGGAAAGTGAGCTTTCTCAGAACACTCTTTGAGAAAATCAAGTACACGCAGTTTGGAAAGTTCAAAATTGAATCTCTAAGATTGTAAAGTACCTTAGATTTGTATATGCGTCGACTTTGTCAAAAAGTAAAAATAACCAGCGAACATTTGAAGACGCTTCGCGAAATGTGGAAAGAACTGAACGAGGAATAGGTCTGGCTGATGAGGAGGCGGTGGGAAAGTTAATTAATAATTAACATTCAAGCAATAAAACTTTTTAAGATTGGTTCACTCCAATGGTCAAGATGTCAACTGGTGCTATTGTAAAGAAGCAGATCTGCCTTTGTTGCGAGAGAATGCGATACCTTATCAATCGAGATATTTGACTGAATTTCAGTTTCTTCTATCACTCACCTGATATAATAACGGCTCGATTGTTTCCTATTGGAAAAATTACATTTATTGTTGAAAAAAAAGTTTTGGGACATAAATGCCATCCGAAAAGAATGATTTTGGCCAAAAATTTAAATTCTTGTCCTTTTCTATCAAGTCCTGTTTTCTTCGGAACGTTCGAATTATAAGAAGAATTTATTTGTTATATGTTCATGTAATTATTGTTTGCAAATACGAAACTCCAACAAAAACAATAAAATCATCATTATTTTATAAGTAGATATAAACAGATTTAATTAATCGAATTCTTTTTTAACTATTATATATAAGTTAAGATACTTTTATTTCAATTGTGAAATTGGGTCCGATATCGATACAATGAATCTCTTCATTGGATTCTCAAGAAGTAGAAGTGAATTGTTGCAAGGTCATGAATTTTATCTGAATAAAAATAATGAATAGAAAGCAATGACCTAATCAAAACAAAAAATATATATAAAACAAATATATATATATATATATATATATATATATATATATATATATATATATATATATTATGAATTTTATCGATATTAGATTCAAGTCGTTACTTGAATTTCGTTCACGAAATTTTTTTTTGTACATATTATATATAAAATTTCAACTCATTTCATTTCCGAACTACCTTTTAAATCGCTCAGGAATGTCTTGAAATCAAAAGTTACAGACAAACTGCGACAACATTTACTTAAGTGGTAGCTCGAATTTAAATATATTGTAGTAGTGGTTTATGGTTGAAGTTTACTTGAAATGAGTAGGAATTTAGATATTTGATACAGTTATATATAAATTGTTTGAATGAAGAAAAAAAAAACGAAGAGAAAGAAGAAAAAAGTGAGAAAAAAAATATTAAAGACAAAATGCATTTAAAAAAATTAATATATTTCATTATCAAAAAAAAAGTGAGGAAAAAAAAAATATATATATATATATATATATCAAATAATAGATCGATTGTATTATACAAAAAAATAATAATGACGATATGTATTCAATAAAAATAATAATAATTGAAGAAATGATTCAGAATGAAATGAAAAAACATTAAAATGCTCAAACAAAAGCACCAGCGCTTAGTTTGATTCAAAATTCAATGTACTCCATAACCATGTCCTCTGTAAATTCTTGGTGATTGTTTTTGTTTGATTTAATTGAATTGAAGGAACCTTTGTTTAATATGTTCATTTTATTTCAAAAGCAATATTGTGTTCCACAATGATCAATTTCTTATTTTTCATTGACTTCATAAGTCATGGTTGAAAACATTTGAATATACTTCGAATACAAATTATTAGTATAGAACAATGAACTAAAAGAAGGGTATATCTGAATAAACATTACTCTTCTATACTACTCTGTCAAGAAAGCACCGGGAATTTTCAATTAAAACAACATTTTTACATTTAATCGTCAAAATTTATTGGGTCGCCTTCAAAATAGGCTCCATTTGCTGCAATACATCTATGCCAACGGCACTTCCAATTATCGAAACATTTTTTATAGGCGCTTTCCGGGATGGACTTTAGCTCTCGCGCCGAATTTTGTTTTATGGCTTCAATCGACTCAAAACGGGCGCCACGAAGGGGCAATTTTAGTTTTGGAAAGAGGAAAAAGTCGCAGGGAGCCAAATCCGGCGAATACGGTGGTTTCTCAAGCACGTTTGTTGAGTTTTTGGCGAGAAAGTCAGTCACAATCGTAGCTCGGTGAGAAGGCGCGTTATCGTCATGCAAAATCCATGAGTTGTTCGCCCACAAATTTGGCCGCTTCTTACGGATACGCTCACGCAAACGTTTCATAACGCCTAGGTAATACTCCTTGTTTACCGTCTGACCCTCTGGAACGAATTCGTAGTGCACCACGCCACGGATATCGAAGAAAACAATGAGCATCACCTTGATTTTCGAGTTGCTTTGGCGTGATCCTTGAAGGCTCTGTACCACTGATATGCACGAGTTTTCGATAGAGCATTATCACCAAAGGCCTTTTGCAACATTTTCAATGCATCGCACGAAAATCCATTTGAAACACAAAACACAAAATTTTTACCTGCCTCATTGCCCCGCCAGATTTAAATCGATAATTCCCCGTACTTTTTTGACAGAATGTATAATATGTGAATGAGTTTTATCGCTATGAAATAATTGAAATGTCAACCAGAATGTCTGTTTGCAAATATTATATAATTGAAATATGCATATATATATATATATATTCTTACTGCTTACTACGAAAATAGACTCAAAATAAGTATGTTGATGTTGAAAGCCAAAAATCATTATTTACATGAACTATTGAAGTAGTCATTATTAGTAGTAGTCATATTAAAATTGGCCGTTATCTACCTGAACTACGTTATTCATTAACAAGTCATTATATTATACAATATTTTTTATCCATAAATATAGAATTAATTCTTTTTCTTAAGATTATGTGTTCAAAATGTACAGATATAAATTCTATCCTCAGCTTGTACCTTATAATGAATGATTCCAAATACCGAACTGACGAAAACATACGTAGGTAATTTCACGATCAAGAATAGTTTCAAAAGATTCTACCGCACCTAGAGATGAGAATTTCGTCCATATGATGAATGCCGTCCACCTTGATTTTGAGCAAGTTATAGTTCGTAACCTGGTCCAATTAAAAATATCAACAGTAGACCATATTCGAATATCGATTTCGAAACATTTTAAATTTTGTTTTTCCAATAACTTAAAAGAATAGAATATCTTATCAAGTTGGAATCGAGTAAACAGAGGTGAAATAACAATTTGAATATTCATGCTAAAGATCGTGTCTGAAAGAATACAATACATCGAAGATACTTTAAGCCAAAACCGCGCCAGGAGCCCCATGATAAATTCAGACTTCTGAATTCGGATTTTTTCAACAACTGACTTAAGACTTAAATTTCGAAGAAACAGAACTACCGTTGTTAATTGCCGAATATTTGTCCCTGTCCAAACAATTCGCTTGGAGATAAACACGAGTGTTTCTCCGTTAATTGGCTATATTAAATCATATCTAGCCAAATTTCCTACAGGGTGGTAGGGTCTTAGAATTTATCGATTAATTAAAGCCATGAAGCTGTTATTGTAGGAACACCATGTATTCGCACGCGAAAGCTTCATCTGAAATAACGAGTCTGTCACGGCAGTTCAGCACGAATTCCGTCACCATTTCAACATTCACCGGAATCGTAGTGTTTCTTCACGAAACATCATTCTGCGTTGGGTTCAAGCACTTCGTATATGAGGTGTTTCGACGCACAAAAAGTATCCACTAACAGCTGGAATTCTAGGTATTTGAACAAAACCTTCTGCGCAGCTCAGGTCGATCTTCTCGAATCCATTCCGCTGATCTTCGGTTGAGTTCTCGGACAGTAAGCCGTATTTTATATTTTGAGCTGCATTTTCACCATAACAAATTTAGAGTAGTCCAACAGTTACACCCAGCGAAATACGACTAACATCCTCGCGTGAGATGAAAGCACTTTTTGATCAAAATGAGAATCCCATTATCTTCATGTCTGATGAAACACATTTCCGTCTGAACGGCATGGTGAACTAGCAGGACTGCGTTATTGGATACAAGAAAATCCGTCAGAATTACACGAAAGACCGCTGCGTAGCCCGAAAGGTGTGTTGCGCAGTTTCCAACGCTTGCTTATTGCTTTGAAGACGTCAATGGGCGAGCTGTAATTATGAACTCGGCGCGCTAAGTTGATTTGATCACCATTGAGGACCGTAAATGTAATGTAACCAAAATATAAATGAACAATTTTCAACATGAACATTGGCAATTAAATGATATTTGAATTAAAAAAATGTATATGAGACAGTAATTTATTTCCACAAAAATGGTCTCATATACATTTTTTTAATTAAAATGAGTTTCCACAAAGTAAAGACCGAATCAATCAAAAAATAAATGATATTTGGATAACGTCTATTTTCACTGCCCCACCCTGTGTAACATTATAGACTTTTTAGATCCTAGTACAAATTGTTTTGAAATTTCGATTGGTTAGAATTTTATCCTTGCAAGTTTGGTGATATTTCTGTGATATCAATACAAAAAGTCATAATAAGTCGGCAATAACAATTCGAAAAAAATAATATTTTATTATATTTATGAAGCTATATTGCCTCTTCTTCACACACTCAAGTACCATCTATGTAATAAACCTATTATTTCCGACTCAATGAACGGTTCATCAAAGTGTCATAATTCCACTTCAACTGGAATTCAAAATTGAACTTTGTAGCTGTATTGAATCGTTTGCCTAAATCGCCATGCATTAATTATTTATCTGGATGCAATAATTGAATTTTGATTGTTACTTCAGTGCAAAGTTCGATATTAGTTTTATTTTCCATATTCATATTTTTACCTATAAATAATTATGAATGAATTTTATTTCACAATGAATTACAGATCAAAATGAGAAATGTTGAAGTGGAACACATCAGTTATGCAAAATAATAATTTTCAAATAAAAAACTGCAGCATTCGAAACTGCTACTAGTTCGTACTCATTTATACAAAATAAAATTTTAAAACGTGTAAGAAATAGTTAGGTTCTAATCATATGAATTGAATTTTATACTCATTGAAACACAAGTACAGCCTTTCAGGACAGTAAGAAGTAAATTTTACAGTATAGCATGTTGGAGAATAGGAGCATAAAGAGTCACTTAATGAAAAAACAATACTTTTATTACTAAAACATTAGGTGATCCATTTTTGTATTAGGCAAACATTTTTTCATTGAGTTGACTGCCAGTCAAACATTCCCTTTTTTTAGGGTATCAGCAAAATTTTTCCTCGGTTATTAATATTTTTCGCGTGAGAACCGAATGGGAGGAATACATACCCATGTTAACCAATTTACAGAAATTTTTAACCTGTAGCTGGTGAGGTGACATTTTACTTACTCAAGTGGGTTTCAACAAACCACCAAATGATGAATGCTGCTTGTATTGAGAGCACTTATAAAGAAAATGAAATTTGCAATCGTTAAGAATGATTTAGTTCTCAAATAAACAGATTCCCATAAATAATTCAATTAAATGAGAAATATGGTTTTATGATTAAATTAAATTCAAATTGTGCTAGGAATTTGACAGAAGAAGTTTATACATTTTCTATCTTCGAAAACTTAAAATCAACTTCAAAAATAATCATTGACCCGTTATGATGATCATCAGGTTATACGAAAAAATATATAAAATAATTTAGCATGGACAGTTCTCAACAATCACTAATCAGGTACAGGCAATGCAGTAGTTCACAATACAATTTGCGAAAATGGAGTCTGTACTGAATAAACTTGAATCTGGTTTTTCAATCTTAGATTCTCGGACATTTTCTACACTCCACTTGTTTTGTAAGGGCTTGAAAGATATTGTCAACTCTTCATTAGCGGAATTTTTTTCAATGATTGGTAGCTGAATATGTTCATAACTGGTTATTAGTAAACATCATTATATTACAAAAGATTCCAGTTTTCGATAAAAATGTGTGATGTCATAAAGTTATTCTAACAAATATGAAATGATGCATATTGTTTTTCACGAAATATAAAATTGCATGATCCTTCTCCACATTTATTGCACATGGTATGGATGCTAGAAATATACCCTTTTCCAGTACAACGTTTCCTTTTTTGTCTTCTGCAGATACTAACAAATGACCACTCCTATCATAGCTGATATCACCAAATACTCCATTTAGTGTGACACTTGATTTCGATGCTGATGATCGTTCGGTGGGTTTTAGCAAAATTTTCTGTTAGGATAACCTGCTCCCATATCTATTCTGAAAATTGACTCAATGTTGGTATTGCTTACTCATTTTTCTATTTATTATAGCGTTGGGTATATTTATCAGCCTTTGGCATTCGCCGTTTATTTCCTCTGATATTGATTCTATACATATTAATCAAGAACGTCAGTCCCTCCCATGAAACGATTATATTCTGAACTAAAAAATATCACAGTTTCTGCAATAAACATGTAAAGCTATATTTCCATCAATTTTCCTTGAATTACTCGAGGAATGTATAATTTCATGTATTGTCATGATATAACATGCTTGAAATTATTCACCAGATATCATCAGGTCTATTTTTAATATATGCTTCAAAATTGAATATTTTAGAACCTACATTGCTCAGCCAAGATATTGTATGAAAATCTTCTCGAAGAAGTGCTTTCAGACCTCTCAATTGCGGAAGGTAGCGTTTAATTCAGGCTGGCACCGTGAACTCTTCAGATTGGCATTCCCCATTGAAATGGCGGTATCGAACCCTAACACTCTGCTCTACTTGAAACCGGAGGGGACGATGAATTGAAGATTGAAGAGCGGTCGCGTCCTCTGTGTGAAACGCCGGGAAGCTGCTGCAGAGCAGAGTAAACTTCTGGGTGATGCCGAAGGAAGTTTGGCAATGTGTCGGCACATACCTTCCTTGTGAGCGTGATAGGGGTTGGGATAGGTTGTTAGGGTTGGCATGGGGTCCGCTACTGGGCTCTAGTTGGTGCCATCTCAAGCGAGGGACATTTGGGACGAAAAAGAAAGATTACCTCGGAAAAATTGGGTCCGGCCGTCGGTAGTCACCAATGAAACTCTTTACCAAGCGGTGTTGTGAGAGAGCTTTGAAACCTCTAAATTACAGGAGTCAAGCGTTTCATTCCAGCTAGCAACGTGAACTTTTCAGATTGGCAATTAGGTGCAAATCCTCTAATGACAGCTGTGACCTTGTTTCAGTCGTGAGGTGGTATCGAACGTTTTTTTTTATTCAGGTTAATCCTCCTTATTGACGCTTCCACTTCATCAATAGGGAGTGGAACTAATGTGGGTCTCCCCATTTCTGTTTTTGAGCTCCACCAAACTTACTCATCAGAACGAGTTGGGTAAAACTTACAGAAGAGTAAACCCGCATACTTCTTGTCTTCAACTTTTTCGACTCATAGACTCTTTTAGCCTGGTCGGGAAAGAGAATGGCAATTGATAGAAATATTGAACGTCGGCCTATCTAAAGCGATTTTCAAGGGGAAGTTCCAAACAAATTGGGCTTTGGAAGGTGTACCTACCTTCAGGGGCAATGATGTATCGGACGTTCCTTAGAAGTTTATGGGCACTAAGTGCTGGCTTAAGGAGATATCACTGATTTAGTGATGGCTACTGGAGATTGATTGAAGTACCAGCTTTGGTCGCCTGTATTTGGACGATGAATAATAGTAAGAAACGTCTGACTTGTAGATTTATGAGATTTGGTTTTCAGGGTGGCTTCGTAAAGAAATTCTTTTAACGATGATGAGTTCGCATCGCAATGGAGTTGGGAATTACGGACAAACCAATGTATGTCAACATAAGTCACTGTGGGATCTGACGATGGTGTTGTATAATATATGGTCAGTTTATTAAAGGTGGACATTTTACTGCGACGGCAGAGCCGTAAAAGTCCAGTATTTTCCCCTTTGGATGGCGTGGTTCATCTGCTGGTTGAATGAAATACGCTTATCTTTAATGCCGCCCTAATATTTGACTTGAGAATCCCAATGAATATTCTCGCCAAACCGTTTGACAGACATGTCCTGACGATTGGGCTATTCTTCGTGCCATGAAAAGAGCGTTTTTTTCATGGTCGACGTTTGCAGCACCATTCTTTCAGTTTGTCCACGATATCCTGGAGATATTTGGTAGCTAGTGCGTATTATACGGAGTACTTTAAAATATCTGGTATTATATGGAGTACTTTAAGCTACCCAGTATTCTATGGAGTACGCTACCTTATTTTTATCGTGATCATCTAGTGGTGTGAGAATAGGACGTCAAGTTGTGTAGACAACTCAAGTTACACTTAAAAGTGACGGGAAGTTCAGAATGCAAGGTTAAGTAAAAATACGTTATTTGGTTGCGGAAGGCAAGGTCCTGTACATGACTCGATGTATAAGAGCGAGGTTGTGCTTTAGGAGGGAAAAGAGTCAGGGAGAAAGCCTTGACCTCTCTTTAGCTCCCATACATTCTTTAACCCTGCCCTTCCCTTTATTCATAAAATTAAAATTCCGGAGATCGACAACCTTTCTAATAACCTAAAAAAAGTTAGTGTGCAAGTAAATGTAACAGTCATTTGAGTGAATACACAGATAATATGGCAATGGGAACATGTAGCAAAAGATCTTCGAAGTAGTTTAAAAATGACCTTTTGGTCAGGAACTCCCCATTCTCACACCTTCTATCTGGTTAGATCATTAGAATATGGACGCATAAAATCGTTGTTCAGGAATGTATTGTTGCGACATTCCGAAGACACAGAGTTTGTGGTGTCTGATATTTAACTACCTATTCATTATAATATTTATACCTGAAATGAAGATAAAGACGCTTATATGTATGAAATATGTTAAATAGTCAATTCAGATTGAAGTAAACAGGTCGTATCAGTACAGTAAAGTACACCCCAGAATACATGATACAAATAGCACTCACGTTGACCTCAGGTAATTCAATACAATGCAATAACTTCACATGTTAGACCAGCTCAGTCGACTTCCTTTTGGGTCTATTCTTAAATTGTAATAAACAACGGACAATGGCGTTCTATTTCTAATAAAGGAAAACTGGATGCTCTTAAGCCGGCGTTCAGTCGCCGAAGAACAACAACAACTATAGAACAGACGCTTCCCCCTCAGGGTTATGTTAACAAATGTGCGCGAGTCTATGAAGCGACCATATACTCTTACACCTTCCTGGCATCGACAGTGACAAGTAGGCATAAAATTCCCTAGGTGGTACTTCTGGTTTAATTCTTTCTTACTAAAATATGTGGATCTCTTCAGTATGTTCGGATTTGAAGAGGTGATAAGTTGTGGACTGTTGGAGTCAAAATCCAAAATAATTCATCGGGAAGATTATTGTCACTTGTGGCGAAGTAAGTTAAACGGGAATTGATGAGTATTTGGACATATTTCCGATAGATGAGAGTAAACTAATTGGTCGTTGATTTTGAGGGAATTTATGATCTTTGTTTGGTTTTGGAATAAAGATCACGGCCGCTCGTTTCCATCTGGCGCCTGGGAAGTAACGCAGTTTGAATACTGCGTTACAGATGTCCGCCAAAGCAGATACTGCATTTTCCGGTAAATTCTTCAGCTCGTTGCAAGAGACAACAAGACAACGTGAAATTTTCCATCTCACAAATGCGTCTTATGTTCTGGCTGGTCTCCCTGTCCCATAAATTTTTTCGCGCTATTTTTCTCAGGATCTTCATCTCGCACTTTTCTAGATATCTTTGAATTCTCTGCGTTTCTGGTCTTGTCTCGGCGGTATAAGTCATTACTGGTCTTACTACAGACTTATATATTCTTGACTTTGTTTGAATTCTTAGGTGATTATTGTTCCATATAGTATCGTTGAAGCATTCCGCTCTTCTACTGGGTTTGAGTACCTGTTTCCTTACTTCTTCTTCTATCTTGTTGTCACTTTTTAATCTAATTCCTCAGTATACAATATCCATTACCTATTTTACCATCTTGTTGTCGATTTCTAGTTTGCACCTTATGGGTTCTTTGGAGATTACTAGAGATTTCGTTTTCTCTGGTGAAATTTTCATGTTGAATTTCTTTGCGGTGATGTTATACATGTGAAGTAATATCTGTAGATCATCTTTATTTTCAGCTATCAGAATCGAGTCATCATCATAGCATGATATTTGTATCTCTCTATTGCCCATTTTATTCCCTTTTTAGGTTTTGAATTGTCTGATTATTTCTTTTAAGATTATATTAAATAACAATGAGCTTAATTAGTTTCCTTATCTAATTCCAATTATTATCTCTATGGAATATTATATGGAACATTCCTGTTGTAAAGTATGTGTACTACGTCATGCAGTTGAACTCTGCCGAATACCTTTTCCAAATTTATGAAGCACATGAATGCAAGTTTATTATACTCAATCGATTTTTCAGTGATTTGTCTAATAGCAAATGTTTCGTCGTTTCATGATCTTCCACTCCTAAAGCCTTGTTGTTCTTTAGAAATTTGTAGAAGTGAAATTATTTTCTGGCTATTTATGTTTGTTGTTAATTTCAATGTTGTACACAAGAGATTGATTCCTCGATAATTATTCGCATCCGCTTTGTTACCCCATTTATGCATTAGTGTCATAATGCTGGTTCTCCATTCTTCAGGTATCTGTGATCCCTGTATTAACTTGTTTATAAACATTGTTAATTTTTTAGTTAGCTTAGTACCACCATATTTCAATAGTTCGTTTTGTATTTCGTCCTTGTCACTTGATTTCCTGTTCTTCAATTTTTTGAGAGCCTGTTCTACCTGTTCTTCTTCTACATGTGTAGCTTCATCCACTATGATTTCCGGTGTTTCAGGAACTAAATTTCCTTTTTTATTGTGTAGATATTTTAGATGGTTCATCCACGTGTCTTTATGTGTTTAACCTTATTAGTTCTTTCATTTTTTTTCTTTGTGCTCGTATAATTCTCCAAATCTCTTTCTGAAGACCATAAAAGTCATGTTCCATCTCTTTTGAGAATTGGACCCAGTATTCTATTTCTTTGCTATCACTAACCTATATGTTTCTTTCTGAATCGTCTTATATTCCTCGTGGTCTTCTTCAGTTCTTGTCGATCTATACTTAATGTAAGCCTTCGTTTTCTCCTGGCACTTTAATTTTACTTCTCCAAAAAAACCAAGGTGTATTTTTTGGTTTTCTTGATGTTCTGCATATTTTCCGCTCCACAAGTTCTTCCTTTGTTGCCTTTATAATGTTGTCCTTAATCTTTCTCCAACTATCTTCTATGCCTTCTACCTCTGTCACTGGGTTTCTATTAATTTCGTTCTCTAGTCTAGACATGTGGAGATTGCTAATTGATTCGTTTTGTAGGCTTTCAAATTTTTTCTTTGTCTCACATATTATTAAGTCTCTCTTGTGGTTTCTTCATCGTCATCCTTATTAACCCAATACAAGATTTTGATCACTATCGATATTCGCAGAACACAAACATCTTTTGTTCAATACTTGTGTGTAATGTATTTTATTGTTCGTCAAGATGTAGTCTATCATTGATCTATCTCCCTTTGTATTCTGAAATGTATACTTGTGCTGTTTTTTATGTCTGAGGAAGGTGTTATTCAGTCTGAACTCGTTTTGGGTCAATAAGTAATTCACCATTCTCATTAGTGATCCCCTCATTGAATTTCTGTTTCACTATAGGTATTTCCTATATGTGCATTGAAATCTCCCAAGTAATGATTTCGTTTTTGGGTACTCTATCGATCGTCTCCTGCAAAGGTCTCATAAAATTTCTTTCTTTTATGTTCCGGTTTGTGATTTTCAGGATTATATATTCCAACAGTATTAATATTTTGGTTTTCTGATTTAATATTTGTCCCTACTATTCTAAAAGATACGTATTTACTTTCTTGGATGTTCTGCGCAAGTTTTTTATGAATCATCACTGCCACACCCTCCTTTACTCTGATTTGCCTTTCAACTTCACTATATATCAGCAGGTATTCGCCAAGCCATATTTGTCCTCTAGCCTTCTTTTTTGTTTCCCGCATTGCGCATATATTTATTTTCTTACCCCCTTATTCGTTTTTTAGTTTTCTGATCCTTATTTATTGGTGTTCTCATATTTCACGTTGCTATTCTTCAAACGTTTCATCTCTTGTACTTAATCATTTTCCTTTTTCTCGCCAATATCATCATCCGTTTATTCGTTCCGTTTCGAGGCATAACCTAAGGTCTGTGAGCGAGATTTTTTTTTAAATGGGTAGGTTGCTAACCTTGCCTAAAAACCCTCCTCTTTCATTCGGGCTTGGGATCGGCAACAACATCATGGAGCTACTCAATCCACTCCACGATGCTGCAGGCAGACTTGAAGCTCGAAATTATCTTATAGATTTTGATGGTGTAGTCGTCTCTACTGGTACGGATTCGATAAATTCACTCACAGCTTTTTCGACCCTGTCCATGTTGTCGAAGACGGCTATGGCACTGTTATGTCTACATTGAAGTTGTAGACTATTTGCTTTTCCCTCCTCCCTTTACACGATATTACCAGCAAAACCGTGTTGGGTGGGAGTGGCTTTGGGTCGGACTTCACGACTTTTAAGATTTCAAACAGTGAGTTGGCCAAGGTGTGAAAATTCTACACTTTCAGCTGTCATCGTTTTTCCCTGAACGTTTGCAGTGCTTTCCGGACTTCCTATTGGAGTTTGTTCGCCGTTAGGTTTTGAGACCATACCGGTGAAACTTTTTTCCCGCACGGTTTTTCTCCCTGATTGGCTTTACGATTCTGAGAGGAATCGTCCGTCCCTTAATTGGGTTTTCATGGCTTGGTCTCACAGTTGCGGTAGCAACTGAATGCCTGAGGTTTTTCTAGAATTTTGCAACAGCTCGTTCGAGTTTGTCTTCATTGTTAATCTTTGTGGTCTCTTTGAATTTTTACTCTACAATGGTGGAGAATTTCTTCCATTCCACGGGGTTTTGTCGCTACATTTCTATCTTTAAAGCTTTATCTCCGACTTCCATTAGTACAGGTTGGTGGTCTGAACTTATTGCGTTGATCGCAGTTAATCGAACTTCTCGATTAATATTCTTCATGATGTATATCCAGGAAATCGGAACTGCCGGTGACATAATTATGATGAGTTGATTCGACCGGTGCCATAAATCCTATGTCTGGATTTTGGTGGGCGAAATCCTCTAGTACTCGATAGTTTTGGTTCCTTCTTTGACTGTCCCATTTCATTCTTTTTGCATTGAAATCGCCGGTCCGTTTATGGAAACATGATCGGTGAAGATTGCTTGAAGCAGATCTTCAAGCAGTGGTCTATTGCCGGGTTCATTGTAGCACAAGAAGATCCGAGAAGGGGTCCATTTGTCGTAGGAACAATTGGATTCTAGCTGTTGCTGTTTCGGTGTTTGAACGCTTTAGTATTATATCTCTAACACAGATAACTGCCAGAACCGTTGATACAGTCAGATCAGTGCATTGTGTAGCCCTGGATGCGAGGGTCCGGGATGGAAAGGTTGAAATTTGGTCCACTAACTAGGATGAAATCTGGATTCTTGCCAGGAATGAATTGTTCCAGTTTGTTTCTCCCTTCCCGTACAGCGTTTGCATTCCGAAAGGCGATCTGTGATGAGAAAGGTTTAATTAGTAAAGCGTTACTTACCTATACATGATGATGGGCAATTCTTTATGGCTTGGTTTACTTGCTTCATGACGTCTTCTTTTGACTTCGTACAGGTCTACGCAGGTTTGTTCTTCTTCATCTGCTAATATATTTTGATGATGCCTCTTTCGCCTTCCCTGATAAATAATCATTAAGGATATATCTACCAAACAGATATATTTTTCCTACAATTGAACATTTATGTCTTAGTGAAATTATATCAAATAAACAAGATGTATTTTTTTTAATGAATATTACCATTATTAAAGTTTAATATTCGATTTGAACAAAAATTTACTAATGATCTCAACAATTTCATGTTTGATGGGAAGGTTAATTCGTATTTATTTGTGATCTTTCAATTTATCGTAAACTATTCTTTAGTTGTCCCCACTGAAAGTTCATTGAATATGTGATTCTAAACCTAAGTCACCACATTCATTAAATTTACTCTGTTGACATACATTAACCCGATCTCAGCCTCGCTGTTGTAGTGAGTTGTTTAAATAAAATAAAAATATTATAGGTTTTTCATTTGATGGAATTCAGTCTCCAATAGTTTTAATTTCAAAAAAATTTTATTCAAAATTTTTAGAATTGAAGTAATGTCTTATTAGCACAGCTTATACGTCTATTAAATGTTAGATGCGTTTATAAAACATTACTTTAATTCTAAAAATTTTGAATAAACTTTTTTGAAATTAAAATTATAGGAAACTAGCAGATTAAATCTGTTTTGATATTCAAATTTTGTAAGTTGTTTACGTAAGTTTGTTACGTAAAAAATCTGAATTAGGCATTAATAGGGTGAATTTATTTTGTTTGCTGTAGGTTCTTCCCCTATTGCGACTGTAGAATTTCCGTTTCTCATTCTTTCCTTTTTCGAAATAATACTCTACAAAATAAAGTTGAAGACTGCTGCTGCAATCCAAAAGTTCCACTTCTTTCTTTTCCTTATTCCTAGTTTGTCTCCTTTATAATGTCCCAATATTTCAGAGTGAGTGGGAATCAATTTACCAGTAAATTTTTTCATAACAGATTTCCTTCCTCACCTCTCTTTAAAGTTTATTGTGATGACGTCTACAGTAGAATTCAAAGTTTGAAATGGGACATCGCACTCAAAGAATCCGAATGTAGATGAGGGACTCCTCTAATGATAACATTTCTGCAGCGTAAGTTATCCAGAACTGCCTAGTTTTCGATAGTATTCTAATGTAGGGCAATATATTCCTATGACAACCTTGGAGTTCATTTTCAGTGATGCATCTGTGTAAACCATTGATGACCTGATGAATGTGCTTGCCAAAAAACCGGATTTTATTTGTTTTTCCAAAATTGTAGATGCCGGGTTTAAATTTTATACTTGCTCGATTAAGATGCTGTGTGTTTTCTGTAAAATATTCAATATCATTCTTTTCCTTATTAATAGAAGTTTTCGCTTTCAGTTAAGATAACATTAATTGAAGTTGATCGCATAAAATCCATAGCCATGCTTCATTTCTGGTAATAAACTGATTTTAGAATGTTGATTGTTGTTTTATCACAGTTTTCGTACTCTATCGTCCCGTAATCTAAGTGTGGTCTAACCATGACTCTGTAGAACATAAGAATGTTTTTTAGTTGTGCTCCTCACTATGTTTTACACAAACTCCTTATAATTTTAATACCATTCTCTATTTTACTAACGACATGGTCTATTTCTGTAGTCAAAGTCAATTTAGGTTCTAGAGGACTCCCAAATATTGGATTTGTTTTTTCCATTCAATGTTCTCCAGTCTAATACTCAAGTCTGAAATTGGAAGGGGTGTTTCATTTCTGGTTAACATCATACTAGATTTCTTTCTGCAGATATTATTTAGTTTCGCGACAGCAACCATACTTCTATCTTATCTAGAGTCTGGGGTCAAACTCTCGTAGATATATGCAATGTTTTCAGCTACAAACATGACTATCGTCCGCGTATTGTATGTAAAGAACTCCCTCTGCTGCGTACTTTATATATTTTTTTGTATATACATTGAATAACACTGCACTCAATTTTGATTTCTATCAAATGCCCTTAATGGCTAAATAGGAGGACCCATATGAGTATTATCTTCCGCATTATAAACATCTATTTTCCTGGCATGATGGCATCGTATTGAACATGATGGCATCATGTTGAGAGCCCATTTCCTACAACTATGTATTGTTTGGGCCAGAGAGTTTAGTATTATACCACAGGACTTATTTACAATTTGACTTTCATTATGTTATGATATAGTACCATGTAAGGTGGTATGTTTTCTCTTCGATACGATATCGCATTTCTGTCGAGGTTCAAGAAAATCCAAGTCACCAGCTACAGGGTTAACGTTCACATGTCAGGGGTCAATATTAAATGAATAATTTTCAAGTTCTCTCCTAAAGAATTTGCTGAAAAAATATTCAATCAGTAAAATAATTTTAGTTTCATTATATTACTCAATATTAAATTAATTCAATTTGAACATTTATAAAAATATAAAATCCATGGGATTTTGGATTTCTTACTTGCTAAGTATAGTATAAGAACAAAATTACTTTATGTCTTGCTCACCAATATTTATCTGTTGATTTTGTTCTGATTTTTGTGGTATGTTCTTGTAATGATTCATAAAAATGGTGTAGAATTGCATAGATGCTGTTCAAAGTACATATATGAAGAACTTTTGTGAATACTTTTATTTTTTGTATGGAATATCATTATTTTTTATTTATAATTGTACATATTTGTATAATAATCTTTTGTTCATGAGCTGAAGCTCAATTTAAAATTTTATTTGTGATTTTATGAGAATTTCTATTTTTTTATATTTATTATATCATATTTGTATTTCAGTCTAATATGTTATTAAACCCACCATTTTCCTATCATTTCCCTATCCTCTAGACAGGAAAAGTCTCGAAATTATTAATTTTCATCTCATTTAAAACAATTTTCGTGTGAAAAAGGTTCTTTTCCTAGGATTCAAACGGGATTTGTAATATAATATGAATTCTTCACCGAATAGTAATCAGGAGTGAAAGTCTTTGTGCGTCGATTAAATCAGAGTCGGATAATCAATATTATATAAAATATTCGATTTCGTTTTGCTCAAACAGTTATCTGAAATATAACCTAACAGTTCTTTTGACCCTCATGCTTCCTCATCTGTCAAAATTATAACCGTTATGAAGTACCATTAATTCAAAATGTAAATAATCACTATTCGATGATCAATATCAAAACCATAGAAAATGAAAAATCTCATTTATTTATTCACCTTTCTATTCACTCCACGAACACCAACATGGAAATTACATGCTCACACCTTATAATACAAAACATAATTAAAAGAATATAGTACAAACAATAGATGCACTTTCAAATGAGATTTAAATCCTGATTCAGCCATAAGATTCACCTGAGCTCACTAAGTTCAATATTAATGAAGTCAGCAACTATATTATTAATAAAAATAATATATATTATTTCAAAAAGGTAAAACTATAATACCACAATAAACTCAATAACTTCACAAACAACATAACTATAAAAATAAAATTTACTGGTCTTCTACCACAAATAAAGTGAAAAACCACAAAATCAGAGAATGTTTGTGGCTTAAATTATTTTGAGAAAAAACATAGTGGTCGTCTTTATCATCACCTCCCAGTCATAATACAAACAAAAGAAATCAAACCTAGTTTGCAGAAATTCCCGACGTAAAATTATTCCCATAAGTTAATCTCATTACCAAACGATGGATCTCATATCCACCTCATGCACTCAAAAATGATCCAATCTATTTGAGAGTCTAATATCGTTCGGCAAGAGGTTGAAGAAACGTGGAACCAGGTAAGAATATCCTCGTTATCCTATTGATTTCGACGCATAGGGCGTTTCGAAATAATTCTTTACCCTTCTTGTGTCATTTGTTCTCACTCGAAGGTTGGATTTATGTTTGAACTCAGAGTAACATACTCTTAGAAAATAAATTTGTCTTTTTATCAGAAGCCCAGACTCCAAGAAAAGCAGATCACAAGGACATAGCCTTGGTTTATTCAATGTAATTCTTAAGAACGCCTTTTAAAGACGTCTACGTTGTGAATATGTTTTTTTTCACAGCCGACTCCCATGCTGCTATTCCATAAGAAATTCTAGATTCCACTAACGAATCAATATATCTAATAATAATAATAATAGATGTATTATCCCCTAAGAAAATCCTAGAGGTATTTGAACCTATACAGCAGACTCCTCAACGTTGTATCCCAAATGATATGTTTATCCTAACTGAGATGCCCGTCGATGACTAATCTTAGATACTTCACAGACCCGCATTCTTTAATCTCAGAACCAACGACGTTCAGTGATCCAAAGAGAAGACAAATATTTCCGTGGCAGGGTAAGGGTAAATAGACGGTCTTGGTAAAGTTGATGGTCAGTACCCTAGCACCAAAGTACAATGTGAGATCTTGTAGACCTTTTCTTGCTACTAGCTTCAACTCGTTCCAGCTTTCCGCTTTGAAAATTATCGCAATATGATCCGCATATCTAATCACCCACCCACCAAGATCCAATTCTAAAACACCATTGATCAATAAGATGAAAATCAATTGACCCAACACAGTGCCCTGAGGCACTCAGGATATCCTTTCATTTAACACCATCATATAAATCATCAATATAAGCTTATATACTAGCATGTAAGTTATTAATATAAAACTGATCAAACATTCTTAAACCAATTTTGGCACTCTGAATTTCACACCATTAATGAAATCACAATCAGAGTATTTTAAATTATTTATTACTTAATATATGAAAATTATAACCTGAGCTCTTCTATCTCATGAATAACACAAATGTAAAGTTTGCAAGCTTGATTTATAAGAGATCATATATGGATATATGTTATTCCTTTCAACATATCCTTAAAGACCACTCCCAAGTCTTCAGCACCTTTTAACTTTGCAACCCCCAATGTGATAATTTTCAATAACTACCTTGCCTCTCCGGGAAAAGGAAATAACAGCATTTTTCCGTACTAACAACCATCCCGTTCTCCCTAAATCAGTTCTGGGCCAAATTCAAATCACTCTGAAGAGCACCGACATAATTTATATTATGGATGGATCTAAATAGATCAAAGTCATCCGAAAGCAACAACCCCTGGCAGGTTCTAAAGCACGTCATTAATAAAAATTAAAAACAGTAGAATTCCCAATGTATTCCCCTGGGGCACAGCAGAGGTAGCAATATACTGACAGGACAAAACACTACTAATCTTTACTTCTTGGACCCTTGAACGTAAGTTTGAAGTTAGAAACAATAACACCTCACTTGAGATTTAAGGGTCCCACAGTTTCTTTATCAGCATTGTATGATTGACTATGTCGTATACACTTAAGCAATCGGCAATCGGTGTCATATGACACCAAGCTGCTACTTCCCTAAAATTGCCTCCTAAACATGTTAAGAAAAAAAATTGTGGACCTATTAGGAAGAAACTTTTTGGTGGTGCTTTGAAATTTTATCTTATGTACAAGGAAGGACTTTTAAATAATTTTTCCAAATTTTCCCAAGCAATTTAATAAACTAATAGGCCGATTATCACAAATATTTTCCCTTCCTCCTTCTCAAACTCTGATGACAAATTGAAATATGATTTGAAGTAAAACACTTTATTCCCGCTTATATTTATTGTTCACAACAATTGTTTCGTCAATTACATATTGACTTCGTCGGGTGAGTATGGTAACTAACTATTTCTACAAAATCTTTCTCCTTAAATATAAGTTTGACTAACAAAATACGTGATAAAATAGAGATTCTTTGGAGAATTTTCAGAAGTTATTGAAAAAGGTTCAATAATGGAGATCGGTTAACATCTGTTTGGTCGTCCAGCAAAATATTCTTTTTATGGTGCCACTTTATTTCCAGTGCTTCTAAAAGGTCCAGTCTATTGCATTTGTTCTCGATATGGAAAACATCAAAATTATCCTGGAGATGCCTGGCACAAGTAGAATTTGATTTATTACTAACGAATTAATTCTGATGTTCAGGAATCCTACTCTCAAAAGATCTACCAGTTTGGCCAATGTATTCATATGGGCATGTACCACAAGTTAACCTATATACTCCTGATTTCGTGTTTTTATTGACGTTATCTGTTCAGATCAGCAAATACGGTAAGTAAATATTTGCTGTGCTTTCAAACTTCTTATACTAGAATGATTAGCGTCATCAGATAAGATAAATTTCTCTTTACTGTCGCTTTAAACCTGCTCGAAAAAATTTTAATCTCCTAACGGTCACCCTTTGACGCCAAAAGCCTGGATTGCTAACTGTATCAAGCAAATTGAAATCGATTCCAATCTTAAAAGCTCTCCTCGTTCGAGATTTCCTCCACTGTGTTTTCTTTTCCTGGGAAATTTTCTGAGAGAAACTTCGAAACGTCTTCCTTTGTGCACTTCTCATTTATTTTTACTACGTACGATCAAACTTTTTGTTCAATTTATTGTAGTGATCCTTTTATGTTTACATTCATTCCCTGAACTCTATTTTTGGAAGATTTTGTGATCCAACGATATTCTGTTCTCGCAGTAGTCAAATTTGTATCAATGTAACTTGAAACATTTTCCTGCGATCTTAATCGATTTCTGTATTAACCTGGTTTCAACTTGGATTCCGATCCGCCAGATGTCGCTGTTGCTTCTTCATAGAGGATACTACTTTAGCGAACCCTTTTCTGCACTTCTGGAATATGGGTATTTTTCTTTTCGACGGAATGATTTATATTTCTCACAATTGGTAACTCTGATGTCTTTTTGATAATGGATAGTTGTTCATCTTTTATTTGTTTCATTGAGACAATTGTCACGTCCTTCTGAAATCCGAAAATGGATGATCCAACCAATCTTTTCTTATTTGGCAAGAACTCTTGCGGCAACTCCCGTTTATTTTTCTTCAGGTCTCCAAGAAAAGTTATTTTGTCTTTCAGAAGTGTCGTTACCAAGGAATAACTTGAGTACCAATTATCGCAAGATGAATTTCGGTTGCTTCCTTTATGTTCTTTCAATAGACGGTTAACAATTGCGGTTGCTGTATTTGATTGATTGTATTGACCGTCTGGTTGTTTATACAGTAAAACTCTAAATTACTCAAATAAAATTCTTAGCATCACAAAGCACGAACACCTTCAATCCATATTTGGCAGGTTCATTTGGTATATATTGGACAAAGCTACACCTTCCTCTGAATGCAATTAACATTACGTCAATTGACATAAATTAACCCATAGAGTAATTTTTCTTGCAATTATTTACGAATTGGTCCAAAATAAAGTGCACTGCAGCCAACTCATCTGTTTTTTCTTTCTTCCCTGAATATTTTGTCATCAAGTCTAATGTTTGCAAGCAAAAAAAGAAACCTTTGATAGCTCATGCAAGCTCGAGGTATTTCAGATCCGGTTCCGTTTTTTGTCCTTAATTGCAAGAAATGAGTGTGGTTTTTTTTAGTTGATCCAGATAAAATCAATAAGCTTATGAAAGTTAGCATTTCAGATTTTGTAACGTTCTTTGCGTTTCGAGCTCGATCAAAATTTGGCCGGATTCTTGAAATTTCCAAATTTGTGCATTGAATCATTCGCGAAAAAGCACTTATTTCGTCAGTTATGTCACGTGCGCATTGCTTTGGTCCTGGTAATATTTTTATTATATTTTTATTTTTGGTTTAGTGGATTTACTGATGGGGTAGTTTTTGTGCCAAACAGTGTTTTTATGTTTGCCAATATATTGATCTTCTTTTCGTGTCACTAATTCTCAGAGGAGGACATCATCATCGTCTGAAGTTTGATCATTTTTGACTTCCTGTTCTTCTTCATCTTCACGTTTAATTCGATGCCTGAAAAATTCATTTCATTGAACATATATCTACAATTTATATTAACCTACGTGAATACTTCATATCAACTGATTTTCTGTAAATGAAACCAAAACATTTCCATATACTTACATAACTGCTCGCGATAGTGTATTCTGTACACCACGTCAAATTTCTGGGAGTATCTCAGCTATCGTTCCAGCGATCAAGACCGTACTAATACCACATCTGGCGGACACGATGATCGAAGCATAGATGGCGCGGCACCCCCTTAAAATACATTGCACGGAATTGGCAGAGTTTAGCGCTAATTTAGTGTACTTTTTACACCAGCGAGAGTAGTTAAAGGTTAACCTCCAAATCATTCGGGATCTCCTTCAACATTTCAATAAACAATTCTTGATCTTTTAATCGTTGTTCTAGATGGTAAATTAGTTAGATTAGATTTGCTCCGAAAATATTTGAAAAGAAGAATATTGACTGGTTATAACTCAGGAAATTTTAGCCGATTTTGCCCATATTTGAAGCTGAGTAGTATATTCAGCCCCGAACGTACCCCAAAAATTTCAAGGCTTTAGGTCTTTTCGTTCGAAAGTTAGCTTCTTTACCTTTAGTCGGTTGCCTGATCATGACAAAATTTGGAATTAACTTTAGTATCATTATTTGATATCTGAATGTTAAATTCAGACTTGATAGTAGGCCTGTTGCTATGGTTCTGATAGCTCTCAACAGAGCATTGCTCACAAAACAAATTTTAAAAAAAAATTTAATCATAGGTTTCTCACCGAAAATGTGCATTAGTATTCTTTTCCTAACTGAAAAAATTTCGATTGATCAGACCTGCAGATTCGAAAATATCGGACGAACACGTGCGTCGTTATTCTTCTTCTAAATAAGAATCGTCAGATCAATCGGATCTGTAGCTTCGAAAATAATGGGAAGACGAAAAATTCATAATCTAATTAACTCAAAAAACATTCACCCGATTTTGTCTCTATACAAACTTGATGAGATATTTGGCTCCAAAATCTGAAAGTTCTTAATCGCTAGTTCTTTTCAAACGGACCGCCCGCACAGAGTACTTCTGTTTTAAGATTGTTCATCTGCGAGTCGAAAGCAATCGTGTTTGACTTTGCGGCACAGAATTGGAAATTTGTGGACAATGGCCAAAACGGAAGCACGCTATACCCTAGAACAAGCGCACAAAACACATAATTCTGTTGTGTCATTCGAAAGTCAAATAAACTTCTTTTTTCAATTTTAGAGCTGCTCTTCTGAAGAAATAGAACTTTTTATACTTTTTGCCGAAATCATATAGAATAGAAAAGCAATGACGTGAAGTCATGAGCTTTTGGATGAACATGCACGTCATTATTCTATTGGGTTGGTCGGAAAGTAATTTCGTTTTTTTTTCTGGGAAAATGAAAGACAAATTTCGTATAATAAATAGATATTTCATTAAATTATATATTGGCCATTCTGGTCCAACATCTTTTGCCATCTTTCTGGTAGTAGCATGATTCCACTCTCATAAAATTTTTTGTCTTTGCTGGAAATAAACTGCAACCAGGTGATTTTTGACCTTTTCATTTGAAGTAAAGGTTTTACCGTGCAAAAAATTTTGCAATGACAGGAACAAATAATCCGAAGGTGCCAGATATTGAGAATATGGTGGGTGTTGCAGTGTATCCCATTCAAGCTGTAAAAGCTTTTGGCGAGTGACCAAACTTGTATGGGGTCTCGCACTATTTTGGTGGAACAGTTCACCTTTTCTGTTGATTAATTCTGGCCTTTTCTGTTGATTAATTCTGGCCTTTTCTGTTGAATTGAATCATTAAGTTTGTTTAGCTGATGACAGTAGACTTCTGAATTAATTGTTGTTTCGGTAAAAGCTCAAAAAAATATTGCTTCAAAATCCCACCAAACAGAAAGCATCACCTTTTTTCGATGGATATTGGCTTTCGACATACTTTGAGACAGTTCATCTTTTTTACTCCATTGTCTCTTGTGTTTGACATGGTTATATACAACCCATTTTTCGTCCCCAGTTATTACTGGGGATCCAGTTTTGAAGCGCATCATTATGCACTTCAAAAATGTATCATTTTCGTGACATTTGAGAAGCGAATCACCGACATCAACGCGACCTCACAAATTACTCTCTGTGAAAACATGGAAAACCCATATACATTCTGTCAAGAAAGTACCGGGAATTATCGATTTAAATCTGGCGGGGCAATGAGGCAGGTAAAAATTTTTTTTCCTAGGTTGGTACCACTGTCCTTATTTACTATGCCAAGCTTGAGCGGGATCTGTCAACTAGTGTGTTTGGAACAGCTGATTAAGTCAGTCGATGTCAGAGTGGGTGCCGATTTTTACTATGGGTGATTACGTTGAGCAAAGAATTTGTTTAAAGTTTTGTGTTGCAAATGAATTTTCGTGTGCCGATGCATTGAAAATGTTGCAAAAGGCCTTTGGTGATAATGCTCTATCGAAAACTCGTGCATATCAGTGATACAGAGCCTTCAAGGACCACGCCAAAGCCGCTCGAAAATGAAGGTGATGCTCATTGTTTTCTTCGATATCCGTGGCGTGGTGCACTACGAATTCGTTCCAGAGGGTCAGACGGTAAACAAGGAGTATTACCTAGGCGTTATGAAACGTTTGCGTGAGCGTATCCGTAAGAAGTGGCCAAATTTGTGGGCGAACAACTCATGGATTTTGCATGACGATAACGCGCCTTCTCACCGAGCTACGATTGTGACTGACTTTCTCGCCAAAAACTCAACAAAGGTGCTTCAGCAACCACCGTATTCGCCGGATTTAGCTCCCTGCGACTTTTTCCTCTTCCCAAAACTAAAATTGCCCCTTCGTGGCACCCGTTTTGAGTCGATTGAAGCCATAAAACAAAATTCGGCGCGAGAGCTAAAGTCCATCCCGGAAAGCGCCTATAAAAAATGTTTCGATAATTGGAAGTGCCGTTGGCATAGATGTATTGGAGCAAATGGAGCCTATTTTGAATGCGACCCAATAAATTTTGACGATTAAATGTAAAAATGTTGTTTTAATTGAAAATTCCCGGTACTTTCTTGACAGAGTAGTATCTGGCTTCAAGGTTAAGCCCAGGCCTTTCAAGCGGTCATAAACAGTTGAATTCGATAAATTCAACCTCTCACCGATCTAAAGTGTTGTTATTCGTTGATTTGCATCACGTAATGTCTTTATTAGCTTCAACCGTGTGAAGTTGGGTTCGAAAAAATACAATTAAATCCTCTGTCGGGAAAAAAAAGAAATTACAACTCAATACTTTCAAATGCCGAATTTCATAATGATCGAATCTGCAGTTTAGAAAATATTAGGAAATATATGAGAAATTTTCAAACGAGAATAACTGCGAAACTATCGAACCGATTTTTCCCATTAAAAAACTTAGCTACGACAACTTTCCCTGAAAGTTTCAAGGTTCAATCTCTGTACTTTCGAAAGCTTACCTATTTACGGCCAAGCAGAATTACTTTTACTTCGGATTCTTCATCAGTAAGATAGCACGCTGTTCCTCTGGAACTGGTGCTCATAAAAACGAATAATATTTTTCCAAAATTCTTTCTGGTATATTTTACTTATAAACTGACAAACAAAACGAAATCCTTAATTTTCGGTGTAACCGCCTTGAAACCATTATTTTTCCTCCAATCGCTCAAATAAATCTTCGCCTATAGCCCGTATGATGCCTAGTGGGATTTTGGCCTATGCTCGCTTGAGAGCAGTCTTCAGCTGATCCACTGTTTCGTATATTTTAGCTCCCACCTTGCTCTC
Source organism: Megalocaria dilatata (assembly GCA_034642435.1). Lineage (NCBI taxonomy): Eukaryota > Metazoa > Arthropoda > Insecta > Coleoptera > Coccinellidae > Megalocaria > Megalocaria dilatata. The sequence continues at coordinate 86,304,608 of CM067855.1, forward strand.
CCAATATCCCCAATGCAGATATCAAGGGGGTTTAAGTCCAGGGAATAACGAGATAATTTTTCAGTGAAATGGAGGCTGGACCATTGTTTTGAAATCATTGGTGTGCTGCTCTCTGTGAGGTGCTGCAACATTCTGCTGGAATACCCAGAGTTCTCATTTGAATTGTTTACTTGCCCAAAGATTCAAGGAACCTACCAACACTGACTGTCTATATACATATTACAGTATTAAATTTTATTATTTCTGGTATCAAAACCAATGATGAAGTCCATTTCTTTTATCGCTACCCAAACTATCACCGTAGCTGGCTTTTGCTTTTGATGTGCTCGTAAAATTTTATTTATTCACAACTTGCTGAACTGTAAAAATGTTTTCATCCGCGAACAGCAAATTGTCCTACTCTGATGCGCGACCATCTACGACATTCAATTGTTTTACCCTATCGAGTACTTTTCCTATTCAATATGCGGCGAATGTATCGTTGGAGGGGGAGTGTGTAGCGAACAACTTCTTCGCTCCTCGTCCAGAAACCTGCCTTGCTCTGTCGCAGCTTGACCGACGTACCAATAGAGGAACCGATCAGTCTAAAGATTCGTGACTAACCGTCCCAGCCGAGTTCAAGTAGGGCAAGGCACAGCGTTTGACGATCACCGTTCCAAGCGGAACACATGGTCACTGGCGTCATAGGCAGAGCCTGCGCATCACGCCTGTCTGATGAGTTTCAGATGCGCAGACTCGGAAACGGAACGCCGTCTCCCCAATCAAGAGGTGGAAGCTCTCTCGCAACAACCGCTTTTCCCTCCGAGAGCTTCATTGGTGACCCCGACGTGATTGGGGGGTTTGCTTCAAGAGCTAACCAACCCATTCATTTAGAGGCCCTTATCGTCCCTATCCATCATTTCGAGTTAGCCTTTCCTTTCGTTCCACAGATCCCCCGCTAGAAAGTTTTAACCTTGATATTTATAAATGAAAAATAATATCATTCACATGACCGCTACGACTGGCCACAGTTCCCCATCCGATCAATCCAATTTTTCAGTACACTGTGGATTGTTTGGGGTTCAATCTAATCAATCAACTTCAATTTAGTGAATTTTACACGCAACATTCTAATAGTTTGGATAGAAGATTCACGCCTTTGTAAATAAGTTCCTAATATTTCAGTTTTGTTCAAGCGTAAATCGAATCATTTCGTTAATGCGAAATATTGAACTAACTTTCTGTCGAAACACAAATAACAAAAGTGTTGTCAGACTCTAAATAACCATGACTTCAAAATGCAAACTCTATATATAACACGAAAACTTTTTAATCAACTGCAGAGAGATTTTTTTCAATTGTAATATTTGTCTAGAATATTTTTGCGTCGATAAAATTTCGTGGAATTGCAGAGCCAATATATAAATTATCCATTTTTTTTTCTTAGAATTTGTTTTATCATGAAACGAACTTAGATTTTTCCAATGTATGTATAGGTGTGCAAGATCATATGGAAACATCATATAAGAGTTCTTTCTTTAGATGCAAATATTTAATCATAACGTAGTTGTTATACTTTTCGAAATAGTTCAAAATAAAATGACGACTGAGACGATTCTTTCCATTATTTATAAATTATGTGATTTATTTAGACTCAAAACCTATTGTGAATTAAAATAAATGGAGGTTTATTCTTGATAGAAGATATATAAATTTATTTAAATATTTTAATATTTACAGATATATTCTTTCCTTCCCTCAAGTATATATAATTATTATATATGGCCTTAGAAAACATGGAAAGTCAATTAGGGATTTGGATATATTCATGCTTGTTAATTTCACATATTCATGCTTGTTAATTCGTCGGAATTACACATGATGCAGCATTATCTTTACTTGCATTAATTTCATAATTTTTCTGTAACCAATAAGAAGATTTGGTTTGTTCATTCAGTCCACCTCCAAATGAACCTTCCAATCAATTACGTTGATTTCCCCCTTTTGGTTTGAAGGGGTGCATCGAGCACCTCTAACGTTCAGTCTTTGAAAAGACTGTAAAATCATTATTCTTCGTAATAGTCAAAGTGGTTGCATGCAGCCTTTTCTACATCATGTATTATTATTCGTAATAGTCAAAGTTGTCGCATGTAGCCGTAGCTACATTAAGCACTATCATTCGGATAGTCAAATTTGTTGTACGTAGCTTGTGACATTTCGGTCCAAGCTATCGCGGTTATTATTGGTAATATAGTAATCCAGTCAATTGACAAAGCATTGGCAAATTAATTACATTTGTAATTAATTGTTTGTAGCATTGTTTTTAGTGTAATAATCATTCCTTGAACTTGGTTTATATACAGTAAACCAAGAATTATAGTTCGCTGTTGTCATAGTGTAATACTAGTGTTTTACTTTAATTCCTTATCATTTTCGTTGGTTCATCTTACTGGATAAACAAAGCTAGTTCATCACCGAGATAACTACATACAAGTGCCCTTGAAGTGAAACTATTCGCTAGCTACGTCAAAATACAGTCCACTTGAAGCCATCAAAATTAATCATCCAGATTAATTAATTTGCAGTTGTCTATTATTTCAAAATACTGAAATATTAAGCAAAATAATGCGGTAAAATAACCGTGGTACGTTACACATTGTTTATATGACATTAATTTAATTCCTGAAGTTATAAAATTAAATATAATTTTTTGAAATTAAATATGTCGAAGGCTAACAGAATATATCTGTAAATATTAAAATTTTTAAATAACCTATTCTGAATGTTGCAAGTCTCTCTAAGTCTTTTGTTCGGGAATTATCATTTTTACCTTCAGTTGTCCGCCCTTAAAACGACCAGTCATTAAGAAATTCGGCATAAATTTTTGTGTCGTTATTATACAACTGAATATCAAAATTTTTGTCGTTCGGAATAGTAATTTCGAATCCATTGGGAAACATAATAAAAATCATGAAATGAATCCAATGAAACGATTGGACTGATTTTGCCGATTTACGAACTTGAAATACGTACCCTTTTGATATAAAACAGTTATACACTAAATTTAGAAGCTAACGAAAATTCTCACGAATTTCAATTTATGATAAAAAATGATGAAAAGCACTGATGTCTAGTCAGAAGCATTTCTGAGCTTGATCCTCACAAGATTTTTGAGAGATTTTTGGATTCATGTCGTTATTTTATATTTGAATTGAAACATAATCGTAAAACTTTTGCCATTGCTCCAGTAGAGCTAAACGCTCCTCTATTCATATTTTCTTCTCGAATCTTCCAAGTATAGGATTATTGTAATTTCACATCGAAATGCTAAATTTTAACTCAATCGTGGGACTGTTGCTATGGTTTCTTTAGCGCTAAACTGTTCACATAATTTTTGTTTTTGTTTTAATCATCCTTATGCAATTTTGCAGAAACATATTCGGTGTTATTCTCTTTCTAAAACCCAAATTTTAGATCAATCTGATTCGTGGTTCGAAAATATCAATGAAAAGTGGAAGAAAATTACAAATGTAAATAACTACGAAACCACTGTTCCGCGCAAAAATTAATTCAACCGAGATATTTGAGTCTTTATTCTTTCCCTTTCGAAAGTTAAAGGGTTTAAGGGAGAGCTCAACGCTCTTTTTTTGTTGAGTTGTAATCATACGATCCTCCGTCATTTTGCACGATCATGCGTCTTATTATTCTGCTTCTAAATACCGATTCCCAGATCGATCAAATCTCTCAGGATACTTGGAAAAATATAAAAATTTCCAAATTGCATTACAATAAATACCAAATTTCAGATCGATCAGATTTATACTTTCAGTGCAGTCATTTGGCAGAATTCTACATTTCAAAATATGGATAAATTACTCAGGAAATGGAAATGGTGGAATATGTGAATAATAAGTAGGAGGAAAAGCCGAAACTAAAAGAAAGTTTCAATAATCTCACTTAATATTTAAGGGTGAAAACAATTCTTTTTATAATTTGTTCATAATGCTCAGAAATATATATGGCCTAGAAATGAACATAAAAAAAACAAAATATATGATGTGAGTATACCGCATCATGCCACGAATGTCGAATATAATATCGTGAACAGACAGGATACGCAACAAATTTATTCTATTCTCCAAGTAGGATCTGATGAGATAATGATGAAACTGTATTGTATTTTGGCACACTTTATAATTATATTTCTGAAAATCAATAATTGAGTTCCATTTTCATTATTACAGAGAAAATTCATTAACATCGAAGACCTTCCATTTTCGCGAAGGCCGTACCCTTCCTAGGACCGCTCGACTGGGATTGGTTCGCACCCCATTCGTAAATTAGTCAATCTAGTAATATTTTGCATTCAACCATCTTACACAAAGAGGTGGCTTATAATAGAACAAAGTGGGATTATTTCGAACCTTAATTCATTACTAGTCGTCGCTCTATCAATTTCATTCCCAAAAAACAATTTTTTTAGATATCCCCAAAGAAAAAAATCATTGTGAGATAAATCTGGTGATCTGGGGGGCCATTTGATAGTGCAATTTGAAGAAATAATGCGGTCCGGAAAAATCGTCCTGATGTATTGTGTGATTATTCTTGCGTGGTGACTTGGACAGCCATCTTGTTGAAACCAGGCATCGAAATTAATTGCTAGCTGTTGAACTGTCGGAATAATTTGATTCTCTAAAAGCTCCAAATATTTGGCAGCGTTCAGGATACCATCGATAAAAAAGGGCCAAATGATGTAGTTTCCCAGTATTTCTGTTCAAACATTAAGTTTTGGGGATACTGGGTACGCACAGGAATACTCAGATGCTTATTCTTCCAGACCAAGATCGAACTACTGATGGGTTATGTTTTCTATTCAAGGAGAACAATGACCCATTATTGAACAAGATATTGTCAAGGAATGAAATATTTTCATTTACTTTTTCCATCGTAGTTTCACAAAATTCCATTCGTTTGATATGGTGTTCTGGAAAAATTCTTGGTTTGTTTGAACCTTATAACATCGGTAACCATTTCTTTTCAAAATATTTCGGACACTTCTATCGGTCATATCGACTTGTTCAGCAATTTTTTTACTCGAACAAGGTGCACTGGTTTCAATAGCAGCACACACATCTACTTATTTTTTCAGACGATTTTCACTAATGGTTTTTTGTGGTTTATCAATCTTGCAATGGCTGCATAATCGTAAACACCCACATTCCTCTAATTTTTTTATTTTTTTGGAAATAGCTGAACTTGAAGGAATCGGCCTATATTCAAAGGCAACAATAAAAGAATTAATTATCTCTTGCATTGATTGGCCATCAAAGTACCATTTTATGATCTGAATTTTTCTTGTTAACTGATTATTTCGATTTACTTTATTTTCAACTGATATGGTTTAACGCATCTCACGTTTGAAGTGCGAATCAAAACAGACTACAGAGCCTTTCGATTCCCACTGGCTACTACTCAATAGAGAGTCTTTTATTCGTCATTGCATCGTGCTGAGGTTTTGATTCTTCCACTGCTCCACTGTACCCTGGTCGTCGTGATTAACATTGAGTTTCGTATCTTTCCGACTGTCATTTCCATACCTGTATATGGATTATTTGAAGACCTTTATAATGACTCACACGGTCACATGATGAAAGTACATAATGTACTATTTGGACTAGTGAATTATTCATAAGTCATTATGTAATCGTATGATTGCCAAGTCACTATACACTGGTTGAGAAACTTCATAAAATTTGCGATAATTTTTAAAAGTCGATTTTTAGTCATCAAGTATGATAGAAGAATGTTTACTATTTAATGTAAGTGCTCTGTTTGTTCCTCTCTCAATATAATAAGTAAGACTTCCTCGAACGTCAATCATAGTCATACAACTCTTTGACCAGGTTATCGATTTCTGCTCTTCCCGAGTTCTCAAAAAGCCTGTAGGGATGGCGGACGCAAATCTAATGCTCGTTGTAGCTGATCCCGAATGTGCTCAATAGGATTGCGGTCGGGTGAAAGAGACGATAGTCCAAAGTGTGGAATTCTAGGATGTTGTATTTGCCACCGTGAACCTGCACATTCATGACCTTGTTACGTACCAACAGTTCTGTATGTACATTAAAACAAATACCAACTCAAACAGCAAATGTAGCAATTCTGATTCTAAATTCTTATACCGATATACAAGAGGAACAGTCCATACACAAACATATCGACTATCCGATACTATATATTTATTTTCGGTCAGATTTTCATACATTGAATGTTATCTTGTTCATACAATATTTATTTTGTTCACAACCGGATACCTTCATCGTTGAAAAGTCTAGGATCTTGCTTATTTAAGATAAACGCTGAAAAAATTTCTTCTGGGGCATAATGTGTGGTTGTTACCACATCAGGAGTTTGGGTGCAGAAGTATGTTTATTTTATTTGAGTTTTAATAAAAAATGATTGGTTCTTGCTTAATAGTAGGATTAATATTGAAATTATATTATTGAAAACATATTATGATTCAGTAGATCTAGGAGACTGATTTTAAGTTCACTGCCTTGTGCTCTTTTTTGCAGTAAATAATTGGAAAAAGAATCGTGGTAATCTGAGAATGTGATATGTCGAACGTCTGCACAAAATTAATATGATAACCATTTTTATATTATTTTTATTTAAAAATCTAGAACGTCGACAAATGATACTAGAGATGGATTTTTGGCATAAATCTGCTGGTAAGTCGAGACTGAACCGGATTAGAAACGAAAAAATAATGAATATTATGAAGGTCGAGATTACAAAAAGCGACGAAATGCAAAGACGGCATTAGTATGATATGGCTATGTATTCCCAAACTAGTCTCAAAGTGGACGCCAACGGAAAGAAGAAAAAGAGGAAGACCAAAAACAACATGGATAGGCGGGATCCATAAAGCCATGTCTGAACGGAACCTTCTACCAGAAGACTGGGAGGATCGAAGAGGATGGAAGCTGGGTATCGGAAGGCATAGAACGCTATGAAACCGACACATATCTATTTTATACCGGGTGGCCTACATAAAACTGCCAGCCATATACTTCTGCGAGTATGATTTTCTCTGGAGAACGCCGAGAGACGGCAATGTGTAGTTGGAGGGGGGGCAAATTGACAAAAAATTACACAGTCGTTGGTGTATGATCATCTGTCTAAGCGGGTTAACAATATTCTCAAGAAACTTGAACGGAAATATGATTCGAGTGTCACATAACATTGAAGGCTCTCGAATTTTTTTCACGAGCATGCTGAAAAATTTATATTCATATTGTTTTAATGAAATTAATTAATATTGTATTTGAGTTTATGTTCAAATGATTTTACTTAATATAATTATATAATATATAATTAATATTATATTTGCCTCTACATTACTCCCCTTCCAGGAGCTGCAATTGGTCAAAACAAAACATATTAAAAAAAGAAACATTGCAAGTGACGAAACAACAATGTTAAATATTAGGAGGCTTAATTAGAACTTGATAAACAATTAAATGTACAAAATATAAAAGCAAAAATCTGATCAAAATGATATGGGGGATGTAACACTATAATAATGAAAAAAAAATTATAATGATAATTTACAGAATTTTTATAGACACCATATCACTATAACGGGCAGTAAAAAGAACATGTCGTTCACTACGAGTAGTTTTTGGTAATGATAATGGAATCATAGGAAGATCGTTTGAAACATTAGGCAGTAGTTGACTTTCTGTTTTAGTAGTGAGGTCAGGGGATACTTTTTCCTCCTGATCATCTTTCAATAAATATGCTGGTTTTAATCTATCGATAGAAATAGTGCATGCTTTGTCATGTATTTGACTGCGAAATATTTGTCATATCGTTCGATAACCAAAAATGGACCGTCATAAGCAGGTTCGAGGGGTTTTCTAACTCTATCGATTCGTACAAAAACATGTGAGCATATCGACAAATCTTTATGAACAAAAATACGTGCTTTAGTCCTATGCTGGATACTACATGGTCCTACTGTAGGCATTTTAATTTGCAAGTCCGTCACGAACGATTCTGAGTCTATTTGGGTCACAAAGTTTTCACAGAATTCACCTGGTAGTCTTATAGAGGTTCCATAAACCATATGTGCTGTGGTAAAGTTGGAGTCTGGCTTCAGAGAAGCTCGAATACCTAACAGTACTGTTGGCAGAGTGTCTGTCCACTTTATAGAATTATGCGCTCGTATGGCTGCTTTAATTGTGCGGTGCTGCCGCTCTATTTTTTCGTTACATTGCGGATGATACGCCGTGGTGTGGCAGAGTTTTACTCCACAAAGGGACGTGAGGTGATGAAAAAGGGAGGAAGTAAATTGGCTTTCTCTATCTGTTATGACACATGTTGGTGCTCCAAACCTCGTTATCCAATTTTGGTAAAAAGCACGAGCAACTGTTTCTGCAGATATGTCCTGTAAGGGAATTGCCTCAATCCAATTCGTGTATCGATCTATACATGTCAAAATATATGTTTTTTCATCTGATACAGGTAAGGGTCGAACAATATCTATATGAATTGTTGAAAATCGTTCATCTGGTTCAGAGAACTTGGCTACTTCGGATTTCGTATGTTTGTAAATTTTACTTTTTTGGCAATTCATGCAGGATCGAGTCCAATTTCTGACATCCACTTTCATTCCAGGCCAAACAAATCTGGCAGACATGTTTTTCACCGTTGCTTTCACTCTTTGATGTGCACAACCATGAATGTAGTCAAAAACTGATTTACGGAATTTTTTTGGTATGTAAGGCCTAATACGTTCTGTTGAAGTGTCACACCATAGAACTATTCCAGAATGAAGTTGGTGTTGTTTGAACTGCAAAGCAGTATCACTCCTTTTCAATTCCGAAAATTCGGTGTCACTTTTTTGTGCACATGCAAGTTTTTTTAAATCAATTGCTTCAATACTATCAATTCGAGACAACGCATCTGCAACGATGTTATCGTTGCCACTGATGTGTTGTATGTTAGTAGTAAGCTCTGAAATATATTGGAGATGTCGCAGTTGCCTAGAATTAGCTTTCATTCTTCTGACGAAAAGCAAAAGTTAGAGGTTTATGATCAGTATATGCACTAAAATCTCTACCTTGAAGTAAGTCTTTGAACTGCTTGACTGCAAAATACAAACCTAAAAGTTAACGGTCATACGTACTGTAAACCTTTTGAGCTGAATTTAATTTTTTTGAAAAGAATGCAAGAGGTTTCCACTCTGATCCGTCAAACTGCTGCAAAGCTGCGCCAACTGCGCAATCTGATGCATCAGTAAATAGTTCTATTGGCAGGTTTGGATCGGGAATAGTTAATAATGCCGCATTGGCAAGATCCGTTTTGCCTTTTTCAAAATCTTCTTCTAATTTTGAAGTCCAATTAATTAGTCTGGTATCTTTTTTACGCGCACCTCTCAATAACTCATTTAAGTCAGCTTGAGTGTGTGCTGCATTTTTAATATTGTCTCAGTTCATGAATTATTTTTAGACGCTTTAGATCAAGAATTGTTTGTACTTTACCAGGGAGCGGTTTTGATCCTTCCGGAATTATAAAATATCCTAAAAATTCTATTTCTCGGACGCCAAACTGTGATTTTGAAACATTAATTCTTAGACGGAATTTCAGAAGCCTGTCAAACACTAATTTAAGATGTTCGATATGCTCTTCTTCAGAAAAAGATGCTATAAGGAGATCGTCAATATATGAAAATACGAATTCTAAACCTCTAAAACTTCATGAATAAACCGCTGAAAACTATAAGGGGCGTTTCGAAGTTCGAATGGCAAAACAGTAAATTCGAATAACCCGAATGGAGTTGTAATAGCAGTTTTATGACGATCTTCTTCGGCTATCGGTATATGGAAATATGCTTTATGAAGGTCAATTTTTGAAAAATATTGTTTTTTACCTAATATTTGATTGAAATCTTCGATCCGAGGGATGGGATATCGGTCAGGAAGAGTTCTCTCATTCAATCGCCTATAGTCTCCACATGGACGCCAGTCTTTCTTCTGAACCAAATGCAAGGGACTAGCTCATTGCGACTCTGATGGCTGAATAATACCATTATCTAGCATAAATTGAAATTCTTTTTTAGCTATAGTTAATTTTTGGTTATCAAGACGCCTAAGTTTACAATAAACTGATTGTCCTGTTGTAATGATATGGTGTTTTACATTGTGCTTAATGTTGTTAAGAATAAAATTTGATCGAGTTAGCTCAGAATAATTGTTCAACAGTAAACTGAATTTATTAAGATTTTCACTGAATAAGGTACTCACTATGTCTTTTGATGAGATAGACATCAATTCACCTGTTTTCCTTAGTTTCGTGTCGCCATCAACCAACTGTTGCCTCTTCAGATCAATGAGTAGGTTGAATTTTTTTAGGATGTCAGCACCTAGAATACCTCTTGATGTTTTGGCGATGATGAAAGGCCATTTGAATGAACGCCTTAGACCTAGGTCAATTTCCATTAATTTGGTACCATAGGTGGGTATCCTAGTACCATTAGCAGCATAAAGATAAAAATCATCGTCCTGATTTACTCGTGCTATAGGTTTCTGCTTATATGATGCAATTGATACATCTGCACCGCTGTCGACCAAAAATTGCAATCCTGTGTTTCTGTCTACCATGAATAAACGAGAGTTGCAGCAGGGGTCCGAGTCAGTAGCAGAATATGCTGCATTCTCTACTACTGATTGGAGTTTTCCGGATTCTTCCAAGCACAGGGGGCAGTACATTTTTCTGGGTGGCACCTTTTTCCTTATCGGAAGTGGAAATAACAATATTTACCATCAGAATTGTATTTATGCCTCGATTTTGATCTCTCTCGATTTCTGCTAGGAGTTTGACTACGCTTAGTAGGGCTTTCTCCATAATTTACCCTCATTTGCTTGATTTCTTTACTTAAAGCAGCAACTTCTAATCTCAATTCATCGAGTTCACTGGGGGCACATTTTGTTGAATTGGAATGGTTCACAGCATTTGGAGGGTTCATTTCAAAAATTTTATCGGCCATATTTGCCAGCCTATCAACATTTTCTTCACTAGTGATGACTACATTTTTAATATTAATTGGAAGATTTTCTAACCACAAAGTTTTAATGACCCTCTCTGATATGTCTGTACCTGCTAGAGCTTTTAATTTCCTTAAAAGTTGGCTTCGTTTTAAGTCTTCCAGGTTATGTCCTGTTAATAACCTCTTTAACCCATTTTTCTTCACTTTCTGTGAATGAACTTATTAGCCTCTCTTTAGCAAGTTGATATTTGCCATCATCTGTACCTGTTGCTATATCCCAAATATTATCAATTAAAGAAGGTTCTAGCTGGGATATCAAGTAATCGAATTTTGTTGAATCCTTCTTGATACCATTAATCCGAAATTGGGCGTCTATTTGATAAAACCAACGTTCAGGTTTTTCTGGCCAAAATGGTGGGATTTTCACAGATATTTTATTAATTTCTGGAAGATCTTGATTACTCGTACCTTGATGGATATCCATTTCTTCTTGCATAGTTGGGGATGTACCTTGAGCCATATTAGTGCACTTGTTTATATGTTTATAATCACGATTAAATTGAAGACGTGTCGGGGTCACCAATTGTTAGCTTACTTGCCAATTATTTAGTTATATTTAACAAAAACACCTTTTAAATGCACTCACAGGTTATATTTTTATTTATCAACTACATCTTGAAGGTCAGGAACCAGGAACAGAGAGAGAGAGAGTTGTTGTATCTCGTCTATCCGTTAACCAATAAAAACATACATTCTGTGTTCTGATTACAGAACCCTTATTCTTTATCATTTCTACATATATCAGACTTGTCACTTTAATATAAAATTATTTGGGAATTTATATTCATATAGTTTTAATGAAATTAATTAATATTGTATTTGAGTTTATACTCAAATGATTTTAGTTGATATAATTAATATTATATTTGCCTCTACAGATTCTTGAGGGGGTTGGCGATACTTCAAATAAAACCTGACCTGTCTCGCCGTTTTCTGAAAAAACTCATATTTACGAAAATATCCGACTGGTTTCTTTTATATCGACCACCCAGTATAAGTTTTGAATAAGTATGTAACCGCAATAATGGCTGTATGAAAACTTCTAAGATATACGCAATATATTTTAAATACAATTTTATATTCGATAATGAGAAACCTACATTTTTTGAACTTATCTATCTCTTGATCCTGAATAATTTCATTCTGTCAAACTCTCCTCTCCATGATAAATATCTGCATCTTTTTTTTAGAGTATATTTAATAATTTCCTGCTAATACAAAATTGGCCCTTGGATCAGAAACCCGTATCCTGCATTTCAATAGCTTAGTGGTAGAGCATCAGGCTCGTGACCGGAAGGTCCAGGTTCGAAATTTCTAGTTGGACGGGTGTCGGCCACCATTTCACTGTTGGGTCAAAAATTAATAGTGCTGTGACCTAAAGTGGCGCAATTTCGCAGTAACAAAACCTACCCAGAACACAACTGAACTCCTAACTCACTGAAAAAGCTTCTGAGGGATCTTCACAGAAGATTTAGGAGTATCACGCTAAAAATAATAAATAATAATAATATCAAAATTCACTCATACCTCCTATGATCAAATTCCTCTTTGTGAACTCCAATAATTAATAATTTTAAATTACTCATTCGAGGATATCTCCTTTTTAATGGAAATATATTTACGTATAGGCATAATCAAATTAAATAATCGCTGAACATGGTTTCCTATTAATCGAAAGTTCTAAACAGAAGGGAATAAAACTATTACTACTAGAAGATTAAAAACAAGGTTAAATATGCACAAGATGCTTCAAATTATAAATACCGAGATAATTTCGATTCGGTTCGAGGATAACAACTCTCTTCAAAATTGAGTGTATTAAACCTGAATAACGCTTCACATTCTATGAAATGGTTCAGTACTTTCCGTTTGAAAACTATTCAAATTTTATCTACACCTAAATGGCAAAATAGGCGCTCCAACATTGCATTTTTATCAAAAAATATTATAGAATGATCGTACATATAATCGTCCTTCGAAGAGTATTCAACTATACACGATATCAGCAAACAAGTTAGATCACTAAACAATTTAATTCTTGCTTCTTTTTGTAAGCACCGGTTTCACTAAGCAATAGAGCGATTCAGTTAGAAAAAAAATTCAAATCTTATTTCTTGGTTGAAAAATGGTGAAAAGCATTGACGTAAAGTCTGAAGCTCAAGCGCGCTTGTTGAGTCCATTTCCCGTGAAAACTTCTTTGTAAATTAATTCTTTAAGAACCTACATATGATAAATAATGGATACAAACTCTGGTTCGAAATTTGGAAATAAGACGCATTGGCCAAAGGGCTACCTACGCTATTAGAATTTGTCGATTTCTCTATAGATATATTTCAGATTTCAATAGTCCATTTCTAAAGATTTGAAAGTTGAAAAATGTTCGTCATTTATCTTCGTATGAGCCTTTGTGGCATTGCTTCACATATGAACTGGACTAATATTTTACCATGCCATATTTGTTCTTCATCGTATCTGTAGTTTCGGAACTATTATGGAAAATAAGTAGAAAGTTTCTATGTGAATAACTGCGGAATCACTGGACTAATTTCACTCATTAACAAACTCAACTGAAATATTTAGGCCTCAAACCTTTTTTGAAATTTACAAGTCTGTAGCTCTTTCCGTTCGAAAGTTAGGATGTTTATGGACTGCTAGACCGGTTGGCTTGAACGATATTTCGACAAAACACGCTGTGGCCTAGAACAAGAGTGCAAAAATAGCCTCTTTGGTGTGAGGATCATCCACGATAAATTCACGAGAAGCATTTGCATCATTTATTTCCACAGAATATCATCAATTGTATGGCCACATTGTGAATTCTTCAGGTTCATATCTGAGTAAAAACACTTTATATATAATAATAATAATAAGTTTATTTGCCATCAATTATCAAATTACAATATATTACTACAATAGCAAACAAGCCATGGACCACTCCAAGGAAGCACATCCGCGCGGGGCTGTTGGCCAGTGTTTATTCTCAAAATTCAGTATATAGGTATATGCACAAATAAATACATACACACATATACAGATATATACACACATATAATATAGGAAAAAAAAGCACATGTAGACACAAATACGTGTAAATACTAAAAAAGCTTCATCAAAGTAAATACACAACAGGAAAAAGAACAAATAAACAAAAAATATATAAATAAATAAAACAAAATGCATGAGCCGGCAACGTATAACCCTTTATCCTCTACCCGATTCAAGTCCACAAATTCTCCACCTCTATCAGTCCTTCAATCTTCTCCTTAGTCTGCGCAGCAATCCATTTCCTCACTCTTGATTTCCATATGTTGTATGAACCAATTAATTTTATGTCAATTGGCAACATATTGAAGATTCTAGCACCCAGATATCGATGGTTTCTCCGTCCTATACTTTTGTGGACTTTAGGAACGTGTACTGAACCCTGCCTATATCTTGTGTTGTATGTGTGTTCTAAGTTTTCGGTATTTCCATCCCTAAACTTTTGGACCAATATGGCTTGACAGTACAACTGTCTAACGCCAAAAAAACCACTCTCCCTAAACAGCTGATCAGAGGGATATCTCAGCTCTCTGTTGAAAATCACCTTAATTATAAACTTCTGCGACACTTCTATTTGTTTCAGGTAATTATTTCTAACTGCACCCCATGCACCTATCCCGTAGGTCAGTTGACTCTGAACCAATGCAAAGTATAAAGCCTTCAACTGGTTGATATCGCATATTTTTCGACATAAGTTAAACTTGGGTATAAGGCTTCTGATCCTCCCAGACAATATTTTCGCTTGTACACTCCAATTAAGATGACAGTCAATGTGTACACCTAGGTATTTTATCTCCGATTTCGCTGTTATATCTATGGTTTCATCGGTGGCGACTATATTTAGTGTTTTGAACCTGGGCATATTACTGGATTAACTTGTAAATGGTAAGAAATGAGTTTTGGCGCTGTTCATGGTTAGTATTCTGTCATTGAAAAAATCAATTACCCTGCTAAAATCATTTTCCACTTTCTTTTTCTGTGCACTCCAAGAAGTATCCTCATAAAAAACCACAGTATCATCGGCAAAGCCAACTAGGTCTCCGCTTGTAGGTAAGTTGAAGATATCGTTGATATAAATCGAGAACAATAATGGTCCCAGGATTGTCCCCTTTACATGCTTCGGCGAACTTAGCTTTTATTCAACTTTGACATACTGGACTCTCTCGTCTAGATAGCTCTTCAACAAGTTGTAACAATTTCCTCTCATACCAATCCTTTCAAGAGACTCCAGAAGCTCAGGATGACTCACCGTATAGAAAGACTTCGACAAATCAACGAATACACCAATTGCTTGTTTCCTCTCATCTAATGCGTTATAAATCTTTGCTGTTACATATGCGATAGCATCCTGCGCTGATCTAGCCTCCCTGAATCCGTATTGTTTATCTGACAATATTTCATAACGATTCAGGTAAGAATTTAATCTGTTTTTTATGACCTTATCAAATATCTTCGACAGCACTGACATCAATGAAATAGGCCTATAGTTGCTCGGATCTAAACCGTCTCCCGACTTAAAAACAGGTTTTATAACCGCCTCTTTCAGCACCTTTGGAAAGTAGCCTTCCTGCAAGCTGTTATTGACAATAAAACAAAGTGTGGCGACTATGAATTCTGCAGTTTCCTTCACTATTCTTATTGAACACAATAAAATTTAAGAAGTATCAAGAACTGATAATTTTGAAAGCCCGCTTAAAAAAGTTCTGTTTGTCGCCGATTTGGCGCAAGTGACTTCTATACTCATGCTGGGTTTGAGCGTCATATGTTATTCAGTTCATTTACAATGCTCCATTTGATAAGTTCATCTGTTTAACTGTTTCACTGTCTTCATCTTCATTAGTATAATCGACTTTTGGAATAAAAACGCCTAGTTGAAATAATTTTAGAAGACAGACGGTCTTCTTTGTCATTTATTACATAATCTAGCAGAAGGATGCATACAGCCCTGCGGAAATACTCTTCAGCAGATTGAGAAAGATGGTTCTTGGCTCTGTGTGTTTGTCATGATACTATTCTGGGGCATTTAATTTCTGTATCTAGTTGCTCAACTACTTCTTTTGCCTCTTCGAAAAGCTGTCGGAAAATCGTGTCAGCCTTTTCCATTTTATTTCGTGGGACAGTCATTGTATCATTTATGGCATCTGTAGCCCTTTTTAACCTAGTTGGCAATACTCTGCTTAAGGCTACTGTTGTATTCAAACAATAGTTTGGCTCTTTACGTGATATAAATGGTAATTTGAACTGGCTTTGCTGAAATGCTCAAAAGTTACTAATATATTGAATTATTCAGATCTTACTTTCATGCATTAGTATCTAAGAATAAAAAACAAAATATTTAGGTACCCAAAACATCACTCAAGCAGATTTATAATATGATGAAGTACGCAACGTTAGCTGATAGTAATGAGCGTCATTGGCAGTTTTGTGGTCTTGCTAAGTAGAAATCTTTTACAGATACTTTCATTGTACTCTAAGTTCTTTTTTAAAAATTTGATATCTCTTAGCGGATGCATTGGCAAATTTTCAACGTTTCTCATCGTGCTCGAGGAGTTGCGGCAAGAAATTACTTTGGATGACATAGCTGATGTATTATTAAGAACGTGATTACTGCACGGGCAAGGTTTGGCATATAGACCTTTTTTGACAACTCCTGTACAGCACCCCTCGTATCTGAGGCCATAAACGAGCATTTGTGAATCCCAATACCCACAAACTATGTTAAATCTATATTAAATTTGAGACAGAGATTTTCAACGATTTTTGCCAGTGCTACACCTGTCAACCAAGGCTCTATAATGTCTTTATTGTTATCCACTTCATCACATCTTAAAGTATCGTATGTATCACAGAAAGTCACAAAATCTTCCTTTATGGTACCATTGAGAAGATATCTAAATTATGGGTAGAGCTATGAGATATGTTATATGTATATCTGTTGTTTCATCGAATAAAATTGAAAAGTATTTAGCTTCCCAAATTTTCTGTAATATTGTTTCCTGAATGATTTCCTTGCAAACATCAATCGAGACATTTTGAACAGTTTTGTTGATGTATGTTGCGTTAGATTTATAAGTTTAATCTATAAGAAAAATTATCACTCGTCAACCTAGACCCAGTCCAGGGGGGGCTCATGACCTCCATGACCACCCCTGGATCCGCGCTTGTTTTAAAGTAGAGCATAGATTAGGCCTAATGTATAAAGATCGGGTCTTTTCTGTACTGAGGATAAAGAGAAATTGTAAAAAAACATGAATTCACCAATTTATAAATTCAATAAGGGAAAAGGAACCAGAATTAAAATGCAAGTTCTTTGGAAATTAGTATGTATATACTACCAAAAAATGTTGTTGACTGATTACATGTTACTGCAGTTTCGAACTTCCATTCATCGTCTGACAAGAGTTCGAAACTGCAGTAACATAGAATCATTCAACAATAATTTTTGGTAGTTAATATAGTACTTGTTTTTCAATTATGATCAACTACCAAATAGCAACGACTGAATCAGTCAAATATTTAAAGAAATCGGAGACTATCTACATGAAAGATAGAAACATTAAAATTAAATTGTTCAAGTTTCAAAATGAAAGTAATGACATTCCAACTTTTTCTTCTAAACTGAATTTGAAATAAATCAACATCCATAAAAGGATATCTCAAATATATCAAGAATAAATTATGTTTATTATGCTTTGTTTTTTGTCGAAAGGAATACGACTAATTTCAAGTTAATATTAGTAAAACTGAAGAATCTGGATAAGATACATCTATATATTAACAATTTCTTTCATCAAATAAAAGGAACAAGACCTAGTTGATAAATTTATTTTTTTGCCTACGAATTTCAGCGATAACTCGAAAACAACTTTATTTTCAAACTGGTTTCCAAAAAGTAATAATTTAAATCTAAATCATACACCAAAGAAACAATCAATATTTTTTTCGACTACATTCCTATTTCTCAAAAAGCTCTCCAAAATAATCCATAATTTTTTGCAGTACCTCAGTTTTCGTTAATGGGTTTATTTTTTGAATATCAGAACAGATTTATTCTGTCAGTCTTCTACAATATTAATTCAAAAAAAATTTCATTCAAAAAACTTTTAGAATTAAATTAATGTCTAAATAACCACCGCTTATATTTAATAGACGTATATAATCAAAACTCAATATACAATGTCAAATAGAATAAATTAAACAACGAATATAGAAAAGTCATTTAAAATTAATAAATAAATATTTGAAGGAGACAAAATTTTGCTTTTGATCTTAGCATTATGAACACCAATTCTTTTTCAAAAACATAAAACACAACTTAAGGACTTCTCAAAAAATATAAGTCATTTGAAATATTTAATATATTTAAATATTCAAATAAGTTAATTAAAAAATCTCTCAAAACATGTACTATATCTCCAAAAAATAATTAGAATTACGATAATCTCTTCATCAGCCCTAGATAATATTTAAAATATCAAAATCAACTAACAATCAGTATATCTTACTTTAGAGTGTAACTGAATCTTGTTTAAAACAGACTAACTTTAAAAATCCAGATAGTCTATGTTCCTCACAAAATCACAGAAAACTGTGAGGTATTATAAGGTTTCCTTTAAACCATTGACATTCCATAATGAGATTCATTCAAGCCTAAATATAATTATATATTATGTATAGAATAAAATAGAAAAAGGCTTTTTACTTGATAGAAGAAATATAACAAAATTTGAATATCAAAACAGATTTAATCTGTCAGTCTTCTACAATTTTAATTCCAAAAAAAACTTTTTTCTATTTTATTTTATACATAATGGGTTTATTATTCACCTACTATTTAAATATATTAATAGAATACGTCACAAGATTAAGCAATTCATTTCTCGGGAGAAACAAATCAGTCTTAATTATCCCTACAAATATGAAAGTTTTATAGCCTCTTCCTTTCACACATAAGATCCTATATATCCACTAATTCTCTCATGTCGGGATTCAATTACTACATTCTTTTTGTTCAGTAAGCTAATTTTAAACATGATTTTCAAATTTACTTTCGAAGATTATGGCAATCATTTGAGAATGGTAATAGACTCTTTGGTACCCTAAGAGAGTTTGAAGAACAGGATATATTCGTTTCAAATTATAGATTTTCCTATGAACATAATCGAAAATAGGTCAAATATATATTTATTTAAAGTTCCAAATAAAGCCCTTTATAACATGTATCTGAGGAAACCTTACCACATTGTGAGGAAGCCAATAATTTTACTGTATTTGGAACTTTTAAACAATGTTGTGTAGCAGGTAGAGGGTAGGTACGCTCCCACAATCCCAGTGAGAGACTACACCTACTTCAGGGAAGCGACCGTGTCCTCGCGAACCATGATTTCTCCTACACACCGTTTTGAGGGAAATCATATCCTAACCTAACAGGAATCCTACCAAACCCAAAAGCTCCTTTCCCACTCCCTACCCATTCGCCAACCCTCCAGGCCAGCGTGACGGATTACGGCCAATTAACCTCCAAACTAAACAAACGAAAATGTCAATTAATAAAACAAAACTACCCCAGGTGGGTGGCGCTAAGCATTTTGAATCCCACACTGATCAGTCAGCCTTTGGATTCTGAGGAGGGCAATGGATTGATGAACGAACCAAGAAAAAACCAAGAGATAATGTTGTTCTGAAAGTTGCAACCTTTAACGTTAGAATTTTATTGTCACCCTGAAATATTGTTGAATTAGAACATTGCGAAGTAATAAGAGGAGGAAAATGCCTCGGGACACTAAAATCTGGTCATCTATTTTACTATAATGGAGAATAAAATAAATCATTGGGAGGTGTTGGCTTTCTTATTCATGAAAAGCTACCAAATGATGTTGTGGCTGTCAAGGCTGCATCCACTAGAGTGATTTATGCAACTATACGCCTTGACACACGATACACTTTGAAGTTATCCAAATCTGTGCACCAACCTCAGACCATAACGATGAAGAGGTAGAAAATTTCTACGATGATGTTGATATTGCTCTCACAGAAGATCACGCACATTTCAATATAATATGTGGTGACTTCAACGCTAAACTGGGCTTGAAAGCTGATACAGCCGAGGTTGCTGTTTGTGCGTTTTGTAGTCACTCTTCTGAGTTTTCTGTGGAAGAAAAATCTTTTCCAAATGAACAGTTTCTCTTATAAAACCGGAAGATGACATGGAAAAGTCCAGATGATAGAATGAAAAATGAAATAGATTATTTCATCACCGATAGAAGGAACATATTTCAGCATGTAACCGTGTTGAATAAACATTCACCCAGTGGGTTAGAGCAAAAATCCGAATTGACATCCATAAAGATCGTCAAAAACTGATTGACAGGGAAAAATCAAAGCAGTGGGCGCATCCAGTGGATAAAAAGGAGTTTGGGAGTACCACCAGTAAATCAATAAAACATACTGAGTGATACAATAAGCCAAACAATAACTGAAGCCCAACAAAAATTCTACTTACAAAACTTGAAGAACAAAAACTCAGTCTAGAAACAAAATAGAAAAGAGAAGAACATTAAGAAGCGACAGTCATACCAGTACACAGAACATCAACACACTTAATAGATAGATCTCCTGGGCCATAAGGAAGGATATAAGACAGTTCAAGAAAAACGAGATCATACGGACCATTGAAGAGAATAAAAGCATGAAACTTATGAGGAGGAACTTTGCAAGTGGAAAACAGTAAATCTTCAAGGTCAAGGACGAAGCTGGATAAACGACGGCCAACAGGGGAAAAATTATCAAAATAGTTGAGATGTTCTACGGAACTCTCTACAAGAATTAGCAGACTTTAAATTAGACGAAATATTTCCGAAGGAAAGTTAAGAATCAGGGATTAGAAGATATTTCGGATATTTCTTTAGATGAAATTAATAATGCTCTGAAGAAAATGAGTAATAATAAAGCTCCTGAGGAAAATGGAGGCGATAATTCAATCTTTGTCTGCACAGCCACAGCATTCCCGATATTTGGAACAACTCAGTTATGGTCTTACTATATACGAAGGGTGATAGAACAGATCTTGAGAATTACAGACCAATTAGCTTACTTAATAATCTTTACAAATTGTACACCTGACTGCAAGCTTAATTGGACTATCAGTCTCGAGAACAGGCTGGCTTTCGCTCCGGCCATCTCCGTTGTCTAAAAACCCTAATAGAAGCGAATATAGCATACAACCGTTCTCTTGTGCTGGTGTTCGTTGATTTTAAAACAGATTTTGATACCGTGGAAATACCTGCTATTCTATAATCACTACAGGAGAGTGGAATTGATCACCGATATTGTGGGATCATTAAGAATATATACGAAATGGCGACAACAACTATAAACTTTCATTCTCCTCTTATAAAACTTTAAATTAAAAGAGGAATTAGACGAGGCGACACTATGACACCTAAGCTGCTCATCACCTATCTTGAAAACACTTTTAAGAAATTGCCTTGGGAACGTGATGGAATAACCAACTCCGTTTTGCAGACGTTTTGCTGAGAACATAGCAGAAGCTGAAGATATGGTAACTTTTCTAAAACCAAAATGATGACCAATCTAGTATCTAGTGAACCAATCCACATAGAAGTTGTAGATATAGTTCACAAATACATATATCTGGGTCATGAGCTCCAAATTCACAGAGACAATCAAACTTGTGAGTTGTGTAGAAGAATAGCTTTGGGATAGGCTGCATACGGAAAAATGAAAGACGTGTGACTGAAATCCCAATATATCTGAAGGAAAATCGGTTTACGTTCTTGTTGACTCCTCTTTCATTTTAATAGAACAACACGTCTATTTGTTCATCGAAAATAATTAATTGAAAATTTCACCTGCCGACTTCAGTTGAACATAGAAAATGATCTAGAACCTCTAGAATCATTATAACATATTTCATAAAAAATTGACGAAATTATGTACATTACTGATCACATCATATTTCGATTGAATAAGGCAACAAATAATATTTCCACAACTTATTGATTGGCAAAATGAAAAAACTGAAGAAGCCACAGTTTAAGTGGAATAATTGATGTTAATTAATAAATTGTGGGAATATTATTTATTATTTAATTTAATTTGAATGAGTTTCCATCAAGTGAGAACCGATTCAATCAAATTCAAATCGTCAGTAATGATAAGTTCGTGCGATTTTTTGTCGAAAATTAAAGCCTTATTTCGAAAAATTTGTTATACATTCGAAGTTCAAAGTATTGTCCGTCGTTAGCAGTATCTATTTGTAATTTTTCTGGAAATTGACGGGTGCCATCGTGAAAAAGGGGCGGTTTTTTGGCCGCTATCTATGCATTGATCCATCTTTTGACTTCATCGTAATTGGCGAAGTGCTGTTCAGCCAGGCCATGTTACATTGATCGGAAGAGATAGTAATCGGAAGGAGCAATGCTCGGGCTGTACGGCGAATGGAATAGGACTTCCTATTTTAACGTTTCTAAGTACATTTTAACGGGAGACGCAACACGTGACCGTGCATTGTCATTGATCTTCTCGCCATGAATATTCGACTTGACAGTTGATAATGAGGCATAAGTACGTTGCTCGACGTTCTGGATTATCATAATGGGCCCACTCTTCATCGCAGTTACAATTCGATGCAAAAACCCCTTTCTTCTTTGACGCTGGAGCATTTGTTCGCACATGGAAAAACACTGTTCGATGGCTTGGTTTCAGTTCATAAGGCACCCAATTTCTTACATTCAGATCACTCCCATTGTTCTTAAAAGATGGCAAATGGCTAGTTGAGTGACTCCAAGTATTTAATTGTCATTATAAAATAAAACACTTGTTTACATTTTCTACTTTATTTTTGGTATTGACGTACGTTTCGTCTTTGCTAGAAAGACTTCATCAGAATACCAAGCAACGGCCCAATCTATCATAAATCCAAGTATTTAAGTTAGTTACTCTTGCATTTGTGATGGATATTCATCGTGCCTTTTTTTAATTATTCATCCTTAAACTTTGGTGGCGCTCTAAATCAAAATTGGCAAATTGCATTGTTATTTTGGTAACGAAGTTGTGGAAATTTGACCTCATTATTTTTTCAATGAATTAATATTCTATCAAGCAAGGATCGAGTCGATACCATATCAGTTCATATTGAACGGAATATCAAGGAAAGTTTGGATGAGGAAAGTCCGGTGAATAGTACATTACAATAGATTACATATTACATATACATTAGATATTATGGATCATTGGATTCTCCTGACGAAACTTTAGATCTTTGGTTTCTGGTAAATATATTTACTTTTGGAGGCACCATATATTACAAAAAATTTTTTTTTATACTAACTGAATCAACTTCCTGAACATATATCTGAAGTCAAAACATTTTCAGCTCACTTTTTCACTATAAAAACAATTTATGAACCGGATTTTTCACGATAATTTGACCCCACCTTCAACTTTGTTCCAAATGGAGATACAAAAAAAGTTATTCAAAAAAGTGGGACGAAATCAACTGAATGTTCTCAAAATGATTTCACAAAATGAAATATATACAGGGTCGACAAGATATTGAGTGCAACTTAATTTTTTCAAATGGATCAACCTACATATTTTTTTACTATTAGCTAGCTATTTCTCTCTTGTTTACGAATATATATCCATGTGTTTCTCGACCTCTCTTATTTTGATAACTACAGAGTCTCAAATTCTAAGAACCACCTGGCAGGCTCATTAATCCGTTGTCAAGTGGTAGGCTGTGACAGATCAACAAAAACTGCAACACCCAGAAGGAGCTGTTTAAATTATATTTTTTTTTGGTGAAACATAGATAGTATAGTAAGGAGTAAATGATTAAAATTTGGAGAAAAAAATCGTGAAGGTCTTTTCATGAAAACATTTTTTGTTACTCAAATATGTAGTCGTTTTTTGCAAATTTTTTAAAATTTTTCGAGGAGATCGAAAGTCGATGTTTAGTTGTTGTTAAAATGTCTTGAGAACGTGTACGCGGAATTTATCGCCAGCTAAGTGAATTTGAAAGAGGTCGAATTATTGGTCTACGGGAGGCGGGGTTGTCATTTGGAGAAATAGCTAACCGTACGAACAGAAATCCAACTACTGTTATGAGATGTTGTCAAGCGTGGTTTGGTAAAGCCTAAAATCAAAGAAGGGCACAAATAAAGTTCAAGATCGACGTCTAATACTTATGGCTATTAGAGACCGATTTGCGACAACTCGATCTTTGGCTGATGAGTGGTAAGGAGAACAAGGCCATCTTGTAACTATCCGAATGGTTTACCACCGGATAAGTTCTTTTGGACTGCAGCATTATCGACCTCATCTTGTGTTACCTCTGACGGTTGAGCATCGCCGGCAACGATTACAGTGGTGCAGAGAACGTCAACATTGGAATGTGGAATGGCATCAGGTCGTCTTTTCAGATGAATCTCGATCTCTTTGGGTGCACATGATGGCAAAATAATGGTTAGACGACGTCGAGGAGAAAGACGTGAACCTCAGTTTGATATTGAGCGTCATGTACACCGGACAGTAGGCGTTATGGTATGGGGTGCTATCGCACATGGAAGTAGGTCACCTTTAGTCTTTATTCGAGGTAACATGAGAGCGCTGTGTTACCTTCAAGAAATAGTGGAGCCATATGTTCTCATTTACCTTAACCGTCTCGAGAATCCAATATTTCAGCAAGATAATGCTCGACCTCATATTGCCAGAGTTAGGTTAAACTTTTTTGACGCAACCCATGTGAATTTTTTGCATGACCGCCCATCCTCCAATCTTTCGCCCATAGAGCATGTTGGCACATCATGGGTAGGCTTGAAAATTTACCCCAGCCTCAACGGACTTTGGCGGCTCTGCGACATGAACTGAAGGTAGCTTGGGATAATATCCTTCAAGAAGAAATAGACCACCTTATTGCATCAATGCCAAGTTGAAGTGATCTTAAAGAAACAGAAAACATCACGAAATGAATACTTGTCACTTTAAAATTAAATTTAAAAAATTTGTTGCCTGTAAAGTCGGTATACGGGCGAAAGTTTTACGTGACAACGACTTTGAGTGGTAAAATAATTTTAATGTGAATATTCATTCGTATAGTAGGAAGAAGGATGAAATAATAGTAACAATTTAAAACATTTATTTATACAAAGAATTATATTTAAAACATTAATTTATACAAAGAATCTCGCACTGAATTTCATATTAACAAAATTTTATTTATCAATCAGTTGTTATAAGTTATTAATAAATTTAACTTGTTTTACATTGTTATAAATATAAAAACTAAATTTAAAAGTTAGAACATTTATTTAAATCACATTAATTGTTAATATCAATCGATTTTAATTCAAAGTGTATTTTCTAAAAGGAGAAAACTAATTCACATTTGATCTTTGAATTTGTAAATCGCGCGCTTACGACCTTGAGCAGTGATTAGTCGTCTCGGTTTGAATGTTTGAAAGTTTCGATTTGACAGGTTGGAGGTTAAACATTGTTATTTCAATTTTTTACATAGCAAGTCGCGCTCATTTTTTCAAGTTAAACAAATTATTATTGGTTGAGAAACGATTTCTACTACTTTTTTGATTGAAAACTACCACAACATTGTGATTACTACAACATAACCTATTCACTTATGTCTTAGTCATTTATTTCATCATGTTATATTATCAGTCTGAAATTATTTACCTTTGCTGTTTGAATTGTTGCGATGGACGAAACTACCTTCACATTATCACTACACAATCGTTTTACAATTAACTGGCAACGTGTAAACTTGTATGCAGGCGCCTAAGCGAAATAGAAGCGCAAGACATGAACCGGTGTGTATGCCTATCTCTCTCACTCTCTCTCTCTCCCGCTCTGTCTCTCTTGCTCTTAGGCGGGCTAACTGTGCTCGAGTGGAAGGGACGCGTGCCTTTCACTTTTTATGTCTGTCTCTCTCGCTCTTAGGCGGGCTAACCATGCCCGAGTGGAAGGGACGCGTGCCTCTCACTCGCTCTCATTGTGAGCGCATAACGTGAGCGGAGCGTAACGCAGTTTCTTGAAGTGTCACCCGGCAAACCAATTTATAAGACGTTGTCACGTCAAAATATATATACAATTACAAATCTCGTCAAAAAATAAAGTGTCCCAGATACTTTACTGACTCGAACGTCGTGTTATACACAACATAATTTTTAACTTTATTTTTTGAAGAAATTTGTAATTTTATATATATATATATATATATATATATATATATATATATAGTTAAGTTTTTAGGGTAGAAAACCAAGTTTTTAAAAAAAACTATTTATTTTCGAAAAACAAGAATACAATGGTACGTCTGAACAAGTATAACTCTAGTCTAGATGTGAAGTCGTCACAGGGCGCTACTCGGTCGATCAGGCTTCTGGTTTTCTGAAGTTTCGGTTGTGCTGAACAGTTGAAACTGAAGGTCTCGGAAGATTTTTCTGCTGTCGAGGTTGCACTAATTCTTCTCAATAAGACCGGCACAATCCCATCCACTCGTCGCCAGTTAAGTTTTTAGGGTAGAAAACCAAGTTTTTAAAAAAAACTATTTATTTTCGAAAAACAAGAATACAATGGTACGTCTGAACAAGTCTAACTCTAGTCTATCGCTGTTGAAACAAACAGATTCAATTCCCTTTATGGGTTTCCTTATCGGAATAGATGCTGACAGTAATATGATTCAAGAATGGGAATAACAAATATGATGCAATAGAAAAATGCAGAATTGGCAAAATAATACATTGCAATATACAGGTCTTACGGCGTATAGGAAAAGATACATTTAATTAGTAAGGGTTGAGATTATGTAATTCCTCCCCTCCTTGGAGAAAGGTATCACCTGAAGGTGTAGCTTTATTAAATACATTTTTCTTGAAATGTCTATAAGCAAAAACAATAATTATCAATAAAATGAGTAATATCAAAATGAATAAGAAGGTAATTCCTAAGGGTTGAGTATTCCATTGGTCTAAGTCTTCTAACACAATATCTGGAACATCTTCTTTCTTGGTTTTTTCAGTTGATTCATTCTTGAATAAATGGGTTTCCTTGGGTAAAATGATATATTTTTCTTCATTGATGGTGGTTATAGGAAAAATTTCCTTTTGTAAATGGCTAACTATGCATTTTTAATGGAGGAGTGCCATTGAAGGAGTAAAATAGTATTTGATTTGTTCTGGACATTTCTCTTGAATTTTCATATTTTCCATAGACAGGATACTTCCATCTTCAAGTAATTTGATATCTGAATTGGGAATTGCTTTCTTTCTAGGACAGCTTTCTGTATGGTTTTTCAATATATTTTTTAGGCATTCTGGTGGTTTATTTAACGATTCTTGATCACATAAAAAGTCATCTTCAATAGGATGGCATTGATTTGTTGACCATTCCAGTATTTCTTCTTGTGAGAGCATATAGGGATCGGTATAGGAAATGGTTACATTATTTTGATTTAGGAAGTAAAACTTGTATAGGTCAAAGCCTTTTTGATAAATAGTAGGAATTGATATCAAAAATAATAATATCTTATTTCGAAAAATAATCTTTGTATGACATAATTGATAATAATCTTTAATGTGATGAACTGGTATTATACTGACATTTCTGATCAATTCAGTAAATTTAATATAGGGCAGAATAGATTCATGTAAAAGATGTAATCTAGCAAAACTTATTGCTGTTTGAATTTCGTCAATTATATTCTTAATATCTTTAATTTCAAATAGCATGAGATGCATCTGTTGGACATCTCGTAATTCTGGAACAATTTGTAGTAATTTCAAGTTTTCATTCATTTTCTGAAATTTAGTAATATACTTGTTTTTAAGATCATTTACAACAGTTGCTATCTGTTTCTGATTTCTCATGAGCGTATTCTCATTTTTCTCAATACTATTAAAATAATTTCTATACAATTCTTCATCATCTGAATCTAACGTTCCGAATAATATTTTTGAAATCTTACAACCAAGATTAACTAATCCTCTTTTAGTTCTAATATTTTCATTAAGAATTTCTTCAAGGGCTTTGAAGTTTATGTCATTTTAATGCTGTTGATATCTATAATTCGCTGTCTGAGCCAAACCTAATTTTTGGTTTTTAAGATTTTCGATTTCTCTTTGATATTTGAGAATTATCTCCTCTATTTTATTCAGATCAATATGATAAATCAATTGCAAATTTCTATTGGTTATATAGGCTTTTCCTAATAGGACAGGTAACACATTATTTTCTAATGGAATAACTTCCAGCGAAATTGTGATTATAACTAGCTAGTTATATTGAATTTGAAGCTTCAATAATGCTAGGAAAATAACGAAGGGCTTCATTTTCAATTTAATCTAAAACAAAATTCTAAATTAGTGTTTACATTGCTTTAATATTTTCTTATGATAGATATGTTTATTTTTATTATCGCGGATGCGATGTGAATCAATTTCACGAGCATCTATCTGCTTGTACACTGGATCTAATTTACGCGTGATAGGTTTTTCGATATAAGTAGGATTTTTATTTAAGGGGTGTTTATCTTTAGCTTGTCTTTTACTATGAACAGTGAAATTTTCTGTTTCTGAGTCATCATTTTCATTATCATTATTATCATCATTTTCATTATTTTGATTTAACAGATTTAAGCATTCATCAAGTTCATCTTCTGTGACTTGATTAATTAACGAGACTAAATCGTCTTCGATTCCATTTATTTCTGCATTATTATTAGGAATGGAGTGAATAACTATTTCAATGGAAGAATTCATGAAAATATATTTTATCATATCAAATATTTTAGATCAATTTAATTTATCTAGACCACAAGCAATACGTGGTAATGCTAAATATTT
The DNA here is from genome assembly GCA_034642435.1 of Megalocaria dilatata. Lineage (NCBI taxonomy): Eukaryota > Metazoa > Arthropoda > Insecta > Coleoptera > Coccinellidae > Megalocaria > Megalocaria dilatata. Next base: position 86,333,618 of record CM067855.1, read on the forward strand.
TTCTTTATTTCGGATGCATAATTCTTTAAGATTAACGAGTGACTGGAAAACATCTTCGTACTCCGGTTTTTCATAATAAAAATCTTTAGTAATTATATAGTAAATATTTCTATCTTTCGTTTTTAATACCGCAACATCGCCTTTCAATTTGTTTTGGGATTTCAATTCATCTACACGATTGAATTTTCGTTTAAATTCTAATGCAATACCTTTATTCATATGAAAATCTTTTGAGACACAATGTGCTAATGCATACTTTTTAGGGGCTTTAAGTAAATTACCAATTTTTTCATCAATATTTGAGGGAGTTTCAAGGTTGTGAGGAACTTTTAAGAAATTTTCATAATTAATATTCTCGTTTTCAATAAAGGGTAATTGATTTTTAATATCTAGCGTTTGATTCAAGTCCATGAATCTTCTAGGGCTAGCTGTTGAAAATTTTCAGTAATATTTTTTCTATCATTCGTGGAACGTTTTCTTTCGTTCATATCGGGTTTGATATTATTTTGAGAATTTGATTCAATATGGGTTAATTCCTCTACAATAAAATCTGGGTTTTCTCTATTATTAAAATATTTTCTCTGAGGATTATATTGCGTCGAATAATTATTTCTTTTCTGGGGATAATTACGTGTTTGTATTGACATTCTTTCGGGGGGTGTAGTAATTCTTTGATTAGGATTTGGTTTGAATACATCTGTATTTCTGGATGTACTCGGTTCTCCAAACACTTCACGATGTGTGGAATAATAAGTATTCACGGGACGTTGATTAAATTGAATTGATTGTGATGGAAATCTCTGTTGAGTTTCACGATTTGAAAAATTATTAAAATGATTATTTCGTGGAGTTTCATGATTTGAAATATTATTAAAATGATTATTTCGTGGAGTTTCACGATTTGAAAAATTATTAAAATTATTTCGATAATTATTTCGATTATAATAATTAGATTTACTTTGATTCTGACGAAAATCGGGATAGTTATTTCTAGGATTATTTTTAAATGATGCGTTTTTACGACTTTTGTCTAACATTTCATATTGTGCTAAATTCATAATATAGTCTTTAACAGCATTTACAGTATGATCAAAGTTGAAAGCGTTATTTGTGATTAAATACGTTCTAAGTTCAATTGGTGAATTTGAAATTAACACAGTATAACAAATTTTTAAAATTATAGATTTATAAACAAGTTTTTCGGGATCAGGCATAGAATCTGCATCTATCCTATAATTAATTCTAATTTTCAAAGCAATAATTTTATCAATAAAAGATAACATATCTTCATTTGGTTTTTTAGCTAAAAATTGTAATTGATGTATCAAAACATCTAAATTGATTTGATCGCCAAATTCAGTGTATAAGAAACGCTTAAGAACATCCCAATTGTTCGGAATATCAGAAGTAGATACTTCTGCTAGAGCTCTGTCGGTTAGTTTTGATTTAACTACCGCAAAGCAATAATCCTTAACAAGCTGTGGTTCATTATTAAACATAAATAAAAATTGTTCCGCACTACGTATGAACGAATGCATTTCATTTTCAATTCCTGAAAATCTAGGTAAAAGTGAACCGAATTTTTCGGGTATTGTCAAATTTATTCTGTCGAATGCCATTTTATTATTTTTATTTTTATTTCTGCGTCCAGAAAAATGCTTTACTAAAGTAATATTGAATAATTATTTACTACTACGATATTATAAAATCAAATCGGTTTTTTATAATAAGAAACCTAGAAAAAACTCTAATGTCGGTTTTTTGATAGAAACCTAGGAAAAACTGTAATGTCGGTTTTTTGATAGAAACCTAGGAAAAACTATGATACAAGTTTTACGCACAAAACTTGGGAAAAAGGTTGACTAATTTTGGGCCAGATTAGGGAAACTGGGAGAATAGAAAGAGTAGAAATGCTCACCAAATATTGTATGTTTTCGATGTGAAGTCGTCACAGGGCGCTACTCGGGCGATCAGGCTTCTGGTTTTCTGAAGTTTCGGTTGTGCTGAACAGTTGAAACTGAAGGTCTCGGAAGATTTTTCTGCTGTCGAGGTTGCACTAATTCTTCTCAATAAGACCGGCCCAATCCCATCCACTCGTCGCCAGTTAAGTTTTTAGGGTAGAAAACCAAGTTTTTAAAAAAAACTATTTATTTTCGAAAAACAAGAATACAATGGTACGTCTGAACAAGTCTAACTCTAGTCTATCGCTGTTGAAACAAACAGATTCAATTCCCTTTATGGGTTTCCTTATCGGAATAGATGCTGACAGTAATATGATTCAAGAATGGGAATAACAAATATGATGCAATAGAAAAATGCAGAATTGGCAAAATAATACATTGCAATATACAGGTCTTACGGCGTATAGGAAAAGATACATTTAATTAGTAAGGGATGAGATTATGTTATTATATATACATACATATATATATATATATATATATATATATACATACATATATATATACATATATATATATATATATATATATACATACATATATATATATATACATATATATATATATATATTTTTTTTTTTTTAAATTTAATTTGAATTGATTTTTAAGGATACAAGTATTCATTTTGTGAAGTTTTCTGTTTCTTTAAGATCACTTCACGTTAGAATATATTATGTATATGAAGAAAATGTGAATTCAGATTCAATCCATGATTATTGCCTCTGTTTCACAGTATATGTTAGACATTTGTTACAATTATTTTTGTATTAACTTTCACGAAGTTTTCTGTTTTTCAGATTAGAATATATTTTGTATGTAAAGAATTCTTGCAATGGATGTCCGAAATCAAAATTATCAAAATACTTTGCCTTCAACATTTAAATCATCCTTCATGTACTTCTATTTCATATTTCATTATTTGTGGCTTAACTATTTTGGTGTTCAGGTATCTTTTTCACTTATGCCTTTTTGTGTACCCATTAATTGATGCAAATTAAAATCTCACTGTGTGAACTAAGATTCACACAGAAAGCTAAATAAAGTCTACTTTATATAACTCCAAACAAGCCGATTCCTTGGCACAAAATCACCATTAGGTTATTTGAATTTCAGCAGAGACGAGGAAGAATGATGTGTCCCGTTGAGTCTATAGGAAAAATTTGCATTTTCGCGAGTTCTAACAAACTAAAATCATCTACATCAAAACTGTCTTCTAACACATTATGCGTCGATGTTGATGGTGTTTGAATTTCGTCGTTATGCTCCCGTAATTGTGATGCGGTTGAAGAATCTTCGCATTTTAAAGGAGTTGCTTCATCATCAACTTTCGAATTTTCAGAAGATGGAAGTTCCTTGTTATGTCGAGGGCTTATTCTCAATATCAGCTGACTCTTCTAAGGGAGAGCTTTTTTCCGGCTGTAAAAAATAACTCAACATATTGATTTGACCTCTCTTCGCCTTTTCGAGTCATTCACATTTTTCTTTGTGCTTAGTAGCACGGGATGGTCGGCCCTGCAATGGGCTCCAGTCAAAAATCAAACGAATAATCCTTGTATGTACAATAAACACTCTCTGGAGCCGATCCATGTAGAACTACATTGTAACTTGAGCGCAGTACACTAATGTGTAATAAGCGCTGATGAGGACTTTTATATTCATTGGGTTTTAAAGGTTCCACAGGGCGAAGTAAAGGCTTATTAAGTTTCCTACATATCTGTCCAACACTTCAATCAAGATTATCACTCACAAGTACACATAAAATTTTTTTTCAGATTTTAGGACAAAATTATCATCTAATTAGATAAAGATATTAAGACAAACTGTTCTGGAATAGTTTAAAATTAATGTGTTTTTAAAACACTACTGAATTCATTACTATTGTTGCCTTCAGATTCAGTCCATTCAGTGTAAGGGATGATATAACTACTCAAGTATCGTCCACATACAGAAACACTCGCCTATATATGTTCTTTGGTAATGGTATGTATAACAGGATCAGTAAATTACTTACGCAGATGCTATTATTACTACTGTATGATGATGAATCCTGGGAAAATCTGAAACAAAAAATGATACAAGATTTTAGCATCTTCACAAAATGGTTCCAATTTAAACTTGACCTTGAACTTTTCAAAAATGGAATATCTGTCATTTACATCCTTAAAGGCCAGTCTTCCAAAATTAGAAGATATCCATATTTTTGACCAACTACACATATCTAAAACGCATTCCAGCAAATATCTCGGTATTTATATTGATGAGTACCTAAAATGGGATCAACATAAGCTCTACCTCGCTAAAAAACTGAGAAGTATTCTGTATAGATTCGGATATATTTAAAAAAAAGAGTTCGATAAAACTTCTGCATATTCTTCATAATGAATTGGTACAAGCTCAGCTTACCTACTTAATATTTGGATGGGGAGTGTTATAGTATGTCATAAAAAAGGATTAGACATCCTTCAAAGCTACATTTTGAAATGTACGTATGGAAAAAAAGATCTTTTCAAGTGATGCATTATACGAAATATCTGAAGTACTAAAAACACAACAATTATATATTCAAAACACTAATCATAGATATAAAACAAAAAAATTATCGGTTATCTCAAGAGAATGAAGTTCTAAACGAGAGCAAAATAAAATAACTACGAAAGGCCTAGAGCACAAAAAAGGATAAGGATATTTATTGTATCAAAATTATACCCGATTGTATCAACGACATGAAAAAATCAGAAAATTAAAGTAAATTCGAAACGGATCTGAACAAATTTACATGAAGAAGATCGAATCTCAATCCATTAAATTATAAATTATTGAAAGGATAATTATTAAATAAACTTAAAATATCCAAGAATACCAACTTGAAATTCTCGATTTAGACATACAATTTACGAAGATGAAACCCAAGTATTGACTAAAACAAATTGTAGAAATTACTATGTTTTACTACCAATAAAAATATATTTTACACATAGTTATTTCTACAATTTGTTTTAATTATGATCAACTACCAAATAGTAACGGCTGAAACAATTCAGTAACCAAGTATTGACAATTCAGCCTGGTTGTGCGATTTCCAGAACAAGTGAAATAATACCGATGGAGACGAAATTTACTAAATTATTGTATAAGTGTTAGCATGGCGAATTCAAGCTGTAGTACATTAACTTCAGAATATGTTTTTGTTAGAGTAAAAATTTTTTTGAAATTAAAATTGTAGAAGATAAACATATTTCAATTTGTTTTAATATTCAAATTTTGTTATATTTCTTCTATCAAGTAAAAAGCCTTTCTATTTTATTTTATATATAATATATAATTATATTTTGGCTTCAATAAATCTCATTATGGAATGTCAATGAATTTAAATAAGCCTTAAAAATAACTCACACTGTTCTTTGATTTTGTTAGAACATAGATCAATCTTGATTTATAAAGTTGATCTGTGTTTCCAAGCATTAGTCCTTGTACACGTGCTGAGTTGTTTGTGATATAGGTTATGTATTTTGATTTTGATATTTGGAATATTATTGAGGACTGAAGACGGAATTGCTTAGAATTATATTTGTTTTTTGAAGATATAGTGCATTTTTTAGAGATTTCTGAATTAACTTATTCGAATATTAAAATATATTAAATATTTCAAATAAATTATATTCTTTGAGAAGTCCTTTAAGTGTGTTCATGTTATTAAAAGGCAATTGGTGTTCTTAAAGGTAAGACCAGAAAAAAAATTTTGTCTCCTTTAAATATTTATTTATTAATTTTAATAACTTTGGTATATCTGTTGGTTTATTTATTCCATTTGACATTATATATTGAGTTTTGATTATATACGTCTATTAAATGTAAGCGGTGCTTATTTTAGACATTAATTTAATTCTGAAAATTTTTTGAATAAAATTTTTTTTGAAATTAAAATTGTAGAAGATAAACATATTTCAATTTGTTTTAATATTCAAATTTTGTTATATTTCTTCTATCAAGTGAAAAGCCTTTCTATTTTATCAGAATATGTTTATGTAAATTTCCAACAAGTGAAATACTATCGATGAAAACGAAATCGCCGAGATTATCAGTGTAATTATTAGAATTTAAGGATATGTGAATATTGAGTTGACTTTGCCGTTGAGAATGAGACTTTAATTTGTTTGCATAGTTGCATACAATTTTCACCTTTTCGGGGGTGAATAACGGTACTGTTCTTTGAATTTATTTGCATTGGTTATAATTAGCTGTTCAATAAACTCTCTTATATGATTTTCACGAAATTTAGCAAGAACATGTGCGTTATAAGTCCACGTTTAAACACCAAATTTCATATCTTTTGACCTGTAGTCTCGAAAATATTGATAAAAATTAGAAAATATTTAAGATTTCGAATGATAAGAAAACGGAGAAAGAGACTGAACTAAAAATGCCCAGAAACAAGAAACAGCAATTGAAATCCAACTATGGAAAGCAAAAACTTATCGACTTCCTATGCTATTGGACGGCCTTCTACTTGACTCCTCCAACGAAGTGAGTATTAATCCCCGAATGAATAAAATTACCTTTCAGTCATAATTAAAATTTTCGAACGCCATTCGAAACATACTTGTTTAGCCGGATGCCGTTCAGTTTACGAAATGCTCCTGCATCCTTCCAAAGATTAATAGACAGGGTAAGGAGAACCCTATGGAGGTAATGATATTAACCTATCCAGAAGATTTAATAATCTTGTCTAAAAGCGTTGAGGATCATTTAAGGGACCTAGACCGTGTATTTCGAGCACTTCAACATTTTCAGTTACGTGCGAAGAGAGAAAAATTCCAGTTCGGATGCGCATAAATAAAATTCCTAGGAAACTTGCTGACTCCCACTGGACTGGCAGTTGACATCGGAAAAGTAGCAGTTATAGTCAATCGCCTCACTCCGTGTAATGTTAAAGGGGTAAAATAATTTCTGCAGAACTGCTCATGGTTTAGGACATTCATCAAAAACTTCTCCACGATAGCACGACCTTTGAGCTTTATAAACAAAAAGAACGCACCTTGGAAATGGGGTAAAGAACAGCAAACAGCCTTCCAAGAGCTGAAAAAGAGGCTAACTACTACTCTGATCTTACGACAGGCTGACAACTCGCAACCATTGTGTCTACGAACAGACGCAAGTCAATATGCTCTGGAAGCTGTCCTACTATAGGGGGAGGAAATAGACGAAAGACCTATTGAGTATGCCAGCCGACTGGTCACTAGTTCCGAACAAAACCATTTCACGTAAGAACGGAAAGCATTGGCTATAATATTCGGCTTGGCTAAATTCCGAAGATACCTCGAGGACTCCACAACGATTGGCTCTACAGTTGCAACCATAAAACCTATCGATCAAATATGTTCCCAGAAAAATGAGTGTAATCACCGACACATTATCCAGGCTTCTACGACCTGCAGACGAACTAGAAATGAACGATTATTGCGGCTGTACACATAGATTTTCCCACAATTAGTAGCCAGGTCACCACACAACAACAACCAGAAGATCCCGAATTAAAACCAATCATGGAGACACTAGAAGGTAACAATCCAGGAGAAGCCCGACTCACCCAATAAGTAAGAGAGGCAGACTACTTCAAAGGCAGAGGGGAGTCTGTAAGGCGAACACTCCGAAAATAGTTCACCAGCGCTCCGCGGGGTAGGAGGTCGTCCCAAGTGGACGTTCCAGCGACTAACAGTAGTACTCGAAATCACCACCAAGATTCTATAGAGGGCGCGTTGACTAACGAGCGTACATCAGCTCTCTGAACACTTTAAAAAGAGGACACCAGGCTCTAAGAAATCGGAGTTCCACAAGCTCTCAGCTCGACAACAACTAGCTTCCGCTGCGAAACTAGCCTGATAGACTGAGAAGACTTAACACAACTCCAAACAACCTCGAATCTGAACCGATCGCCTCCGTTGCGGAGCAGTCCGGTAGATTCCCAGTACTCGAATGGACGTAGCCGTTCGCTATTGCGTGAAAAGTACCGTTGTGTATACTTCGCCAGTGCGCGAAATTTGAACGTGAACTATACAGGGTTTCCGAACGAAAATTTGACTCCCGCCATAACTCAGAAACGAAGAATTTTTGGGAGATTTAAAAAAACAGGTGAATTTCTCTTTTGAGGGGGACCAATTTCCATCATGAGCTTGTTTGGAAAAAAACACCCCTATGGAGGTGGCATCAACCCCAACATTTTTTGAATAGGAAAAAGATGTCGAGCGTTGGTTAGTTGTTGTATTGTATTGTTGGTTGCCACCGTATGATATTCATTACTATTAATTATCTGGAACTCGTGCGCATGCAGGAAGTCATACATTCCCACGATCATTATGCATTATGTATAAAGAACTGAGAGCCTTAATATAGGTCTAGTAAAACTATATAATATATAATATAGGTCTAGTAAAACTATAATTTATTATCCCAATTGTTCCTAACCATCCTAATAAGTGACTAAATAATGATTACAATATATTAACTTATAACATGGTGTCAGGAGTTGGGTCTATTTTATTTGATTGATTAATCGATATATGAAAATAGAAGAAATTAAATTCAAATGTTTGGAAGTAGGATGCCACACGTTCACAAAATGTCTGACGATGGTGAAGAGTCGATCATATTCCACATTTAAAGCCGATCAACGAACTAAGTATATCATCTAGTGAAAATAATGCCTCAAATTGGAAAGAATGGTTGGAAAATTTCGAGATTTATCTAATAGCTACGGGATTAATCGATTCTACAGATTGTCGAAAAATAGCTGTAATGTTACACTCAACTGGCTCAAAAGGTAGGTAAATTTATAATTCATTCAATTATTCAAATATTTTAAAAAATTTCAAAAAAAATTTTTTTTTTAAATTAGCCTTCTACATATTTAATTCCAAAAGATTATATTTAATGATTATAACTTCTGAAAATAAATTAAAATAATGTCGTATAAGTACCACTTATATCATGACATGTAAAATAAACATTCATTATAAGACATCCGAATGGTAGAACAAAATCCAATAAATAAAAATTACCAACCAAAATCCTATAAATTAAACATTTTGAATAGACAAAATTTTGTTTCTGCTGATCAATCTTATGAAAACCAATATCTTTCAAGAATATCCAACATAATCTTAAGAATTTCATCACAAAACTATCTTACTTAGACTATTCAATATTATTGGATATCTAACCAAGGTACTTTATATAAAAACTCAAGATATGTAAAACATTACTGAAAAACAAGTTTTAAGATAACCTTAGCTTCATCAGTATTCAAATATTCATATTCAATAAATATAACATATTCATATTTCATTCAACCTGAAAATGACAGACACAAAGCTAGAAAATGTTAAAGCCAAATTTGACAAGTACTTTGAACCTCAAAAAAATCTCACCATGTTACGTCATACTTTTTTGACGAGAACTCAAAAAGTGAATGAAAGCATAAAAAATTTCATCACAGATCTCGAAAATTTGAGCATGAAATGTGAATTTAAAGATTTCGAGAATCTCTAGTCAGAGATATATTCATTGCAAATATGAATTCTCATCTAATGTATATTCGTCAACGTCTACTTCAAGAAGTCGATATTTCTCTGCAAAAAGCCGTCGAATTAGCCAAGTCAGTAGTTATGGCTCAACAAAATTCAGATAAAATCCAGAAGGAGCATGTAGAAAGCACTGATCAAGTCTTATATATTAACAAAGGATATTCCACATCAGGATACAATAAATTCAGACAATCAAGGTAGAGAAGTATAAGTTAGTCATCCAGTGGCTTCAGACGTGAATTCCAAAATAGAAGATCATCTCCAAGTGACAAAAACATATGTGGAAAATGTTGTCAACAGCACAGATACAAATGTCCAGCTTTCAATGTCAAATACAGGTTATGTAAAAAACTTCATTTTGCAAAATTATATTTCAAAAATAAGAAATCAGTCAGAACATTGGAATCAGAAGATAATTCAGCTTTTAAATTCAATTTTTCCTTTTGACGGTATGATAGAAAATAATAAAATCATAAGTCGTGAAAAAGAACCCTGGTCTTTGAAAATTTTTATCATTAATATCAAAATTGAGTCTATTCTTGATTCTGGTGCTGAGGTCAATTTCATGTCAAATCAAACCTTCAGTAAATTAAATTTACCAGATTCAGTCATTGTTAAGTGTCTCTCAATAAATAGCTTCGGAGGAAATAAAATACCAGTAATTGGAAAATGCACACTTAAATGTTTTTTTAATAATACATATGAAATGATTACATTTATAATTGTCAATATATCATGTCAAACTGTCTTGGGTCTACCCACATGTCAAAAAATTGGAATTTTGAAAAGAATTTTCAGTATTACAAATAATAATAACGATTTCAATAAAATTCTTAACGAATTTCAGGATGTATTTCAAGGTCTAGGATGTTTACCGCCTGTCTGCCATATCAAGTTACGTCCGGATGCTTTTCCTCGTGTCGATTCACCTAGAAAAAATCCATTTGCTCTACATGATAAACTTGAAAAGGAATTAGATACAATGGAGAGCATGGATGTCATCTCTAAGGTATCAAAACCTACGATTTGGGTCAATTCTACAGTTATAACCGTGAAAAAGTCAGGAGGTCACTTGAGAATATGCCTAGATCCAAGAAATTTAAATAAAAGTATTATGAGAGAATATGTTCCTCTGAAAAACTTTGATGAAGTCAGGTCAAAATTAATAAATGCAGCATATTTTTCTTATTTGGATGCATTCTCGGGTTTTTGAAAGCTGAAATTAGACGACGAAAGCTCAGATCTATGCACATATCAAACTCCTTTCGGTAGATACAAATTTAATCGTTTAGCATTTGGTATATGCTCATCATCTGAAAAATTTGTTCAAGTCATGAATGACTTAATTGGTGATATGTAAGGTTGTGCTAATTTTTGTAGATGAATTTTTAGTGTATGGTGCAACTATAGAAATACATAATATTCGCCTTAAAAAAGTTCAGCTGAACAATGAATTATTTACAATCGAATCATGTTGACTGTTGATGCAAAACAGGGTGGAGTTTTTTTCTTAGACGTACCTGGTGGTACCGGTAAGACATTTTTAGTGTCATTATTCCTTGCAAAGATACGGCTACAACAAAAGATTGCATTGGCAATTGCTGCCACTTTGTAAGATGGTGGACGAACGGCGCATTCAGCTTTGAAGCTGCCATTAGACAATCACAGTAAACCAAACGCAATGTTTAATATTTAAAAAAAGCAGAATGGCTGCAGTGTTACAAAAAAGTTCAATTATTATCTGGGATGAGTGTCTTATGAATCATAAACATTCTCTTGAAGCTTTTCACAGAACTATGAAAGATATAAACGACAATAATCGACTCTTCGGAGGTGCTGTTTTACTACTATCTGGTGATTTGCGGCAGACATTATCTGTTATTCCTCGCTCCACTTATGCTGATGAGATTAACGCATGTTTGAAACAATCGTTCTTATGGAAAAACACTTCGATTGACTATAAATATGCGGGTACATTTACATAATGATCCGATGGAACAAGTATTTTCGAATCAATTACTGGATATTGTAAACGGTACAATCAGACTACATCAAAATACGCAATGACAGACAACTTCTGCACTATTGTTACTTCAAAAAATGAACTAATTGAGAGTGTATTTTAGGATATTCTTTATAATCAGTTAGACTATAATTGGCTCAGTAATCGTGCAATTTTAGCGGCAAAAAACGTTGATGTCGATGAAATTAACTATCAAATACAAAATTTATTGCCAGGCCATCTAAAGACTTTTAAGTCAATTGACATCATTGTTGATGAAAACCAGATCTTCAATATTTCCAATTGAATTTTCAAATTCTTTGGACTTACCAGGAATGCCGCCATACAATCTTCGTCTCAAAATTGGTTCACCGGTCATTCTATTGCGTAATTTAAATCCACCAAAATTATGCAACGGTACACGATTAGTCATCAGAAGAATTACCGAAAACGTGCTTGAAGCAACGATATTGACTGGAAAGTTTAAACGCGCAGTCGTCCTGTTACCTCAAATACCTATGATACCATCAGCATCTACAATTCCTTTCAAAAAGCTACAATTTCCGATACGTTTGGCTTTTGCGATGACAATAAATAAGTCGCAAGGGCAAACAATGGCTATTTGTGGCTTAGACTTGGAGAACTCGTGTTTCTCCCATGCACAGCTGTATGTTGCATGCTTCCGTGTTGGAAAACCATCGAATTTATTCATTTTTACGAAAGACAGATTAACGAATATTATTGTTCATCGCTTAGTTCTTAATTAAATGAAAGTAATGATTATTAAAAATTAAATTAGGTAAAATAATTATAAAATAATTATATTTTCAGATTTAAAAATCAGTATTATCTAAGTCATTCATTAAATCAATAAAAATTAAACATTTACTATCCGTTAAAATTTAATTTGCACTTTTCATCATTCTTTATCCATCACTTCCTTAATAATACCAATAGTACCAAGTAATTAAACCATGAACAAGAAAATTAGAGCAATACGTGGCCGGGTCTGCTAGTATATATATTATATATATATATATATATATATATATATATATATATATATATATATATATATATATATATATATACAAATATGAACCAGAATCACCATGTCCAAGTTAATAATCTTCTCTTTAACACCCTGTATATTTTCGGTCCAAAAAGCATACAGTGTTATAATATTACATATTGGAAAAAATTAAATTGTGAAAGATTTCTGAGAAAAAAAAATCTTCAGCTGAAATATTCGACAAAGTGTGAGTTCCCGTTATCACCATTTTGGAGCGCATGTTCTAGGGAATATCATAGAATTTTCTATTTTTTTTCCCTTTAACGACAAAGATAAATGCAGCACAGTCCAATTCAAGAATTAAAAATTAGACTTTTTCTTTTTCTGACAAAATGTCTAAGGTTGCTTAGACGCTTTATCTCCTGAGTGTATCCCTACGTGGAGGACATGTTTTTGAGAATTTGTTTTCTGTATTTTCGATCTCTGTAGCTGACTTTGGAGTTGACTTCTAGTACCATATGGATGTTTACACCTTACACAACTTAAACGGTATTTATAAATCATCAACAGAGTAATTTTGTGCAATAATTGTTCAATCGTGTAAACTTTACGATTCCCTGAATAGAGAGTGAGAGGATTAAAAACGAGCTCGTTCCATTATTATCTTCAAAATGAATTTCTGAGTAGTTTCCAGACATTCAAGTTCTGTAAGCTGCGCCCCAACCAATTATACCATATTCCAATATTAATGCGCTAACGCGAAATAAATTGTGGATGTAAGTAATTTCACAATATGTTTAATATGCTAATCCCATCTCAGCAATGAGTCGATGTATACGCCCAAGTATTTTATTTTATTAATCTCTTCGATGAAATTCCTACAGTCACAATCTTAGTCACAGTTCTTTCTCTAGTATAATTTAATTGTTTTTATATTTGGATAAGTTGCCTCCGTCAACGTGAAGGTGATAAATTTCGTCTTCCGAATGTTCAAAGTTAACAAAAGATTTTCCATTCTTCTACACATTACTGCCAATCACTTCTCAGATTTTCTAGTGACAGATTCCCACGTATCGCCCCTGAATATAAATACGGTATCGTCGGCATAAGCTAGGACCTTTGTATCTGAATCAAATTTAAACTTTAGTAATAAATTTACTTCACTTCAATTTTTAAATATTGAAGAATAAAGGTCCTAGGACTGTACCCTGGGGAACACCGTAGTTGATTGTTTTTTCATTGCTGTTGACATTATTGACTTTTACTGTCTGAGTTCGGTCTTTCAAGTATGATCTGATTAGGTTACCAGCTTTACTTCTAACACCGCACTGTTCATGTTTCTCGAGTAAAATGTCGTGAGAGACCGTATCGAGTGCCCTTTCCAAGTCAACAAACATGTCGATTACCTTCTTGTTTCTGTCAAAAGTCTCATATACAGTATTTGTGACTTAAAATATGGCATCTCTGCTACTAACTCCAGTCTTGAAACCGTATTGTCTATCTGATAGTATTCAAAGTTAGTAAAGAATTCAGTAAATCTGGTTTTAAGACACTTTTCAAACATCTTTGCTGTGGTGCCTTTTAAAGATATAGGTCGATAATTTCCGACTTCAACCTTGGATCCCTTTTCGAAAGTTGGAGAAACAATGTTCCGTTGTAACGCTATCAGAAATTCAACCTTCACCATAGTCGTGTTCAAAATATATTCCATAGGTTTCGGGGATTTGAGGGGATATTTGTTTAAGAGTATTTGATTGAATGGAATCCGGATCAAGGGCATCATTAGCTCTGAGCGTGCTATAGTTTCGCTCGAATATCCACAATAGTTTAATTTTGAGCCGAAAATGGTCTTAAGCGACTAGGATCCACTTCCTGATAAAGAATCCGAGTTGAAATTTAATTCTGTCCGGTCCGGTCCGTAAGCACAAAAACGGTTGAATGGAAAAGTTAGAGTCTAAATTTTCAGGTTAGGCTAAAAGTCCGAATATCTCGGTTAAGTTCGTTGATGGGCTAAATCAGTGCTGTTGTTTTGGAGTTATTGGCATTTGAAATTTTTCCTTATTTTTTTCAATATTTTCAGAACTGCTGGCCCGATCGATTCAAAATTTGGAATTGAATGATAACGCGCAAGTTTTTGCAAAATATTATGGGTTTCAGGCTATTAGAAAATAAAAAAAAATATTTTGTGAGCAGAGATTTTTTTTCTCCATATTTACAGAACTGATTACTCGAGCGATTTGAAATTTGGTGTTGAGGAGTAGAATGATGGCGTCCCAGATTGTGCAAAATTTTGTGGGATCGTGCCGTTGGAAGAGTTATAAAAAAATGTTATGTGAGCAGAGAATTTTTTTTATATTTTCTAAACTGTCAACTCGAACGATTTGAAATTTGGTATTTAGAGGAATAATGAGAACGCTCAAGTTGGTGCCAAATTTTATGAGGATCGTGCAATTAGAAAAACATATTTTGTCAGCAGAGCAGCGTCAAGCGAATTAATTACTTAGATGGGTGACCGTTTTGCTATGAAAATGAACGCGAAAGCTCCTGACTTCAAAGCAGTGCTTTTCTATAATTTTTTCAGCATCGCTTCAGCTGATAAACCATTGAGTTTTTACCCAAGATATGGCATATAGTTAAAATGTTTATCAAATAAGCTAATAGGACTTAGGAGTGTACTTATTGAGGATAGAATTACATTCTACAAATAATTGAATTATTTATTTGAAAATCATCGATTAGTATCCTGAGTGGCAGTTATTTGGGAAGCAAGGAAAATATTTGCATGCATTCATTAACAATGGTATAGGGTCTTTAAAAATGACCGTAACCATTGGCTCTGGTCGATCCCGCTGTTGCACAAGGGAGATAAAATTAGAAAGATTTATAAGGATAGAAACCTGCAACCCAAAAAACATTCCAACCCCTACTTAGATGTAACGGTCATTTATAAAAACCCTCTATAATATAAAAAACTAGAAAAGCCCTGACGTGAAGTCAGAAAGTTTGGCGCGCATGTTCATAGCCAAAGCGGTCGCCCATCCAAGTAATGAACTCGCATCATACTCCTAACAACCAAATTTAAAATCGATCGAGTCAACAGTTTCGGAAATAAAAAAAATTCTCTAGTCACATTATATTTTTTTATGAATTTTCTTATGGTATGATCTCCACGAAATTTTGCACAAACTTGAGCGTCGACATTCTTTTCACAGGTACTAAATTTCAAATCGACAGTTCCAAAAATAAAATAAATGCCTGCTCACATTATATTTTTATATGAATTTTTTAACGGCATGATCCTCAAGAAATTTTGGACAAATTTGAGCGTCATCATTCAACCCTTCAGTACCAAATTTCAAATCGATCGGGAAATAAGTTCCGAAAATATGAAGGATAAAAAATTCTCTACTCGCAAAATATATTTATTTTTATTTACCAATAGCGTGATCCTTACAAAATTCAGGAAAATTTTGCGCATCATCATTCTTCATCTCAATCTGAAATTTCAAGTCGATAGGGTCAGTAGTTCCGAAAATATCGAAAAAATAAGGAAAAATTTCAAATGCAGTAGCTCCGAAACCATTGCACCGATGTCACCCATTAACGATATTAACCATGATATTCAGACGCTGTATCTACCCTGACTCTAGCTTTTTCCGTTCTGCAGTTATCGTTTTTACGGACTTACCGGCCGGACGAACCCAGTCGTTTAAGAGCATTTTCGGCACAAAAATCGAAAATTACAGAATCAGACCGAGACTATAGCACGATGTTCCCTAGAACATGCGCGCAAAAATAATTTCTTTATAATGTAACAATACGCCACTGCTTAGTTGTCCAACAACGCAGACAGTTCGGGAGATATCACGATAGGTCACGATGCTTCTGAAAAATCGGAATGAAATGAGAAATTACTTCGTTTTCTATCACATTTATTTACTGATTATACAGTGGCTCGAGTTTCGTAGCTGAATGAACAAATTATGTCCAAATTATTATACGGGGTGTTTCACGAATACCATTCGTTAGAATATTTTTGGGAAGGAATAGAAATTCACGTTTGCAATTTCAGAGTTGAGCTTTGACTAGAGAGATGCCAAACATATACGTATATATGGGTTTTTAACATGACGTGATGACGTTTTCCGATGCCTAGATTCCATTGTTTGCGATTTTCCTATTTTCTGTTTGTAAGTTTCGATCGCTCATTGCCTTTCGTATTCCCTTCACCCAGTTCTTTCTTGGTCTTTCACTTCGTCTTCTTATATTTGCTATCCACTCCATCGTTTGTTTCGGCAGTCGTGTTTGTTCCATTCGTTGAACATGTCCATACCAGATCAGTTATTTTATCTCTATATCATCCACTATTGTGCCTTCTACTCCCATTTGATGACGAACTTCCTTGTTTCTTAAACTTTGTATTCGTGATATTCTAGCCGATCTCCTCAACGCATCCATTTCTGCAGCTTCTATTCTCTTTCTTTCTATCTGTCTCCATGTCTCAGATCCATATGTTAGAGAGATGACTCCCTGTAAATTTTTTGAGATTTGTGGGACGGTTTCACTCGAAGTGACACCAACTTTCGCTTTTCAAATGGGAAGCCTCATATTTTATGATAAAAATAGATTCCTTATAAAATGTTGAGTTGTTTTAATGTCAGATTTTCAAATTTCTGTCAGAAAATTCTTTTTTAACATGAAATTGCGAAAAAAATTTGAAAATGGCCTTCTGCTGAAAAATGGACGTCTTCAAGGTTTTTCATCGGAAAAATGTCCTTTTTAGGCGAGAAGTGACAATAATGCTTCTGTCACAATAGGCAGAATTAAAAATCATGATACAGGAGGTCACAAAAGTATTGTCAAAATTAGCAATTTCGAAAACGTGAAAACTCAAATTTTTCAACTTAGAACCTCATTTTTGATAGCCATATTGAAATCTGCGTTGAAAAATATTGTAGGTGTGCAGATAACACCAATGCCCTAAAATCTATATTTTCTGAGATATGCAGTCACGATTACATTTCTGATATCAATCTTCTCAAGAATGCAAACAAAACTGGAAATTAAGTATTACTATGAGTACAATCTAAAATGAATGTTCATATTCTTAAAAATTTCTCCAAATTCTGAGGAATTTACTTTTCGTCATCCTAGGTGCTTTGGGAGTATCAATTTAACACGAATGAATATTATCTGAGATAATTCAAGATGTACTTATCTGGGTGTGGAACATTTGTCGGAGTGAAATAAAAAATTTGAAATATCAATGAATGAATGTTATTTGTAGAAGTGAATAATTTAAATCGTCAATAATTTTCTTTCTGGAGAGAATAAAATTCGAAATGTATGATTGTTTCGGTCTTTACTTGACGAAAATTCATCTTGAAAATATGAATAAAAACAATATTCTAATTTCCGCTAATATAGGAATAGCAGCAGATAGAGGTAGATTGATAGGAATGAAGACCTGGTTGAAAATGGACAGGAAACATGAATATCAGAAGAGAGACGCATACAACATATATCTTAAGGTAATACACTCTGAGTTGACTTATAGAATTCGAAATGTGATCGCGTAAATTGTTTTTTCCGAATATCTCATAAACTATGAATTTTAAGGCATTGGTGTTTTCTCCATAATTCCATTATTTTCAACGTAGATTCCATTATGGCTATTGAGCTAATTAATTACAGAATACTCTAAAAGATCTGGGGGTTTACGGAGTACTCTCAAGAGCGCTAACCTTTTTATCGTGATCGTCTAGTGGCGAGCGAATAGGACGTTACGTTGTGTAGACAACCCAAATTACACCTAACTAGAGCAAGGAAACAGTGACGGGAGGTTCAAATATTCGAAACACAGTAATATCAGAATAATATATTTCTATCAGTAATATTTAAAATCAACAACCCTCAATAAATGGAAACACATTTATCAGCCTGTGGTTAACTCTACTCTACGCAGTGGTTCGCAAAGCGCCCCAGTGAACCCAATAGCGCCCCGGGTCTAAATGACTTATTACTACATATCATTAGGTCGGTAACTCGCTCAAATCAGATATCATTCTTATGCAGCGGCGGGGTTAGAGTTATGCAGGAAAAGGGGATACAGTCAGCATTCGCACCTTCAACTGTACTTCCGGTAACCAGTGCTGAACTTTCCATTACGAGTGGTAAATTTAAATGGACAATAAGGTACGGGTAATTGTGGCATGCCCAGGAGATCACCTTGAAGAGGGGATCTAACATAATTCGAGTCGACTGAAGAAGTTACTACTAAATGAACTATACCTGGCCTCCTCGGGGTGGTCAAGGCCCAGTAAGGCTCAGATATTACTGAAGAAAGAACCGAACACTACCTGAAGGGTCACGCAAATTAATCCCTGGGGATATCAAAACACCTCGGAACAATTCTCTAGCAATCACTCACACATTCTCACAGTAGCATTGTATATTCGGAGCGATTTACTGTCTCTATACGATATGTCGTCCTCTACCAGGACTACTCAGCGATTGACCCTAAAGAACGCCACTGGTTCACAAGAAATACAATCTCTCCAAGTAAGCAGGCACGTGCATATGACAAATAGGTAACACAACTGACTAGGGCATTATAAAATATATACAGTACCCTATCACCTAGGCGTGTTAATGAACGTTACAATAAGAACAAACAAAGAAATAGGTAACTGTGGGATCACTTAAGGGTACATACAAATCAGTTACATATCAAGCACAGCAATTAGTAAGAACTGATAATAAAAAATCCCTATTAGCAAGTATAACGCAGATGAAGAACCACTATTTACAAATACAGCAAAAAGCAACCAGACACCGAGAGAAAGTATACAATAGAAACAGATAACTTGTGAGGGTCGCTTTAGTTATAAACAAATTTAGTTAAAACATTCCGATCGGATTAAATAACAGTGAAGCAAAAATATAAGAACGAAAAGCGCTGAATGGAAGTACAATGAACGAGCGTGAAATCACTAATTTCACATTAACAAAAAGGTGGTATTCAAAAATGTAAAGCATGCAATTAATCAGAAGCATTTAACAGAAGTTTACTTACTAAGAGTTACCAAGGGAGACTGTTATAAGTACTATTATCTCGAGTATGTTACTAAGTTGCTCAAGAGTTTTATTTCCAAGAACCTTCCTCTCGAATGATTTAAAATACAATGGGGGTGCTATAAGGACATTGTTCTCCTTTGTTATGATCACTTATCACCTAGGTGTCAGCGCCACAGAGTATTTTGACACAGAAATAACGCGGGTAAATACAATGACATAATGGTGGAATTTTATAATCTATGAGGGACTCTGTGACTCGTATGATCCTTAGAGGATCCGGATCTCTTCACTATAAAAAATAGGATTCCAATTTGAAAAATAAAATTAGATTTCAAGTTTTCAAAATTGCCAACTTTGACAATTTGCTATTGTAATATAGCTATTGTAATATACTGTATCATGATTTTTAATTCTGACTATTGTGACAGAAGCCTTATTGTTACTTCTCGCCCTAAAAAAGACATTTTTCCGATGAAAAACCTTGAAAATATCCATATTTCAACAGAGGGTCATTTTCAAATTTTTTTCGAAATTGTTCGTTACAAAATAATTTTCTGACGGAAATTCGAAAATTTGACATTGAAATAACAAATAATTTCACAGAAAATCTATTTTTATCATAAAATATGTGGCTTCTCAGTTGAAAAACAAAAGTTGGTTTCACTTCTGGTGAAATCGGAAGTCTACGAATCTCAAAAAATTTACAGGGAGTCATCTTAGTAGGGGAGCCCAGTTCGCTAAATTTTCAGTTACTAAAGCGTCATGGGGACCGATTAGATTGTGAAGATTTGGGCCTAAAACGAAAAATAATTTATGTTCATTTTGCCATTTTAGTGAGGAGGAGAGCGTGTGCTAATTTTCAAAAATGTTAAAAAAATCATTCACATAAAAATACTCGAGCGCCTTAGACATTCACGGTGTTTACCCGCTTTGTTTTTCTAACAACCGAGAGATATTATTCTGACGAGTAATTAGGGGAGGATGGCTGTAGAAAAGGGTAGAAAAAAAAAAGAAAAAGTTATTCGAGCGTTTCAGATATTCGAAGAGAATATATAGAAAACTCAAAAAGTGCCCTATTAAAATATCTGACGATTTGGATGTTATCAAGTCATGGTAGATTATTGAAAATGTAAAAAAAAATGTGACCTTGAAATACTCGAGCGCATCAGATTTTTACACAAACGGTTTAACTTGATGTTCTAATCGTCCCAAATGATAATCTGACCAATATATGAAGGAATATTCTTAATCTGGGAATTTGAAAGAAAAAATTTTTTTTTTTCAATTTCTGAATGGAATAAATTATTAGGCATATATGTAGGTGTAATTTCATTATTATTTATTAATACAAAAATAGATTAAGAAATATAAAAAAAATTTATTATTATCTGGTGTGAACTTTTTAATTTTTTCACATGTTTCTTTCTCACAAAGTACACATTTCACTGTTACATTGCTCACTATTGCAATGCATATAAAATTGATTGCATTGAATTAATAAAACTATTGTAAAACACAACAAATAAATGAAAATACTATACATCTACGAAACACAAACAGGTTATTATGATCAGCTGTTAAATCAGTATGGCGGCAGATAGTAGTGTGGGGATAGTGCGAGAGAGTAAAATATAAAGAAAGAGTGAGAAGGAAACAGAGGTACAGAGTTTCAATCCAGTTCTCAGCAGCTGAACGCACCACACTTTATTTATGGTTTAAGCTACATCGCCCCATGAAAATCGTCAGATTATTTTTATTCTGTAATTCTTACAGGATTTTTTTCAAAAAAAAATTTAATCGCGCTCAAGTATTTCACAGTGACTTTTTTTTTACAATTTTGCCACTCATCCGTTTCCTTATGCCACGCTAAAATCATCAGATTATTGAAATACTGTATATTCTGTTCTGAATGTATTTAACTTATCTGGCCTTAATCTGACGCGCTCGAGTTTTTCTGAGGATTGATTTTTTTTTACTAATCTGACGGGCTGTCCTCGGAGCACGCCCTTATATGAAGGGTTTATATATGGTAGGAGTACATTACAAGGAATAAGGTTTCTCCTCATATAGTTTTCTGACGCGCTCGAGTAACTCTTCAAATCCCCTCTTGGGCTCCCCTACTATCTGTCTAGTCAAAACTTAACTACGAAATTGTAAACGTGAATTTCTATTCCTTCCCGAAAATATTCTAACGAACGATATTTCGTGTGACATCCGGTATATATTTGTTGATGGTATCGGCAAAACTTCGAAAAGTGGGGTTCGCCACATGTCAGTCGGCTCATTTAATAGTTTTATTATCGGTACGTGCTTTTTGTTTTTATGGGTTTTTATGAATTCCAGGATGTCTAGTTTTTTCCTCTTGCTTCCACATGGAATGTTTCAAGATTGTCAAATATTGAGAAAATATAATCGGTTTCGAAAAAGTTTCGCAAAATTGGAGTTATCTTACCGGTTCCTAAAGACAGATTGATATTCATTGTAACTATTGTGGAAAGATCTTCCGGTTTGTCCTATATATACGCTACTGCACTGTTGACAACTTAATTTATAGACTCCAGATTGATTCAACCGGTTGTTTTTGTCTTTTGATTTAAAAAGAGGTTGGAAAATTTATATTAGAGAGTCTTATTATGTTAATTTTTGACAAAATATGAATGTTTTTGTGAGACGTCCAAAATGTATATATTTTCTCATATTTTCATAACTTCCTACTAAATGTGTAACAATTATAGTATTTCATCTTTCTCGAATACATCATAACTTGTTCTGCTTCCCAAAGGAATTCGTTATCCACTCAACTGAATATTCCTGTCTGAGAAGAATTGGAGAAAAGCATATTTGGAATTGTTATTGTTTCACGCTTCGAGGGGTTTCGATAACATAATATTTTTTTTATCTTGAGGCGGTATTCTACACCGAATAAACGAGGTATCGGTGGCGTTGAGTTGGCGGAAAGTTAGTGAAAAAAATTGTGAAATTTCACTCAATATTTAGCACTCAGTTTGTTCTCGTTTGTTCCGAAAAAACTTTTTTCAAGTACTATTATATTTTTTGAGTAATTTGAATTTCTATAATTTGATACTGACGTCACACTCAGTATCAACATTTTTAGGTTTCGGAAAATTTTTAATGTCAACATTTATAACCAATTTTCTAATTTGTTCTGTTGAAATGATTTCGATAGATTTTCATTTATTCGCATTAATAATATTTGGTGCTGAGATCAGACTTTCTAGTCAATATTTGATACAGAGTTTATTCTGTTGAAGTAAATGAAAAATTTTAAAAGCAATATTTTATTGCAGAAATGAATTCGAAGGAATGCTTACGATATAACAATTGCATATTCCTGTCTGAGAAGAATTGGAGAAAATAATATTTGGAATTGTTATTGTTTCACGCTTCGAAGGGTTTTGATAACATAATATTTTTTTATCTTGAGGCGATATTCTACACCGAATAAACGATATATCGGTGGCGTTGAGTTGGCGGAAAGTTAGTGAAAAAAATTGTGAAACTTCACTCAATATTAAGGACTCAGTTTGTTCTAGTTTGTTCCGAAAAAACTTTTTTCAAGTACTATTATATTTTTTGAGTAATTTGAATTTCTATAATTCGATGCTGACGTCACACTCAGCATCAACATCTTTAAGTTTCGGAAAATATTTAATGTCAACATTTATAACCAATTTTCTAATTTGTTCTGTTGAAATGATCTCGATAGATTTTCATTTATTCGCATTAATAATATTTGGTGCTGAGATCAGACTTTCTAGTCAATATTTGATACAGAGTTTATTCTGTTGAAGTAAATGAAAAATTTTAAAAGCAATATTTTATTGCAGAAATGAATTCGAAGGAATGCTTACATATAACAAATAATTAATTTTAAATATTCAGTCTTCTTTCAGATCTTCCTAGAATATCTAATACATTCTCGATATCGAATTCGAAATCATAATAAATATTCAACAGAGCAAGCCCAGTCAATCTCTCAGTTCCCATTGTACTTTTTAAATACGTTTAAAGGGTAGCGAACAAAATATTTGGAGTAATATATATGTTAGGAAATAACAGAACATCACATTTAGATAGTACTGAGTTTGCACTAAGTTTTGTACAGGCATTTCTCGATAATTCCTCCTTCCACATCTTGAATTCACATTCAAGGGTTATTTCGTAGGCAGTTTCAAAATCCATTTCATATAACTCCATTTTTTTTTAAACAGTCGAAGGGTTATTACTTCTGTCAATCAAACACATGAATGACGATAAAGCAAATTAATGTTTGAGAAATCTATTACTGATATGTGTAATATATGAGTCCGAAAATGGCAAGACAATACTAATTTTATAATATTGTTGTACATCATCTGTTTTTATATATGTCCTATATGTTCGTCTATTTGTTATTCTGGGCATATGAGGAGGAATATTGTACCTTTCGCACATAGTTCTCAGTCTATTGAAAATCGAAATTAATTATCAGCATTTTTCCTCAAATCTCCCAGAAGAACTTTCAGAACACTAGCAAGGTAATAGCTTTACTCAGGTCCCAATCTTCCTAGTAGAATTTTACCATAGACGTATTAAAGGATGATAATAATAGGATAATAGGTCTATGAGTTTTACTTAAGCCGATGCTTTATCCAAATAATGATTCCAAATATTTGAGTGAAACAATGAAATTCATCTTTTGAATAGAATTCAGCAGAAGCATTGCATCTGAAGAAGCATCCGTATCTTTCCAACTCGTAACTTGATGATGATTCTGAGTAAATACAACGAGTGAATGTGTATTGAATGAGATTGAGATAGTTCAATACCAAACACATAGGGAATAGTCACAACTACTTATTTCTACTATTAAATTCGATCTTCAATGTTCGACGAAGAACTTAGGAATATTTTGAATTGTTGGTATTTTTGAGGGGGCTACAGCCCCAAAGCCCCCTTTGAGTTGCGCTAGTGCTGGGGAATGTTTTCGATGAATTTTTTTTTACATAAGAACATTTATGAATAAAATTAACGTACTTCAAAGTAAAATTATTTTATCTAAGAACCGAGCACTTTCAACCTAGGTCATTATCAAGGTTCCTTGACGGGCAAATATAGTTATTACAAATACGAGTAAGAAGACAGTATTAATTACCCGTCCAGGTCCATGTATCACAGGTAACATGTGAACACGTGCAAAACAAGACAACAGCGATCCGGATTCCGGAAATAAATTTGGTTATTAAAAAATGTAAGATATACCACCAACCTGACGATGTTATTGTGTTAGCGAAATGATTGTTGTATCGTAATAATAAAATATGTAAAAATCAGAATAATCTTATTCAATATTATTATACCAAGAAAATTCTTATTGAACCTCCAAGGACAAATGTTAGGTGATCTAAAGATGGCTGTTATTGTAATGTTCACTGCTTAAAACGGCTCATTCCACGCCAGTCTCTGATTTGAGTGTTATAAGTATTTTGCCGAGTCTGTCAAAGATTTTATAGGAAGTCCTTTTCAATCAAATGTCTGCGTATTTCGATAGATTCAACTTGTTAACCAAGTTTCAATCTGGCTTTCGAAGGAACCGCAGTACAGCTACAACATTGGCATCAGTAACCGACAGAATATTTCGAGACCTTGATCGTGGAGAATACATCCTTCATATTCTGCTAGACATTTCGAAGGACTTCGATATCATAAATTATTCACTTCTTTATGCAAAATTTAGTTATTTTGATCTCTCCCCTTTGGCGGTGTCGATGATTCGGTAATTTCTTAAGTTCCGTTATTTGAGGATCCGGGTGGATGGTGAAAACTAATATCAGCAGGTGTACCACAAGGATCCATTTTAGGGACATTATTGTTCAATATATATGTGTCAGATATCCTCAATGATTTAATATACGACACTGCTAAATAATATGCTGATGATTATCAATTATTCTTTAGTTTCGGCATGGATCAGCTTGATTTCGTTTCTGCTTGGTTGAATCATCTATAGAATATGTACCTCGTATAATCTAGCTATCAACGGCTCCAAAAGCCAATGTATTCTGTATGCTGGCAGTAGAAACAGGTACCTGATAAAGACATGCCTGGATCTTTATTGTGATGATATTAGGTTGGAAGTTTGTGATAGTGCCGAAAACTTGGATCTTCGATTCGATGAGGATTCAATGATAAATGAGCACGCCTCATTGCTGCTCAGATCAGTATTTTATACACTCAGAATGCTTTATTCTGTCCGTCAATTTCTGAACATTTAGATGGGAAAAACTTTATCAGATGTATTGGATCTCTCAATATTCAAGTACTGTAACGAAATTGATGGATCCTGCTTAGATGCATACAACTCGTACAGAACTGATGCTGTCGATTCATCTTTGGACTGCAGAAGTTTGATCATATTTCGTAGAAGAATCCAATTGATGGTTTGGTCCCTAGGTTTAATGTTCATTCGGTCAATGTCAGACACCCCTACAGATTGTCCATTCCTACTCACCGAACAACTAGGTTTCATACGAGATTTTCATATAACGGATCCAATGACCTGCCTCTATTGAAACGGAATAAAATGGTTCATTCTACTACCAGAGATCTTGAGTCTTAACCGCTTCAAACATCTCTGCGGACACAGTCAACTTGAGCGACCAGTATTTTAAGGTCTTTTTGATTTTATTCTTTTCCAAATTATACCAGTGAAACGATGGGCGTTGAAATGTTTGACTAGATCTTCGGGTTTTAGTGATGAATCCAGTTTACAAACGTGTAGTTAATAATATATAACCCATATTTTGGAATTCCTTTGATGGATTTCAGTTCAGTCTTTCCTTTCCAATAATAGTTTCTTCAGTACGCATAGATACCTCATTTCTTAACAGAGTCAATTGATTCTGCTCCGAACCTTACACCTCTTTTTTAGACAATTATCGAGACATGTTAAATCATGGTTTTTTACTTTCAGTAGTAGTTTCGAAAGAGTTTCATTTCGCTAGGACAATATAACGTTCTTTATGTCAAGAAAATTTGGCTAAGTTTCATCGACCTTCCTGCAGTAATCAAGTGTAACATTTGAACTCCAGGCAATCTTTCAAATTTTGATGGAGTTTTGGCTTCGGTTTTTGATAAACCTTTAAAGAAGTTACTATGTAATTCTTAAAAATAAATAGAAATCAACATATTTGTGTATTATAAATTTCAATGAAACTGAACTCCAAATACACTTGAGCAGTTTGGTCGTTTCGGCTTTAAGATATAAAAGTTCATCACGAAGATTCGAATTTTAAATTCTCAACATCAGGTAGAAACAAACGCTTAAAGTTTGTAGGTTATGTTCAATTGAAACTATTTTACACAGACTTAATAGTTCCTGATTTTTTTATTGTCTCAAGTTTATCCACAAATATATTAAAACACTGTGTATGAAACATGTTGAAACTATCAGTTGAGTCATGAAATCTTCATTAAGATGTATTAATTAAGAATAATTGTTGCACGTATTGGCCATTTTGAAAAAAAATCGAATATTGCATAATGTAGTCTGGAAAACATCGCTGTGCCGACGAGGCGACGAAAATATTGAAGGAACAAGTGCAAATCATATATTGTTTTTCATTGGAGTTAATGTCTTGAAACTCCATTATTTTAATTTCTATTGAACTAAGCATGATCTTTTGTCCTTTTTGATATCTAAGCTAGAATAAGTAATAATTGCTATAACGACATGTTTAATATTGAATATATTTTAATAAAACAAGCATATAAATGTATAAAAAAATCTATAAATAATACATTCTACTTCGGAAAAATTTCCTACTCTACCCTTTTGACATGATATTTTTTCTTGATGTCTTCTGAAATATTAGCAATTGGATATGGTTCCTATGGGTTGATTAAGATCATTATGCGGTAAACTTTACTATTTTAAACTTGTCGAGTTTCAAATAATAAGTAATGACAATTTTCTATTCAAAAAGATTTTACTATTACAATTTCAAAGTTCAGTGTAAATTTTATTCTATTAGAATAAGTGAGTCTGTATTTGTCGTAATAAATGACAATATGATTTGTATATTGTTACGTTTAATCAAATATCAGCTAGCATCGTTAAATTGGCTAAATAAAAAAATTGCTGGTAATATCTTAACGCACGAATTGGCCGATGTTTGATTTCTCCTTTATTATTGAACTTGTGTAGGAATATGGCATGTCTCTGATAAGTCCGATGTATTTTGAATGTGCACCCATTTACTGCAGATAAATTTTGCTTAATTTGAAATTATTTCGAGAATTTCTCATCATTCCTTACCGGTATTATCTATAAAAATATATTATACTAGATTCACACTCTTTCCATTAAACTTCAACGAAAAAGTACAAAAAACAGTCTACCCGAAATGTATTTTTAAAAGCACTGCAACCTCATACTGACCATATCCAATGAAATGAGATAAAATGGGGGTGTATTTAGGGTACTAGACATCCTGTATATTCGCAGATTCTCAGACACACGTGATGAATTGCTCCTCCAAACATTTGCAATCTGGAATGAGCCCACATTTAGATATGTAAATGAGCATTAACGGTTTGCCTATAGTTCGACCGTAAGAGCTAAGTTTTGTCAAAACGTGAGCCCCATGGATAACTTTGCCAAAAACGACATTTTTCTTGTCCCACTCTTGCATATTGGTAAATGTGATACAGAATCTTGAGTTATTTTTTTCGCTAGTACCAATTCTCACCATTGATAGCACTCCTGAAAATACCATCGATGAATATTAAACGATTTCCAGTACTTTTTTGTGCCTATAAACATCGAGAATTTCATCATATTTTTATAAAGTCAAACATGATATAAGAGATTCATGAAATATTTATATTGGCTGCATCAGATAAAAACTGATGATTAATCAGATAATGTTATCTGAGCTTTAATATCAAACAGCTGACATGAATAAGTTATCGTCTAAATTTAGACGTTATAGCTGAATGCAGATGGACTGCAGACATAAGAAATTTCAATGGAATTGGAAGTGAAAAACGATGTTTCACATTAAAAAAAATCAATACATCAGTATATTCCCAATTTTTCATAACCTTATCTCCAATACAAAAATCATTAGCAAAAAAAGCAAACCCCATATTCCCTGACTAAATATATCTCGGAATGATTTCCTCGTCGTACAGAGAAAGGTATAAAGTTAAAAAAAAATATTAACCTGAGGAATCAAATAGTTAGAAAAAT
Source organism: Megalocaria dilatata (assembly GCA_034642435.1). Classification (NCBI taxonomy): domain Eukaryota; kingdom Metazoa; phylum Arthropoda; class Insecta; order Coleoptera; family Coccinellidae; genus Megalocaria; species Megalocaria dilatata. The sequence goes on from CM067855.1 coordinate 86,362,503, forward strand.
TACAAACAATTGGGAAATTTTACTCTTGAGTCTATTATACGGGGAAAAGCTTCACATGTTAGACGTTTGTCCGATGAGCATAATTCCAGGATATTTTATAACTGCTCGTCACATTTGAATATAAAATTAGGTAAACACCCAGATCTTTCTAGCATACATGTAGCACATTGCATCATAAATTCTTTGTGAGTGCCTACCTAAATATGTAGAGGGACAGTTGAGACTTACCTATTATTGAAATATGCTTTACGGAGGTGGTCTTAAATTCCAATTTCACTTTGTGAGACAAAATTGCGTATTAAATAACAATAATATCAAAAATAATTATGAATAATAATAATAAGATAAATAATAACAATAATAACATTTATTTTTATTCCCACATCAACGGTTATATGATATATATTATATACATCAATAATACATGTTTGATTGATTCAGTCTTCACTTGGTGGATACTCATTTGAATTAAAAAATTTATAAGATACAGTTTTTAATTTCCACAAAAATGTTTATAATACAATAATTTTTTCATCACGATGTGACTTCTTCAGGTATCTATATTCTACTGACCAGTAGAATCTATTTCATAAATGTAAAGAAGAACAAGAGTTTTGAACCTGTCGTATTCTTATTGTTTTTAAAGCTGCTATGCGTGAATCACGAAAGCACCACTATACAAATATACATACATATACAATTTATTGATCCTTTGGACACAGATAGAGTGTATGGGACAAGTCACGGAAAGTTGAAGCTATATAATTCAAATATCAAATTTACAATAGATTTGTATCAGACATATATTCATGTATACTATAGTAGGCTTTTTTTGCCAATATATCTTTCACAGTTCTACCATACTCTCTCCTATTCAGTGCTCTTACCATGGGTGGTAGGTGATTATATAATATTATGCCTTTATATAAAATAGAGGACTTAAATTTGGTGGTTCGATGCACTGGAATAGATAGAGTGTCGGTACCTCTGGTGGAATAATTGTGGTAGTTGGACAATTTGGTGAATTTGGCCATATTATCCTTCATATATATCAGAGCTCTATACATGTAAATACAAGGTACTGTAAGAATTTTGTTTTCTATAAATATTGGTCGACAGGAAGTGCGTGGTTGTAAGCTAAAGATCATACGTAATATGCGCTTTTGCGACACCAAAACTCTGTCTGAATCAACAGAGTCACCCCAGATTAAAATGCAATAATCAATATGGCTATATACCAAACCATAATATATATTCAATAATATTTTACGTGGAAGTGAATTTTTTAAACGGTATATAACATAGAAAGACGAGCTGAGTTTCTTACACACCCTCTCGACATGATGGTGCCACCTCAAATTTCTGTCCACATAAATACCCAAGAACTTAATCACATCATCAGCTTTTAAAGGGACATCATTGTGATAAATTTCAAAGGTGCCGCCAGTATCGCTTCTCAGTTGAAAGCGAACGCACTCGGTCTTATTAATGTTCATTATCAGTGCATTTTTTTTGCACCAGTTTTCAAATTGGCTGATTAGAGACATGCAAACTTCCCTGAGTTCATTTAAGCCTGAAGCAGAGACGGCAATTGAAGTGTCATCAACGAAAATTATCAATTTCATTGTTACCGCTGCTAGATGTTCTGGTAGATCATTTATGAACAGGATGAAAAGCAATGGCCCCAATATAGAGCCCTGTGGGACTCCTAGCTCGCAGGAACGTTTGTCTGAGCACTGGCTGCCCACCCTCACTGACATAGTACGCCCTGTAATGAAGCTGCCTAGCCAATTCAAAAAGACACCTCTAAAGCCCAGGTTGTAGAGCTTATTCAGAATGAACGTGGGTGTTATACTGTCGAAGGCTCTCGAGAGGTCGAAAAACAGACCAGCAGCATGCAGACCCCTGTCGAGATACTGATAGACACTCTCAAAAAAGTCAATAGCAGCCGACTGAGTCGATCTTCGCTCCCTGAAGCCATGTTGGCTACCAGTAAATAATTTATGCTTATTCAGGAATCCAGACATGCGATCTAGTACTATTCTTTCAACGACCTTTGAAAAGACACTCAGTATGGAAATCGGTCTATAATTGCAGAGATCTTCAACATTATTTTTTTTGTGGACAGGCAGCACCAAGGAGTGTTTTAATGATCTAGGAAAAACACCAGAGGAGACCGAAAGATTTATCAATCGAGACAGTGGCTCTGCAATATGTCCCGAAACTGCCTTCAGCACCCTAACCGAAACAAAGTCAGCACCAACACTCTTTTTACTTTTTAACGACCTGATTGTATCCAAGACCTCGCACTGGCTCACCGGATGGAAAAAGAATGTGTGATCATGCATGGAAGGTGTTGTGCATGAAAAAGATAAGTCTCCACCATAGCGATCAGCGATATTTTGGGCTGCTATAGACGAGAAATAGTCTACAAAAGACTCAGCTATGAGTAGGGGATCAGAAATCTGAACACCAGCAATATTCAGTGTCATGTTCGTTCCTGCATTATTTGGTTGCTGGGCAGTTTCCCGTTTAACTATATTCCAGGCTGTTTTGCTCTGGTTATCGGATGTACATAACAATTTTGTATGGAACTCAAGCTTAGCATATTTCAACAGCCGTCTATACTGATTTTTAGCTTCTCTGTAAATATCGAACGAACGTTGATTTCGCAGGTTGACATGAAGCCAGTACAGATTCTTGAGGTTTTGGCTAGCCATTCTAACTTCTGATGTAACCCAACGTGAGTTAGGACGATTCGAGATACTTCGATACTTCAATGGGCAGCAGATATCGAAACAGTAATTTATAATTTCCAAGAAGGAATCATACGCAGAATCTATATCAGAACACTGATACACAGGATCGAAAGAAGTTCGAGACATAAATAAGCTGAGCTCATACAAATTGCTAGCTGAAGTGGACCTACATAATTTATTAATTCTACATTTTGAGCCTGTCTCCCGAGTAATACTTCTGAAAGCAAAATTTAAAAAAAGTCCTCTGTGATCACCGATGTGAGTTTCTAAATTTGATGTTCGACAATTTTTGATAATTGCATTAGTTAGTATGTAGTCAACCTTTGTAGCTGACATACGGCCATTTCTGTCGACAAATATTCTGGTAGGCTCAAAGTTTGTAACACTTAAATTGAAACAGTTAAGCAAATCAATGAAAAGGGATCTCTGTCTGCAACTAGTTTTCAAAAAATCTATATTAACATCACCACAGAGAAAGACATGGTCCACAGCTGACTGGCAACGTTGGAGTATATGCGAAGTCTTGTCCAAGAATACCTGCATAATCCACTGAATTACATATTAACGTCTTAAGGGTTTGCGGAATGAAGCGTCTTTTGCAATAGAAATTTTTCAGCTTACTATATACGCGTTGTACTATTTTCGAAGTATGTTGGCCGAATCTTAAAGAGAGTCGAAAGGTAAGTCCAGATTTCTCGCAATATCCTTAATTTGAAATTCAACACCACCTAACCTTATATAACAATATCCCATAACTCAGCAATCAGAATTGTTGGACCAAATGTCATTAAATAGCACTTTGTGGGATTCAATAACAGATTATGTTTAAATGTATATTCTCGAAACTTCCCCAGTCCCTCATTCATAGTCTGACAAAAGTCTAACACATTTTCGCAATCAGAAGATATCAATATCCGAGTATCATCCGCATAGTAATGAGCTTTGCTATGTCGGAATATCAGTACTTGAATAGATGTATAAATCGTGTAAGATCCCAAAATTGATCCCGGTTTAACTCCGATATTGGCAATTCTTAGGAAAAGGTATGATCTATTTTTACTTTTTGGGATTTCAAGATAGTTCTGGAAACATCCAACCGCATTTCCACTGATACTTATATAGTGTAGTATGACCAATAATATTGTGCGATCAACAGTATCAAAGGCTCTTGTATAGTCAAGTAATACCAGAAGGATTATTTCATTTTTATATGTAGCTCCAAATATTTCGTTGGTAACATCAGAAAGGACACTGAATTGTTTCAGCCGTTATTATTTGGTTGTTGATCATAATTAAAACAAATTGTAGAAATTACTATATTTTACTACCAATAAAAATATATTTTACACATTTTCTTGTGACTCGAGTTTCGGGAAATGAACTATCCCGTCATCGGACAACTGAAGACCTAACAGTGGTACAGAGGTATTTACACAAAAGTGATAAATATTTTGAATATTTCAATAGATTCTAACACCTAATAGTGGTACAGAGGTTTACAAGCGGAACGTGATAAAAACCCGGTTAAAAAACAGGGGCCTTCAAACAGATATCGGAATTTCGGCAATCGACAAAGAAGGTTGTTAAACAGATGTTAAACATTTAAATATCTCAAATAATTTTTGGGGTTACATAGCTCCGTACAGTCATTCATTATTTTTACGTTATTTTGTTGTACATCTCAAATATTTTGATTTACATTGCTCCATGTAGTCATTCATTATTTTTTAAATTATTTTTATTGTGAACGAATTTGAAAATTTCAATAATCAAGTTTCTTTTCATTTGAATCTACATGTAAAATTTTCTTAAGATTTTCTTTTGTCGAAAGGAATTACTGTTTTCTAAAGAATGAGTGGCAAAAGTTGAATTTTTGTTTACTTTTCATTAAATTAATTTTATGTTCGTTGAAAAAGGTTTTAAACAGATGTTACTTTTTGAATATCTCAAATATTTTCGATTTATATAGCTCCGTACAGTTATTCATTATTTTTGCATTATTGTAATTGTGAACTAATTTGAAAATTTCAACAGATTCTAGATAATCGAGTTTCTTTCCTTTTGATTCTACATGTAAAATTTTAAGATTATCTATTGTGGGAAAGGAATGAAGGTATTCAAGACAATGAGTGGCAAAAGTAGAATTTTGTTTATTTTTTATGAAACTCATTTTACATGTAGGATCAAAAGGGAAGAAACTCGATTATCTAGAATCTGTTGAAATTTTCAAATTAGTTCAGAATAACAATAATGTAAAAATAATGAATGACTGTATGGAGCTATGTAAATCGCAAATCTTTGAGATATTCAAAAAGTAACATCTGTTTAAAACCTTTTTCAACTTTTTCAACAATGAAAAGAAAACAAAAATTCAACTTTTGCCACTCATTCTTTAGAAAACAGTTATTCCTTCCGACAAAAAAAAATCTGAAGAAAATTTTACATGTAGATTCAAATGAAAAGAAACTTGATTATTGAAATTTTCAAATTCACAATAAAAAAAATTGAAAAAATAATGAATGACTGTATGGAGCAATATAAATCAAAATATTGAGATGTACAAAAAAATAACGTAAAAATAATGAATGACTGTACGGAACTATGCAACCCCAAAAATTATTTGATATATTCAAATATTTAGCATCTGTTTAACAACCTTCTTTGTCGATTGCCGAAATTCCGATATCTGTTAGAAGGTCCCTCTTTTTTAACCGGGTTTTTATCACGTTCCGCTTGTTAACCTCTGTACCACTGATAGGTGTTAGAATCTATTGAAATATTCAAAATATTTATCACTTTTGTTTAAATACCTCTGTACCACTGTTAGGTCTTCAGTTGTCTGATGATGGGATAGTTAATTTCCCGAAACTCGAGTCACAAGAAAATGTGTAAAATATATTTTTATTGGTAGTAAAACATATTAATTTCAGAAAGGACTGTTGCGCAATTAAAATATTTTCTAGAACCTGATTGAGAATCTTCCATTAGTTTTTCGCTAATGATGTTTTCTAGGATTTCCGTAAAATAGGAAAGTATACATTTATGTACTCATCAAGGTGGTTGCGAAATACCAGCGTTCTTTTCCACAATACAAGGCTTTGATTGCTCATGCTGCAATTTATTATATGAGTAATAAAGGGTAGAATGAGAGGAGAGCACAAGTTGTATAGCTTTAAAAATTCTAGTCACTTTCGTATGCGCATAAATTATCAATTAAATAATAAGAAGTTTTTCAATTGATAGAGGATCATTACAAAATTCAAATATCGAAACAGATTTATTATGTTACCCTCCACTAAATTTTAATTTAAAAAAATTTTATAGAAAAACTTTTGGAATTAAATTCTTGAGTGTTTCGGTCTATTCTTGACGGAAATTCATCGATTATGATTAGGAAGTAAAACATTTTTTTTTCCGCTTATATTTATTGTTCACAACAATTGTTTCGTCAATTACATATTGACTTCACCGGGTGAGTATGGTAACTAACGATTTCTACACAATCTTTGTCCTTAAATACAAGTTTGACTAACAAAATACGAGATAAAATGGAGTTTTTGAAAATTGAAGTTATTGAATAAGGTTCTATAACGGAGATAGGTTCACATCTGTTTGGTCGTTCAGCAAAATATTCTTTTTATGGTGCCGGTTTATTTCCAGTGCTTCTAAAAGGTCCAGTCTATTGCATTTGTTCTCGATATGGAGAACTTCAAATTTATTGTCAAATTTGTGTTTTACTTCAAATCATTTCAGAATTTAATTTATGTCTTACAAGCACTGCTCTAATTTAGTAGCCATATAAAATCAAAACTCATTATATAATACCAAAAGAAATAAAAAACCCAATGAAATATGAATTGTCAATTAAAATTACTAAATAAATACTTGAAGGAGACAAAATTTTGTTTCTGATTTTATTTATATGAGCACAAATCCTTTTTCAAGAATGCTGATCATAATTTTAAGAACTTATTCGAAAATAATTTATTTAAAATATTTAATATATTTAAAAATTACTTCAAGAATCTGTCAAAACATGTAGCACATTCCCAAAAAACAATTTGAAATTAAATAAGATCTTCCACACTCCTACTTCACATGAAATTAAAATTTAAATGAGGGTAAGAGAATAAATCTGTTTTGATATTTAAATTTTGTAATATCCTTCAATCAAGTAAAAAACCTCTTCTTATTATTTTATTTCATATATACATATATTGTTTTCTTGATTCATTATATAAATATCATTAGGTTTCAATTAAGGCCATAAAATACCTTCGCTTTGTGTGATTTTTGTGATAAACATAGAATAGAATTAGGACTGATGAAGATCTTATTTCTTTTCAAGTTGTTTTTTGAGAATGTGCTACATGTTTTGAGGGATTTTGAAGCAACTCATTTAAAAGTTTTAATATATTGAATATTTCAAATAAATTAGTTTTAGAGAAGTTCTTAAAAAATGTTTTGCATTTTTGAAAAAGGATTTAATTTTCATAAATTTTAGATCAGAAACAGAAATTTTGTTTCCTTCAAGTATTCATTTAATCATTTTAATTGACAGTCAAGTAAAAAACCTGTTCTTATTATATTATTTTATATATAATACAAACAAATTTTGGTTTTCCTGATTCATTATATAAATGTCATTTGGTTTCAACTAAGGCCATAAAATGCCTTACAAGTTCTGTGTGATTTTTGTGATTTAAACAGAATACGTTGGATTTTTAAAGTTCTCTAATTTTAGCGTTTGTTCAATAAGGATACCACCAGGTCTATCTGGTAAGATAATTTTTGTTTTTTAAATGTGAAGTAGGACTGACGAGGATCTTATTCAATTTCAAATTGTTTTTTGAGGATAAGCTACATGTTTTGACCCATTTTTCAACTTACTTATTGAAATATTTGAATCTATTGAATATTTGAAATAAATTAGTTTTGAAGAAGTCCTTGAAATTATGTTTTGCATTTTCGAAAAAGGATTTAGTTTTCATAAATATAAGATCAGAAACAAAATTTTGGCCCCTTCAAGTATTTATCTAGTAATTTCAATTGACAATTTATGTTTCGTTGGATTTCTTCATTCTATTGGATATTATACAATAAGTTTCGATTTTTATGTCTATCCAATGTAAGAAGTGAATGATATATAATGATGAATGATATATAATGTCAAATGGAATAAATAACCCAACAGATATACGAAAGTAATTAAAATTAATAAATAAATATTTGAAGGAGACAAAATTTTGTTTCTGGTTTTACCTGTAAGAACACCAATTGCCCTTCAAAAACATGAACACACTTAAAGGACTTCTCAAAGAATATAATTTATTTGAAATATTTAATATATTTAAATATTCGAATAAATTATTTCAAAAATCTCTAAAAAATGTGTACTATATCTTCAAAAAACAAATATAATTCTAGACAATCCCGTCTTCAGTCCTCATTTAATATTCCAAATATCAAAATCAAAAAACTAACCTATATCTCTCCACGTGTTAAAAGACTAAAGCTTCGAAATACAGATCAACTATATAATTCAAGATTGATCTATGTTCTAACAAAATCAAAGAACAGTGTGAGTTATTTTAAGGTTTATTTAAATTCATTGACATTCCATAATGAGATTTATGAAGCCAAAATATAATTATATATTATATATAAAATAAAATAGAAAGGCCTTTTACTTGATAGAAGAAATATAACAAAATTGAATATTAAAACAAATTGAAATATGTTTATCTTTTACAACTTTAATTTCAAAAAAAAATTTTTATTCAAAAAACTTTTAGAATTAAATTTTTGTCTACAACAAGCACCGCTTACATTTAATAGACGTATATAATCAAAACTCAATATATAATGTCAAATGTAAATTGTAATTTAAAAAGTAAATAAAATTAATAAATAAATATTTAAAGGACCTTAAAATAACTCACACTGTTCTTCGATTTTATTAGAACATAGATCAATCTTGAATTATATAGTTGATCTGTATTTCGAAGCTTTAGTCTTTTAACACGTGGAGAGATATAGGTTAGTTTTTTGATTTTGATATTTGGAATATTAAATGAGGACTGAAGACGGGATTGTCTAGAATTATATTTGTTTTTTGAAGATACAGTACACATTTTTTAGAGATTTTTGAAATAACTCATTCGAATATTTAAATATATTAAATATTTCAAATAAATTATATTCTTTGAGAAGTCCTTTAAGTGTGTTCATGTTTTTGAAAGGCAATTGGTGTTCTTAAAGGTAAGACCAGAAACAAAATTTTGTCTCCTTTAAATATTTATTTATTAATTTTAATTACTTTCGTATATCTGTTGGGTTATTTATTCCATTTGACATTATATATTGAGTTTTGATTATATACGTCTATTAAATGTAAGCGGTGCTTGTTGTAGACAAAAATTTAATTCTAAAAGTTTTTTGAACAAAAATGTTGTTTTGAAATTAAAATTGTAGAAGATAAACATATTTCAATTTGTTTTAATATTCAATTTTGTTATATTTCTTCTATCAAGTAAAAGGCCTTTCTATATATAACTTAATAAAATATTGATTCATTATACGAAAATTGCCTGTCATTTTCCCAAAAACTAAAGGAAATTACTCTCCGAACAACACAATCCTATAAGCTATTTGGAGAAATATCATTGAGATGAAGTGATGATTTTGTTGACCATAATATATTACTCATGATATTGGATGGTGTTGATATAATTTATGTGCAGGGTCAACAAAGATATGAGCTTTTAATAAAAATATGAAAATCTAATTCAACAATTGTCAATTTAGAGAATGATCCATCACCGAAATTTGAAAAGGAGAAACCTGGATTCCTTGCCCATTCGGAGAATTCAAGAATTTTCAGTATGAAAAATTGTAAAAATCAATATATCATCGGTTGCTCAAATAAATGGATAAAAGTTTTTCATAATGAAACTAGATTTTCAAAACTAAAATGTTCATCTAGATGTATAAAATTGAATGAAGTGATGTGAAAAATTTCTACTTTTTTTTTCATTATACTGTTACAACAAGTTGGACTCGATGCAACAACAAGACAAAGAACTATACGTACAGAAGAAAATATCGCTGCTGTAAGTCATAGTGTTGATGATGATGATGATCCAGATTTGTCTATTCGTCGACGTTCACCACAATTTTGACTCCGTGCATCTACCACATGGAAAATTTTGCATAACGATCTGGGTCTACACCAATACATTTTTTTTTTATTATTATTATTATCCTGATACTCCTAGATCTTCTGTGAAGATCCCTCAGAAGCTTTTTCAGCTTGTACGAGTTAGGAGTTCAGTTGTGTTCTGTGTAGGCTTTGTTACTGCGATCTTGCGCCAGTTTAGGTCACAGCACTGTTAATTTTTGACCCAACAGTGAAATGGTGGCAGATACCCGTCCAACTAGAAAATTTCTTTTCTACCTGAATAGGATTCGAACCCTGGACCTCCCGGTCACGAGTCCGATGCTCTCCCGCTGAGCTATCCACACTCACATGATCAAACAGGTTCAAGAACTCGTTTGTTTGCTGATTGGGCCCTAGAATAGCTTGAAGCACTTTTTTGTCGTAGAATTGTGTTTAGTGATGACGCTCATTTCTGGTTGAACGGCTATGTAAACAGGCAAAATTGCCGTATATGGAGTGAAAATAATCTTCAAGAAGTTCTGCAGGTTTCATTGCATCCTGAAAAATGCACTGTATGGTGTGATTTACACGCTGGAGGCATCATCGGTCCATATTTATTTAAGAACGATTCTTGAGCTAATGTTACAGTGAATGGTGCTCGTTACAGATCGATGATCAATGATTGGTCGTTTCAAAATTTGAATGGTATCGACCCAGAAGTGTTTTGGTTTCAACAAGATGGTGCTACACCTCATGCTGCTACCGTAACTTATTTATTGAAAAAGAGATATGGCGATAACATTATTTCGAGAAATGGTCCAATTAATTCGCCTCCAAGATCATGCAACATAATTCCACTGGCTTATTTTCTTTGGAGTTATGTCAAGTCATTCGTTTATGCTGATAAACCAGAAACAATAGACGTTTTGAAAGCCAACATAATCGTGTTATTGATAAAATAAGGCCTGAATTACTCGAAAAAGTAGTCCAAAATTGGTCTGGTCGAATGCGGTTCCTTCGAGCTAGCTGTGGTGGACATATGCCGGAATTTAATTTTAAAACATAAATGTCATATAATTATCTTTCAAATAAAGAGAAATTGGCTTAAATCTTAATTTAAATGAGTTTTATTTACACTTCAAAGTTCTATCACTCAAAAAAAAAACATCCGATACTTTAACATTACCATTGCCTCCGGTTTCTTCTATATAAACTGCTGAAAAGGTTATTGTATTAACTCTACAGAAAGAGTTATATATATTTAAAAAAAAAATATATATATATATATATATATATATATATAATATATATATATATATATATAAATATATATATATTTTTTTTTTAAATCATTTTAGACCGAATATCCTAAAAACATTTTCTGTCTGTAGAGTTAATTGTGGTCAATAAAAGGTTATTGACCACAATTAACTCTACAGACAGAAAATGTTTATATATATATATATATATATATATATATATATATATACATTCTGTCAAGAAAGTACCGGGAATTATCGATTTAAATCTGGCGGGGCAATGAGGCAGGTAAAAATTTTTTTTCCTAGGTTGGTACCACTGTCCTTAATTACTATGCCAAGCTTGAGCGGGATCTGTCAACTAGTGTGTTTGCAACACCTGATTAAGTCAGTCGATGTCAGAGTGCGTGCCGATTTTTACTATGGGTGATTACGTTGAGCATAGAATTTGTTTAAAATTTTGTGTTGCAAATGAATTTTCGTGTGCCGAGGCATTGAAAATGTTGCAAAAGGCCTTTGGTGATAATGCTCTATAGAAAACTCGTGCATATCAGTGGTACAGAGCCTTCAAGGACGGTCGTGAAGTGGTCGCCCATCGACGGCTTCGATCGAAGATAACGTCGATAAAATTAAGGAAAGGGTGCTGGAAAACCGTCGTACCAGCTTGAGAGATAGCACATGATCTTAAGATATCCCACGAGTCCGCACGTACGATTTTGATTGATATTTTGGGCATGAGAAAGGCGGCCGCACGACTCGTACCGAAAAACCTGAATTTTCTTCAAAAACGTCATCGCGAACTGGTTGCTTCAGACATGCTGAATCGCTGTAATTCCGATTCTACATTCATGGAACGCATTATAACTGGTGATGAGACCTGGGTCTACGAGTACGATATGCAAACAAGCCAGCAATCATCGGAATGGGTGGCAAAAAATGAGCCGAAACCGAAAAAACCACGCCAAAGCCGCTCGAAAATGAAGGTGATGCTCATTGTTTTCTTCGATATCCGTGGCGTGGTGCACTACGAATTCATTCCAGAGGGTCAGACGGTAAACAAGGAGTATTACCTAGGCGTTATGAAACGTTTGCGTGAGCGTATCCGTAAGAAGCGGCCAAATTTGTGGGCGAACAACTCATGGATTTTGCATGACGATAACGCACCTTCTCACCGAGCTACGATTGTGACTGACTTTCTCGCCAAAAACTCAACAAACGTGCTTCAGCAACCACCGTATTCGCCGGATTTGGCTCCCTGCGACTTGTTCCTCTTCCCAAAACTAAAATTGCCCCTTCGTGGCACCCGTTTTGAGTCGATTGAAGCCATAAAACAAAATTCGGCGCGAGAGCTAAAGTCCATCCCGGAAAGCGGCTATAAAAAATGTTTCGATAATTGGAAGTGCCGTTGGCATAGATGTATTGGAGCAAATGTAGCCTATTTTGAAGGCGACCAAATAACTTTTGACGATTAAATGTAAAAATGTTGTTTTAATTGAAAATTCCCGGTATTTTCTTGACAGAGTAGTATATATATATATATATATATATATATATATATATATATATATATGACCACAATTAACTCTACAGAAAAAGTTTTTAGGATATTCGGTCTAAAATGATTAGTCAAACACTTCTTATTCAATATAACTTTAAAGAGATCATATACACTACTTCGTGTATATACATAAACATATATATGTATATATATATATAATATAAATATATATATATATATATATATATATATATATATATATATATATATATAATATATATATGTCATGATTCTGGAAGAATTTATTTTCTTTAGTTTAAAATATATCAGAATAACATACACAAAATAAAATAATAACATAGAAAGAAATAAAGAGAGTTGAAAAAAATAGCTTATTAACCTGATAGAAATTAAAAACAATGCTATTTTTTCGGGTTTCTAACAGCTAACTAACTATAACATGTGACAGTTTTAGGTTAAAATGTTAGACATAGAACATAGATCATAGAACATAGAACATAGGACATAGAAGTTACAAAGTTATTTTCTTATTTCATCAAGTTTTTTTCTATTCAATTTTGATTCATCTTCAACGCAAACAAAGTCTCCAATTTTAAAATCATAATGGTTCCTATTCCTGTCGATCAGTCTTTTATTGTATTCATTATAGCGTACAGAATTTTTATATGCTATTTCTTTCGGTAAGTTTTCTCTTCAATAAGTTTTTCTGGAGCAATGGGATCAGTTCTGCCACAAAGTAAATATTCTGGGCTATATCCAGTTGTAGAATGGTCTGTTCTATTGTATTCTTCAATTCATTCATTGGCTATTTTCGTCCATGCCCTAGTTTTCTTTTCATGGTTCATATCTAATCTCAATATCGAATTGTGATAGAAAATTTATCATGTCACCCAGCTCTTTATATGGTCTTGTACGAATTATTTTCCGTCTAATGGCTTATGGTCAGTAACATCATTAAATTTATGTCCTTTTAGCCAATATTTCCCAAATTTAATTGCCTCTTTAATTGCCAGACATTCTAGGAATATTGCTTTCTTGTTTTTATTATTTATTCAGTTAGAAAAATAAGCTACGATTTTATTTCGCCATTAATCTGTATTTCCTTAAGAACAGCTCCTAGTCCTTGAATTCTGACGTCAGTACTTATAGTAGTATAAGCATTGGCTCAGAACAAAGCATGTCCTTAACCTTATTGAAAGCTTCCTGACAAGCCAATAACCAATTGAATTTTAAATCTTTTCTCATTAAATTATGCAACAGTTCTAATAATCTAGCTGAATCTTTTATGTATTTGTGATAAAAATTAACCCTACCCAATTATTGCCTTATCTTCTTCCGACTATCTGGTAGAGAAAAATTCTTAATGGAAATTAAATTGTCATTTATGGGTCGTACTTTATTGTTTCCTACAATATGTCCTAAATATTTGACTTCTTCTTCTGCAAAATTATACTTGATAAATTCCAGTCTGAATCCTTCATTATATATTGCTTTCAAGAGACTCTCCAAATGTTCTATATGTTGGTCAAATGTTGGAGAAAATATTAGAATATCATCTACATAATTTGGGCAGAATAAATTCAGGTAATATTTTCTGATAATATTATTCAATATACCTTGAAAAAAGGTAAACATTTCCATTGCCAGTGACCTGCGTCACAAAAGAAGTCTAATATCTATCTTTGATAAGAATAGAAATCGACCAAAAGGCAGAATTCACATCTAATGTAATAAAGAATTTTGCATTTCGGGTCTTGGCTAAGATTTCATCAATTAATGCGAAAGGCTGTGGTTCGGGAACAATTAATTTATTGAGTTCACGAAAATCAACACATAATCTGGTTTTAGGCCCTTCATCACTCTTATATGCTACAGTGACTGGTGATGCAAAAGGTGACGAGGACACCTCAATCAGATTCGCTTTCAACAATCTTTGTATTTGGAATTCTATCTTGTTTTGATCCTCCATTGAGCATCTTTATGGTTTTTTTGCTATAAATTTGTGTTCTAAAAGTTTTATATGTGCCCCATTATTTTGCACCTGACCAATATCATATTTGTGTTTTGCAAAAATATAGTCATATTTATTTATTGAAACTTCAATTTCATTTCTCTGATTTGTTTCCAAATGGTCTGATTTTGCTTCGAAAAGTTCTGTTTGTATCCCCTCATTGAAATTGATGAGTGTGATGATTGTTATCATTATTATTATTATTATGGACACAATCGATCTTTCTCTCTTCATTCATATCTAATCTTTGATAAATATTCAAATCAAAGTCTTGTTTCAATTGAAAATCGGAAATCAATCTATTCCGAGTAGAATATCATACTCGAAATTTTTCTCATTAACTAAAAAAGGAACAACTTCTTTTTTGATATTATTGATTCTCAATTTTGTAATTATTTTTCCTAAACAATTTCCCCTGCCACTGACTGTTTTGAATGTGTTTCTATTATCTTGAATGCGTAGACATAATTTTTCTGCTACTTTGGAATTCAGAAGACTAACATTTGAGCCCGAATCATAAATTCCATATACTTCATTATTATTTATAAACACCTTCAATTTTATCAATGGCAACAGACTTAGTTTTTTTGGTTGGAAATTGCTTCATTTAATCCATCCTGTACCCCAACATTGTTTACAGTTTTTATGTTACCGGGAACGTTCTTTTGTTCAAAATTATTGGATTTATTCCTTAGCCGACATAAAGTCTCCGGATAAAATCTATCTGAAAAACCATTCTTATCACAAATTGAGCATGGTTCCTTCTTAACTGGTTTTCTTTTTGTTGTTCGGAAGATTCATTCATTCTATGATTTTCTTTATTTTGATCGTTGTTATATTTTTTTGAACTTCCTAGCTTTCGAAACTCACCCAATAATTTCTCTAAAGTTACATTTGATCGATCAATTCTATCTTGTAAAATAATTGGCAAACTTATCACAATTAAATCAATTAATATGTCAGTTGGAAAATTATTTCGGAGATTTAACAACAAATTTTCTTTCCTAAAAGCTTAGTCAACTAAACTTCCTCCTATGTACCTAAATGAATACGCCTCTCTATGTTTATGCCAACTTGTTTGACAAAAACTCTCTAAGCAGTTAGTTACCTTTCCATATTTGAAAACTTTCGTCTAATCCTAATGTAATTAACTTAGAATCAAATCATTCTTTCGCTATTCCATCCATAAACAACCTTAAAATCAAAATTTTGTCTATATCTTCTTCTACTTCACAACGCGTGCATTCCATTAAAGCGCCTTATAAACTTTGTGTGATTTTATTGTGAGCACAGAACATAGAGTACCTTGGATATTAGTATACCTAGTTGAATGTTCTTCAAATCACATATTTCCAAAGACGGCATTTGGTAAGTCTATTTATTGTTAATTGATTTTATTACTGTTTTTCAATATGTAAAGTTGAACTGGTCTTATCTGAATTCTAATTACTTTTGAGGTTGTGCTACATGTTTTGAGAGTTTTTGAAACAATTTATTTAAATATTTCAAATAAATTGGCTTTTGAGAAGCTCTTGAAATTATTTTGTATATTTTTGAGATAGATTTAGTCTTCATAAATAAAAGAGAACAATACATTTTGTAATAAACAGGCCTTCGTACGTTTGTCCGAAGAGTTCAGTATGCATGCCTGGAACGAAACAATAAATATTTATTTTTTTATTAATTTTAATTGACAATTTATATTCGTTGGGTTTTCTTAATTCCATTTGATATTGTATAATGAGTTTCAATTTTAACGTCTATTGAATGTGAGCAGTGCTTATAAAGACAATAATTTAATTCTTAAAGTTTCTTGAATAAATTTTTTGAAATTAAAATTGTAGAAGACTAACAGATTTGATATCATTATTCTGGAAGAATTTATTTTCTTTTGTTTAAAATATACCAGAATAACAAACACTAAATGAAATAATAACATACAAGGAAATAAAGAAAATACCTTACTAACCTGGAAGAAATGCTATTTCTTCGGGTTTCTCAATTCACACTTGTAACAGCTAACTAAATATAACAAGTGACAGTTTTAGGTTGAAATTTTAGACATATAAAATAGATCATAGGACATAGAAGTTACAAAGTTGTTTTCCCTAAAAATAACAGTTTTATTTTTACATTCCCACACATAAAGTATGCACCTCTCATAACATGTTTGCGTTTTCACATGGGAGCAACTTATTTACAGGAAAATATTTATTGCTCTTTCTTTTATTTCGAATATCTATCTCATATATAGTGTTAGAAATTGTAATACCGTAGCTGCGCCCCAACCAACTATACCATATTCGTTTTGATAATATATTGACTAACTGTTTGAATTTTGGTACTGTACGCCTAAATAATTTTACAATATGTTCAATATGCTCATCCTATCTCAGCAATCGGTCGATGTACTCGCCCAAGTATTTTATTTTATCAGTCTCTTCGATAAAATTCCGAAAGTCACAATCATAGTCGCAGTTCTTTCTCTTGTGTATTTTAATTGTTTTTATATTTGGATAAGTTCGTCTTCCGAATGTTCAAAGTTAACAAAAGATTCTCCATTTTCTTACAGTTTACTGCCAATCCCTCCTCAGCTTTTTTAGTGACGCCCCTGAATATAAATACGGTATCGTCGGCATAAGCTACGACCTTGGTATCTGAATCAAATTTTAACTTTAGTAATAACTTTAGTTTAATATAAATATTAAAGAACAACGATATCATGAATGTATCCTGGGAAAAACCGTAGTTGATTGTTTTTTCATTACTGTTGACATTATTGACTTTTACTGTTTTAAATTTATGATAGATTGGGCCGTTGCTTGGTAGAAATCAGTTGTAATTGTCATTATAAAATAAAACACTTGTTTACATTTTCTACTTTATTTTTGGTATTGACGTACGTTTCGTCTTTGCTTGAAAGACTTCATCAGAATACGAAGTAACAGTTGTTGTACAATGAATTTATAAGATTTTTTACAGAAGGTGTACATGTGTTTTTAATTGTTCGTCGGGTTGGTTTTCTCAAAGAATATCCCCTTCAGAATCGTGTTCACTCGATCCCTTGTAAATATTGAATAGAGGGGTGTAATAAAAATCTATTTGTTCATTTACTAGGTTATTGCTGTTTTTATGTTTATTTATTTCGTAAATTTCCCATAAGTTCAATTTTAGACCTCTATTTTCAACAAGTAGAATTTCTATTTCTTTTGTGAAAGAATGGTTATTTTCAAGAAGGTGTTTAGCATAATGTGAATCTTTTTTATTTTTATCGAAACTTCTTTTATGTTCTGTTAGGCGTGTACCGAAATTTCTACCTGTTCTACAAATATAAATCTTTGGGCAATCTGGGCAAGTGAGTTTGTATACACCTGATAATTGAAGTTTATCCATACTGTTTTTATTGTTTTTGATGTATTTGCTAATAGGATTGTTTGTCTTGAAAGAGACTTTAATATTTTTTTTTTTGAGTAGGTTTTTTAGTTGAATACTAATGTGAGATATGTGAGGCTAACGTATTTGTGTTCAGATAGATGAGATGTTACTGGATAAATTTCTTTTATTGTGTTTTTGTGTATACGTTGGTTAATTGAATTATCTATTAGAGATGTATTATATCCATTGTTGTAAGCTATTTGTTTAATTATACATTTTTCTTTTTGGAAATTGACTTGGTTTAGTGGAATGTTCAATAAACGGTATATCATACTATGGAGAGCTGCTAGTTTGTGTTGGAATGGATGAAAAGAATTACGGTGTATAATGGTATCTGTTTGTGATGGTTTATAATAAAATGCGAAGTTATGTTTATTGTTTTCTCTAGTTATCGTGAGGTCAAGAAAGTTGATGGATTCATTATGTTCTATTTCTGAGGTGAAAACTATTTTTGGGTGGAGGTTATTTATAAAATTCTCAAATGTTGATATTTGTCTGTTAGTACCTACGAAACATGCAATTATATCATCCACATACCTATACCAATAAAGGATGTATTTTTTGAACGGATGTTTATGAATTTTGTTTTCTAGGAAATCCATGAAGATTTCCGCGAGTAAAGAGCTTAGTGGATTTCCCATGATTAAACCTTCTTCGCTAGTATATAAAGTATTGTTAAATTTGAAGAAATTTTGGTTTATGCAAATATTTAATAAGTGTATTATTTCTGATTTTATGACGGGGTTTACTTTGTTATAATTTAAAAGTTCTTCTATCAGTTTTAATGTTTCCATTGGGGGGACACTAGGAAAAAGGTTTTTAACATCCCACGAAATCAATTTTGCATTGTTAGGTGAAGTTATATCTTTAATTTTTTTAGTTAGTTCTGCTGAGTTTTTTATGGAATATTTAGATGAAAATTTGGTGTGTTTTTTATTATTTCAATGAGGTGTCTAGATAATTTGAAGGCCGGTGCTGTACAGTATGGAACTACGGGTCTGAAAATAAACATAAAAACAGCAATAACCTAGTAAATGAACAAATAGATTTTTATTACACTTCTCTATTCAATATTTACAAGGGATCGAGTGAACACGATGCTGAAGGGAATATTCTTTGAGAAAACCAACCCGACGAACAATTAAAAACACATGTACACCTTCTGTAAAAAATCTTATAAATTCATTGTACAACAACTGTTACTTCGTATTCTGATGAAGTCTTTCAAGCAAAGACGAAACGTACGTCAATACCAAAAATAAAGTAGAAAATGTAAACAAGTGTTTTATTTTATAATGACATTTACTGTTTTAGTTCGATCTTTCAAGTATGATCTGATTAGGTCACCAGCTTTACCTCTAACACCGCACTGTTCAATTTTTTGTGTAAAATGTCGTGAGAGACCCTATCGAATGCCCTTTCCAAGTCAACAAACATGTCGATTACCTTCTTGTTTCTATCAATAGACTCATACACAGTTTTTGTGATTTAAAATTTGGCGTCACTTCTACTAACTCTAGTCGTGGAACCGTATTGTCTATCTGATAGTAAGTATGATAAGTAAGTTTATTAAAGAAATCTGGTTTCAAGACACTTTTCAAACATCTTTGCTTTGGTATCTATTACAGATATAGGTCGATAATTTCCGACTTCAACCTTGAATCCCCTTTCGAAAGTTGGAGAAACAATGTTCCGTTGTAACGCTATCTGAAATTCAACCTTCACCATAGACATGTTCAAGATATATTCCATAAGTTTCGAAATTTGAGGGGATATTTGCTTAAGAGTACTTGGTTGAATGGAATCCGGATCAAGAGCGTCATTAGTTCTGAGCGTGCTATAGTTTCGTTCCAATGTCCATAATGTTTTAATTTTGAGCCGAAAATGGTCTTAAACGACTAGAATCCACTTCCTGATTAAGAATCCGAGGTGAAATTTAATTCCTTTTTGCGGGTCCAGTCCGTAAGCACGAGATCTGTCGAAAGGAAAAAGTTAGAGTCTTTAAATTTTCAGGTTAGTCTAAGAGTCCGAATATCTCGGTTAAGTTCGTTAATGGGCGAAATCCGTGCGGTTGATTTGCAGTTATTGACATTTGAAATCTTTCCTTATTTTTTTTCGATATTTTCGGAACTGCTGACCCGATCGATTCGAAATTTGGAATTAAATGAAGACGCGCAAGTTTTTGCCAAATTTTATGGGGATCAGGTTATTAGAAAATTACAAAAATATATTTTGTGAGCATAGATTTTTTTCTCTCCATATTTACAGAACTGATAACTCGAGCGATTTGAAATTTGGTATTAAGGAGAAAAATGTTGGCGCTCAATATTATGAAAATTTTGTGGGATCGTGCTATTAGAAAATTAATAAAAAAATATTATCTGAGCAGAGAATTTTTTATATTTTTGAAACCGTCAACTCGAGTGATTTGAAATTTGATATTTAGAAGAAGAATGGTGCAATTAAAAGATTAAATACATATTTTGTCACCAGAGCGGCGTCAAGCGAGTTCATTACTTAGATGGGTGACCGCTTTTGCTATGAAAATGTACGCAAAAGCTCCTGACTTCACAGCAGTGCTTTTCTGAAGTTTTTTCAGCATTGCAACAACTGATAAACCGTTGAGTTTTTACCCAAGATATGGCATATAGTTAAAATGTTTTTCAAATAAGCTATCTAATAGGACCTAGGATTGTACTTATTGAGGAAAGAATTACATTCTACAAATAATTGAATTGATTTATTTGAAAATCATCGATTAATATACTGAGTGGCAGTTATTTGATAACCAACGGAAATATTTGCCATATATTCATTAATAATGGTATAGGGTCTTTATAAATGACCGTAACCGTTGGCTCTGGTCGACCCCGCTGTTGCACGAGAGAGATAAAATTCGAAAGATTCATAACGATAGAAGATATAAACTGCAATCCAAAAAACTATATTCTTCGTCGTCCAATGCTTCCCTTTCCCTGAATTTCTCTTAACGTGACTCAGGTATTCAAGTTTTCGTTTTTTTACTTGGTACAAGATCTCCTTCTCCTTGTTGAATCTGCGGAGAACTTCTACATTCGTGATGTGGTCAACCCATGAGATCTTCAGAATACGACGGTACAACCACATCTCAAACACCTCTAATTTCTTGCAGGACGCTTCTGTTAATGTCCATGCTTCGACACCATACAAAAGCACTGGAAAGATATAGCACCTCAGTAGTCTTATTTTGGTCTTCATAGCTGAAGTACTCGTAAAAAGCTTTTTCATTTTGAGGAAGGCACTTCGAGCTTTCTCGATTCAACATTTCACCTCAATGGAGTGATCCCAATCTTCGTTAACGTTCGTTCCTAAGTAAGTATAGCTGGTGACTCTCTGTACAAACATGTTGTTGATCTTCAATTGAGCGGTAGTTCTTTATTCTTTGAAATGATCATGAATTTCGTTTTCTTCACGTTTAGATGTAGTCCATATTTTTCACTCACATTTACTATCCTATCCATTAACCTCTGCAACCCATGTATATCATTCGCCATAATAACGGTGTCGTCTGCATATCTCCATTCACAACAATGCCATCCCCACTCTCCTCAAGGGCTTCCTTAAATATGTACTCTGAATAAATATTGAATAGCAATGGGGATAACACGCATCCCTGTCGAACTCCTCTCCTTATCGAAACTTCATCAGACACCTCATTTTCCACTCTAACAGATGAAGTTTCTCTCCAGTAGAGATTGGCAATGATTCTCAAATCCTGTCCTTCCAACCCGGCCGATTCCAGAACTTTCATCATTTTATTGTGCTGCACATGATCTAACGCCTTCAGATAATCAACGAAGCAGGCATAGACATCGTGGTTAACGTCTCTGGCACGTTGAATTAAAACCTGTATACTGAACAGTGCTTCTCGAGTGCCCAAGTCACTTCGAAAGCCGAACTGAGTTTGCCCTATTTGATCCTCACAAGTTTTATATATTCTTCTGTGGATGATTTTCAGAAAGAGCTTGAGAGCATGACTAACAAGACTGATGGTGCGGAATTCTTCACAACTTTTGGCGTTTGACTTCTTTGGAATAGTCACGAAAGTGGCTTTCAGCCATGCATCTGGTATTACTCCAGAGGAATAAATCTCATTGAAAACATCGGTGAGCCATTTCACATCCTCTTCTTCCTCAATAAGTTTTAAGAAGTCCCCTCTGATGTTATCGGGACCTGGAACTTTCCTATTTTTCAGGTTCTTTATGGTTCGTCTAACTTCATCCACTGTTATCGGAAGGAAATTCCCCAGAGTGTAAGTGGGTGGGTTGATTGATCGACTTGGGTCATTGAAAAGTCCTGTTATGTATTCTTGCCAAACCTTTATTTTTCCTGAACGATCCAGTATGATATTACCATTTTTATCCTGTATTTTTCCGCTAGTATTCGCTGTCATCACTCCTGTCATATCTCTTATCCTTTTGTGCATATTGAAAGAGTCGTATTTTTTCTCTAGTTCTTCAATTTCTGCGCACTGGCCTGCTATCCAGTTTTACTTGGCCACTCTTATTTTTTTTTTAATTATCTTTTGAATTTGTTGATAATCCCTCTTGCTATTCTGGACGGCCCTTCGTCTGTTCATGAGTTCCAAAATCTCATCTGTCATCCAGGATTTATTTTTGATCTTTTTCGTAGTCAGAAACTCATTGCCGATCCTTTCAAACGCCTCAGATAACCTCGACAGAGACGATTCCACATTATTCGCTGAATTCCTTATTTCGTGAACTTCTTGGGATATTTTTTCAGTTATTTTTTTCCTTGTTTCTTCTTGTCCGATTCTACTCATATTCCACTTCTTTTTTTCAGAAGCCCTCTTCAATTTTTTAAATCTGAGTTTAAATTTAGCACAGAGAAGATTGTGATCAGATGAAATGTCGGCTCCTGGATATGTTTTCGTAGTAATGTAGCTGTTACGGTATCTTTTATTTATTAGCAGGTAGTCTATCTGATTTCCTACTACATGGCCTTGTTCATCTTGAGGTGAAATCCACGTATATAGTCTTCATGGTTGTTCAAACATTGTATTCAGAACAGAAAATTGTTCTTCCATTACAAAATCCTTGAGTCTTTCTCCACGCTCATTTCTCGTCCCCAGTTCGAATCGCCCGATTAATTCTTAACTCTCACCTTTACCAATTTTAGCATTGAAATCCCCCAATATGACAGTTATATCTTCATTCTTCAATTACTTTAAAATGCCTGATAAAGTCGAGTAAAATATTTCTATCTCTTCTTCAGGTCTATCTGAGGTAGGTGCATAAAGCTGAATCAGATTCAATTTTATAGGTGCAGTTTTTAGTTCCAAAAATATTATTCTGTCCAAGATAGCCGTAAAACTTATGTCGTATTGGGACATTTTAGGGGACAATATAATTCCGACACCATTTACATGCAGATTATTCTCACCTCCAGAGTAAAAAACCTTATGATCTTCCACTATACATCGACCACTCCCAGGCCACCTCATCTCGCTCACTCCCAGGATATCAATGTTCAATCTGTCCATCTCCAAAATTGCATTATGTAGTTTTCCCGCTTGAAACATTGTTCTCACATTCCATGTACCCTACATCAAGTTTCGGTTTGTAATCTTCATTTTTTCTTCATCATCATCTGCGTTTTTACAAGGTTTTCGCTTGATGACGACCTGAGAAGCCTTGTACCTTCTTCTGCCGGATCTTGGCCTCCGAAAACCATGATCAGTGTCGTCCATATTCAAGAATAAACATTTTCTAATGAATGAATTTTCTAATGACACAAAACCTCATAAAATTTTGCACAAACCTGGGCGTCATCATTATACTCCCAACAACCAAATTTAAAATCGATCGAGTCAACAGTTTCGAAAATAAAAATTCTGTGGTCACATAATATTTTTTTATAAATTTTCTTATGGTATGATGCTCACGGAATTTTGCACAAACTTGAACGTCGACATTCTTTTCACAGGTACTGAATTTGAAATCGATGAAGTCTACAGTTTCGAAAATAAAAGAAAAAATCCCTGCTTACATTATATTTTTATATGAATTTTCTAACGGCACGATCCTCACGAAGTTTTGGACAAACTTGAGCGTCATCATTCTACCCTTCAGTAGCAAATTTCAAATCGATCGAGAAGTAAGTTCCGAAAATATAGAGAAAAATGTTCTCTGCTCGGAATTTTTTTTTTATTTACTAATAGCGTGATTCTTACAAAATTTTGCGCGTCATCATTCTTCATCTCAATCTGAAATTTCAAGTCGATCGGGCCAGTAGTTCCGAAAATATCGAAAAAATAAGGAAACATTTCAAATGCAGTAGCTCCGAAACCACTGTATCGATTTCACCCATTAACGAACTCAACCATGATATTCGGACGCTGTATCTACCCCGAAAATTTAGACTCTAGCTTTTTGCGTTCGGCGGTTATCGTGCTTGCGGACTTGACCGACCGGACCGACATTATTGAATTTAACATCACGGAGTCGAACCCAGTCGTTTGAGACCACTTTTGGCACAAAAATCGAAAATTACAGAATTAGAACGAAACTATAGCACGATTTTCCCTTGAACATGCGCACAATAAGAATTTCTTTATAATGAAACGATACGCCACTGCTTTGTTGTCCAACAACGAAGACAGTTCGGGAGATATCACGAAAGATCAGGATGCTTCTGAAAAATTGGAATGAAATGAGAAATTACTTTGTTTTCTAACACATTTATTTACTGATTATACAGTGACTCGAGTTTCGTAGTATTACTACATTTCCAAATTGAATAAACAAATTATGTCTCAACTATTATACCGAGTGTCCCACGAATACGTGAGAATATTTTTAGGAATCGAAATTCACATTTGCAATTTCGGAGTTAAGCTTTGACTAGAGAGATCCCATATACATACATATACGTATATGTTGGTTTAAAACGTGTGATGACGTTGTCCGATGCCTAGATTCCATTGTTTGCGATCTTCCTATTGTTCTGTTTGTAAGTTTCGATGGCTCATTGCCTTTCGTATTCCCTCCATCCAGCTCTTTCTTGGTCTTCGTCTTCTTATATTTGGTATCCAGTCCATCGTTTGTTTCGGCAGTCGTGTTTGTCCCATTCGTTGACATGTCCATACCAGATCTCTGTATCATCGATTGTTGTGCCTTGTACTCCCATTTGATGATGAATTTCCTGGTTTCTTATTCTAGATATTCTAGCCGATCTCCTCAACGCATCCATCTCTGCAGCTTCTATTCTCTTCTTATTTCTTTCTTTCAGTCTCCATATCTCAGATCTAGAGAGACGACTCTGTAAATTTTTTGAGATTCGTGGGACTTCCGGTTTCACTCGAAGGGACACCAACTTTCGCTTTTCAAATGGGGAGCCCCATATTTTATGATAAAAATGATTCCTTATAAAATTCTGAATTGTTTTACTGTCAAATTTTCGAATTCCTATCAGAAAATTCTTTTTTAATGTAAAATTGCGAAAAAAAATTGAATTTGGCCTTCTGCTGAAACATGGATATCTTCAAGGTTTTTCATCGAAAAAATGTCGTTTTTAGGCGAGAAGTAATAATAATGCTTCTGTCACAATAGCCAGAATAAAAAATCAGGATAATGTCGAAAACGTGAAAACTCAAATTTTTCAAATTAGAACCCCATTTTTTCTAATAGCCATAATGGAATCTGCGTTGAAAAATAATGTAGGTGTGGAAATAACACCAATGCTGTAAAATCAATACTTTCTGAGATATGCAGTGGCGATCACACTTCCTAATATCAATCTTCTCAAGAATAGAAACGAAACTGGAAATTAAGTGTTACTATGAGTACAATCTGAAATAAATGTTCAGTATGTCCTCCCATATTCTTCAAAATTTCTCCAAATTCTTAGGACCTTACTTTTCGTCATCCCAGGTACTTCGGGAGTATCAATTAAACACGAATGAATATTATCTGAGATAATTCAAGATGTACATATCTGGGTGTGAAACACTTGTCGGAATGAAATAAAAAATTGGAAATATCAAAGAAGGAATTTTATTAGTAGAAGTGAATAATTTAAATCTACAATAATTTTCTTTCTGGGAAAAAAAATTCGAAATCACGTTTTCAAAATTGACAACATTGACAACGCTTTTGTGACCTCCTGTATTATGATTTTAAATTCTGACTATTGTTACAGAAGCATTATTCCTACTTCTCGTGGAAGCCTAAAAACGACATTTTCTTGAAATCCTTGAAGAATTTTCTGACGGAAATTCGAAAATTTGACATTGAGATAACTAAGAACTTCATAAGGAATCTTGTTATCATGAAATATGGGGCTTCTCATTTGAAAAACAAAAGTTGGTGTCACTTTTGGTGAAACCGGAAGACTACGAATCTCAGAAAATTTACAGGAGTCATCTCTACGAAATTGCCAACGTGAATTTCGATTCCTTCCCGAAAATATTCAAAAGATATTCGTGTGACATCCGGTATATACTATGTATTTGTTGATGGTATCGGCAAAACTTCGAAAAGTGGGGTTCGCCACAGGTCCGTCGGCTCATTTAATAGTTTTATTATCAGTTCGTGCTTTTTGTATTTATGGTTTTTTGTGGATTCCAGGATATCTAGTTTTTTCCTCTCGCTTTCACATGCAATATTTCAAGATTGTTCAATTCTGAGAAGATATGATCGGTTTCGAAAAAATGTTTCGCAACATTGGAGTTATCTTTCCGGTTCCTAAATGCAGATCTATATTAATTGTGGAAAGATCTTCCGGTTTGTCCTATATATACGCTGCAGCACTGTTGACAACTTAATTTATAGACTCCAGAATTATTCAGCCGGTTGTTTTTGTCTTTTGCATTAAAAAAGAGGTTGGAAATTTTATATGAGATTGTGTTATCATGTTAATTTTTACAAGCTTTGTGCTATTTTTTGTGAGACTGGTCCAAAATATATATATTTTTTTATATTTTTATAACTTTCTTCCAAATGTGTAACAGTAATAGTATTTCATCTTTCTCGAATATTTCATAACTTGTTGTGCTTCTGAAAGGAAGTCGATATCAACTATATTGAATATTTTTTTCTGAGAAGAATTGGGGAAAAGCTTTTTCGGAATTGTTATTGTTTCACGCTTCGAAGGCTTTCGACACCATAATATTTTTTTTATCTTGAGGCGATATTCGCGATCGAATAAACGAGATATCGGTGGCCTTATGTTAGCGGAAAGTTAGTGAAAAAAATTGTAAAACATCACTCAATATTAAGCACTCAATTTGTTCTAATTCGTTCCGAAAAAAGGTTTTTCAAGCACCATTATAGTTTTTGAGTATCTTGCATTTATATGATTTGATGCTGACGTCACAACTCATCATCAACATTTTCAGGTTTCGGAAAATTTTTAATGCCAACATTTATAACCAATTTTCTAATTTGTGCTGTTGAAATGATTTTCATTTCTTCGCATTAATAATTTTGGGTGCCCAGATCAGACTTTCTAGTCAATATTTAATACTGAATTTATTCCGTTGAAGTAAATGAAAAAATTTAAAAGCAATATTTTATTGCAGAAATGGATTCGAATGGATACTAAAGATAATACGAATAAGTTATTTTAAATATTCAGTCCTCTTCAGATCTTCCTAGGATATCTAATACATTCTTAATATCGAATTCAAAATCATAATATACATTCTGTCAAGAAAGTACCGGGAATTATCGATTTAAATCTGGCGGGGCAATGAGGCAGGTAAAATTTTTTTTCCTAGGTTGGTACCACTGTCCTTAATTACTATGCCAAGCTTGAGCGGGATCTGTCAACTAGTGTGTTTGCAACAGCTGATTAAGTCAGTCGATGTCAGAGTGCGTGCCGATTTTTACTATGAGTGATTACGTTGAGCAAAGAATTTGTTTAAAGTTTTGTGTTGCAAATGAATTTTCGTGTGCCGATGCATTGAAAATGCTGCAAAAGGCCTTTGGTGATAATGCTCTATCGAAAACTCGTGCATATCAGTGGTACAGAGCCTTCAAGGACGGTCGTGAAGTGGTCGCCCATCGACGGCTTCGATCGAAAATAACGTCGATAAAATTAAGGAAAGGGTGCTGGAAAACCGTCGTACCAGCTTGAGAGAGATAGCACATGATCTTAAGATATCCCACGAGTCCGCACGTACGATTTTGATTGATATTTTGGGCATGAGAAAGGTGGCCGCACGACTCGTACCGAAAGACCTGAATTTTCTTCAAAAACGTCATCGCGAACAGGTTGCTTCAGACATGCCGGATCGCTGTAATTCCGATTCTACATTCATGGAACGCATTATAACTGGTGATGAGACCTGGGTCTACGAGTACGATATGCAAACAAGCCAGCAATCATCGGAATGGGTGGCAAAAAATGAGCCGAAACCGAAAAAACCACGCCAAAGCCGCTCCAAAATGAAGGTGATGCTCATTGTTTTCTTCGATATCCGTGACGTGGTGCACTACGAATTCGTTCCAGAGGGTCAGACGGTAAACAAGGAGTATAACCTAGGCGTTATGAAACGTTTGCGTGAGCGTATCCGTAAAAAGCGGCCAAATTTGTGGGCGAACAACTCATGGATTTTGCATGACGATAACGCGCCTTCTCACCGAGCTACGATTGTGACTGACTTTCTCGCCAAAAACTCAACAAACGTGCTTCAGCAACCACCGTATTCGCCGGATTTGGCTCCCTGCGACTTTTTCCTCTTCCCAAAACTAAAATTGCCCCTTCGTGGCACACGTTTTGAGTCGATTGAAGCCATAAAACAGCGCGAGAGCTAAAGTCCATCCCGGAAAGCGCCTATAAAAAATGTTCCGATAATTGGAAGTGCCGTTGGCATAGATGTATTGGAGCAAATGGAGCCTATTTTGAAGGCGACCCAATAAATTTTGACGATTAAATGTAAAAATGTTGTTTTAATTGAAAATTCCCGGTACTTTCTTGACAGAGTAGTATATTCGAAAGAGCAGTCAATTTCTCAGTTCCCATTGTACTTCTTAAATCAGTTTTAAGGGTAGAATAATTTCTTCTCGGCGCGGCCGTCGATGCTGGTAACGTACAAAATATTTTGAGTAATTTAAATATGTTAGGAAATAACAGAACATCAAATTCAGAAAGTACTGAGATTGCACTAAGTTTTGTACAGGGGGGCTACAAAAGTTTTCGATGACATTTTTTTCTACATAAAAACATTTATGAATAAAATGAACTTACTTCATTTTAAAATTATTTTATCTAAGAACGGAGCACTTTCGACCTAGGTCATTATCAGGGTTCCCTGGAAGGGCAAATATTGTTATTACAAATACAAGTAAGAAGACAGTATTAATAACCCGTCCAGAAATAATATTACAGGTAACATGTGAACAGGTGCAAAATTGAAAAAGATAAAATTATAAAAACATTATTCAGAGACAAAGACGCTCGTCCGTCAACTTTACTGAACTTGTCAAAACAAGAAATAGACAGACTAGTAGAATTTCATTTTTTACATTTTGATGTTAAAAAAACATGGTAATAAATTAATTAAAGCTGGCAAACGAGCTGCGCCATCGCTCCGAGAACAAGGGCGTAACATTTTGGGGAACAACGTAAAATAACGCCAAATATAAAATCGGCTGAAAAATAACAAAACATCGAATAGGTATAAAAAAGTACAAAAAAGGTTTAAAACTTTCTAGTACTTTTTTTATACCTTCTAATTGTTTTAGTTTTCAGCTAATTTTATATTAAGCGGTATTCTACATTGGTCCCCAGAATGTTACGTCTCTGTTCCCGGATCGATGGCGCAGCTCGTTTAACCGCTTGTCATTCATATGTTACTATGTTAACATCAAATTGTGATGGTGGCACAGTGAGCATAGACGCTGGCTATTGTATCAGAGATTGTGGGTTCGATTCCCGATGCAGCAATGGGTGTTTTTGTGTGCGTTAGGAAAATTATATTTATATATCAGTGAATCGTATAATAATAAAAATTGTCCAAAGTCCATGAATGATTAAGTGTGAAAGATTGATTACAAAATACTATTGTCTGGCTACATAACCTCAGAGTTGGGGCCATCAAAAAGATGAATGAATGAATCAAGTGGTGTAAAAATGAAATTCCACTAGTACTGTCTATTTCTTATTTTGACAATGAGTTGGCGGACAAGCGTCTTTGTCTCTGAATAACATTTTTATATTTTGAACTTTTTGGTTGACTTCCTGATCGCTTTTTGTCTAGTTGCCAACTGATTTAGAAATTTGAATTGTGTTTCGTCTTAAAGAAATGCATTCGATTCCAAAACAATAGAACTCCCTTTACAGCTAGTCGGATCTTCTTCTACTTATGTTAGGTCTTAGGCCTAGTCGGATCAAAGCCCTAAATTTATAAGGGAACTGGTGTAATGAGTACCTTGCAACTATCTGTTTAATTCCTAGATTTCAGTACAGAAAATCTACTGAATTATAAAGAAATCGATTCCAAATTAAACAGTATGATGTTTAATCACTGCATATCTAAATTTAGGGAGGTAATTTCTAACTTTTATTTTTACGCTCAGTGAAAAATAGTGGTGATCAAGAATCATACAAAAGAATACTGGTCCACAGAGATAGGAAACCTCAAAATTGACAACATATTTACAGAAGGAAACTTCAAATTTCAAATGGAAATTTGTAAAAATGACCACCTGTCGATGTATGTGTACTATATGCGATACAAATAAAAAATTTGATGAGCAATAACGTTTCTTCTTAGGAAAGTAATGCGGCATCAAATAAGAAGTAAAACAAACCATATTTTTTAGTTTTCTCGAAAGTCCTCAAAAGGCCGTCCCATTTGAGGACCGTTCCCAAAAAGAACTATTCTTGCCTCGGCCATTCGAGGACCGTCCTCAAATGGGCGAAATGTCCCTGAATGGACCAATTCATGCTCCGAAATGTCCCCAAAAAGACCGATTCGCATACATATATGTATATACATATATTGTCATAGAATTTACAGTTAAATTAAATAATTACATGAATATACTACTCTGTCAAGAAAGTACCGGGAATTTTCAATTAAAACAACATTTTTACATTTAATCGTCAAAATTTATTGGGTCGCCTTCAAAATAGGCTCCATTTGCTCCAATACATCTATGCCAACGGCACTTCCAATTATCGAAACATTTTTTATAGGCGCTTTCCGGGATGGACTTTAGCTCTCGCGCCGAATTTTGTTTTATGGCTTCAATCGACTCAAAACGGCTGCCACGAAGGGGCAATTTTAGTTTTGGGAAGAGGAAAAAGTCGCAGGGAGCCAAATCCGGCGAATACGGTGGTTGCTGAAGCACGTTTGTTGAGTTTTTGGCGAGAAAGTCAGTCACAATCGTAGCTTGGTGAGAAGGTGCGTTATCGTCATGCAAAATCCATGAGTTGTTCACCCACAAATTTGGCCGCTTCTTACGGATAAGCTCACGCAAACGTTTCATAACGCCTAGGTAATACTCCTTGTTTACCGTCTGACCCTCTGGAACGAATTCGTAATGCACCACGCCACGGATATCGAAGAAAACAATGAGCATCCCCTTCATTTTCGAGCGGCTTTGGCGTGGTTTTTTCGGTTTTGGCTCATTTTTTGCCACCCATTTCGATGATTGCTGGCTTGTTTGCATATCGTACTCGTAGACCCAGGTCTCATCACCAGTTATAATGCGTTCCATGAATGTAGAATCGGAATTACAGCGATCCAGCATGTCTGAAGCAACCTCTTCGCGATGACGTTTTTGAAGAAAATTCAGGTCTTTCGGTACGAGTCGTGCGGCCACCTTACTCATGCCCAAAATATCAATCAAAATCGTACGTGCGGACTCGTGGGATATCTTAAGATCATGTGCTATCTCTCTCAAGCTGGTACGACGATTTTCCAGCACACTTTCCTTAATTTTATCGACGTTATCTTCGATCGAAGCCGTCGATGGGCGACCACTTCACGACCCTCCTTGAAGGCTCTGTACCACTGATATGCACGAGTTTTCGATAGAGCATTATCACCAAAGGCCTTTTGCAACATTTTCAAAGCATCGGCACACGAAAATTCATTTGCAACACAAAACTTTAAACAAATTCTTTGCTCAACGTAATCACCCATAGTAAAAATCGGCACGCACTCTAACATCGACTGACTTAATCAGCTGTTGCAAACACACTAGTTGACAGATCCCGCTCAAGCTTGGCATAGTAATTAAGGACAGTGGTACCAACCTAGGAAAAAAAATTTTTACCTGCCTTATTGCCCCGCCAGATTTAAATCGATAATTCCTGGTACTTTCTTGACAGAATGTATTGAGGAAAAGACTCACCGTTGTATATAAGTTGACTCGTTAGAGTGTAACCAGACCAAAATTAATTAAATAATATCTATTATGATAGAAATATTGATAATTAAATTCATAAGAAAATTTGATGAAGACAGTTCTTTTACGGAAAAGATATGTTGATGATGTAATTTGCATTTGATCAGATTCCATTAGACAATCAGAAATGTTTTCGAATTTATTGAATTCATTTTTCAATTCTGGCAAATTTATTATTGAAATTGAAAATTCCTAAAAATCAATAAATATTTTAGATATTCAGATCACAAGAATTGGTAATTCGCTTGAATTTTATAGAAGATTCACGTACACAGATTCATTAATACATAACAACAGTTACCGCCTTCATAATGTCTCCTTTTCACGCCTCTATACATAGGTAACTATCAACCCCTCTCTCAATAGAAAACTGCAACAAATAAATCAAAAATTTGAAGTCATTAGCGTCAAACATAATCCATATCATAAACTTCATAGCACAAATAAGTAACAAAATTTGCAATAGACTGAAACAAAAAAATATTTATACTATTTGTACAAATAAGGAAATCTTAGGTTCACTCTTAGTCAATAGCAAACACTGTCATGAAAAATGTGAAAAAGCGGTATATACAAATTATATTGTATTGAATGCTTTGCATTTTACATAGGTCAGATACGACGATCCATGAACATAAGGGTAGAAGAACATAAAAAAAGTATATTGCTTAATAAAATAACATCTGGTTTTTCATAACATTGTATAAAAAGCAACCATTTTATGGATCTCAGTAGAACTGAGATTTTATACGTAGGTAATAGAAGCAGAAGAATGGACCTTTTAGAAAGTTTGGAAATTTGTTTTGCACCTGAAAAGAAACTACCAATCACAAATGAACAACTTGAGTTTAATTTATCACTATTTGTCCTACCTGTAAATGATTAGGACCGAACCAACACTTAATTTTCATACTCCTCAAAATTTCACCTGTTATCTACATTACTATTATAAATAGAATTTTAAGTTCTGTTCTCTTCAGTTTTGAAAATGGGCTAAAACCTCGATATATTTTTGTCAACCGACATGTAAACAGTGAAACTCAAGGCAAATTGTCTTTATTTACTTTATTAATTTAAGAATGTTTCACCAAGTGATATGCGAGAAATCAATATCAAATGTCCTATTTTAACAAGACAACGTACGCACTTATGAGACTTGTCAAAGTATGAACATTCTCCAACAAGCAGACGGTAATGTTTTTCCGTTGGCCACCTCACTCACCGAATTTAAATTCCATCAAATATGTGTGGAACATGACGAAAAGGGACTGTTTCACCATCCTATTTCTTTGAAATATTTACACAATCATTTTACGATTCTATGCATATTTCAGGTTCTCAATGATATGTATCTTGTTACATTGAAATACTGAGTTCAGAATACAACATTCCCGAACTATATTATAATTTAATTGAATATCATTTTACCTGCTTTAGTGTGCATTAAACTATGATTCTCTTCCTGAAAATTTTCTCCATATATGGAGAATCCTCCAGTTCCGTTGCCTTTCGTAATATCACCACTTTCCAAGTACTTATTCTTAACGATCCTGTGCACAGGACAACCTTTGTAAC
Organism: Megalocaria dilatata; assembly: GCA_034642435.1. NCBI lineage: Eukaryota > Metazoa > Arthropoda > Insecta > Coleoptera > Coccinellidae > Megalocaria > Megalocaria dilatata. The sequence goes on from CM067855.1 coordinate 86,396,640, forward strand.
TGAGCTCGTGGCTACCGCTTACAATGTCCAGAAAGTTCTGTACTGTGACAGGTACATGATCCCTGTACAACTCTACTATCAATTTACCAAGATATTCTCCACCCTCTACTTGAAATTCCAGGAAACATCTAAAACAGATAAGATTCAATTCAATTTCCATTTATTTTTATTTATTTGGTTTGTGCCCACATATACGCGATGACTTTAAAAGTATTACTCCCAGAAGTTGGTCTTTCTTCAACTTGATATTTTAGCAATGTGGTAGTGTCTGACATTACGTTGACACGTTGAAAAATTATATTGTGATCTAGTCCGAAAAGGAATTGAATAATAAGAAGCGGTTTTTCACTTTACAGACGGATTATAACAAACTTTGAATATCAAAACAGATTCAATTTGTTAATCTCCTACAATTTTAGTTTCAAAAAATTTTATTCAAAAACTTTTAAAATCAAATTAATGTTTTATAAGCACTGCCTATATTTAATAGACGCAAAAAATCAAAACTCATTATACCATATCAAATGGAATAAAAAACCCAACAAATATAAATTGTCAATTAAAATTAATGAATAAATAAATAAATATTTCAATGTTTCGTGCCAAGCATGCGTACCTGAACTTTTTAGACATGCGCACTATGCCTGTCTAAAGAGTTCAGGTGCGCATGCTTGGAACGAAACATTGAAACATTTATTTATTGATTTCAATTGAGAATTTATATTTGTTGTTTTTTTTTACTCTCATTATATATTGTATGATGAGTTTTGATTCAATACGTCTATTAAATATTAGCAGTGCTTATAAGATATTAATTTAATTCTAAAAGTCTTTGTATAAAATTTTTCGAAATTAAAATTGTAGAAGACTAGCAGATTGAATCTGTTTTGATATTCAAAGTTCGAAAATGAAATGATATAATATTAAAAAAGGTGATTCTGATTTTCACGAATTTTTATTTATTTAATACAACAATGGTTTCGCTATCACAGTAGCATTTTCAGGTAGGTGGTATCTTACAATTTGATATTGATATGGTTGGTGCTCTCGTAGCTGAGTGCACTCGAATTCACGTCTAGGCATCGATAAAATGAAACGGTTGATATCTGCTTGTGGCACCTTTATTATTTATTGTTATAATTACATTCAAATTTCGATCGAGGACTGAGTCCTATAAGATCCAATATAAAAATAAAGAAAAATTAATATAATAAGAGCAGATCAGAATACAAAATCAAAAATCCCAAAAAAAAACAAAATTGAACTGAGTTCACTCAGTCTTATAAAAACAATCCACCAAGGAGATATACACAAATTATCTATATAGCATTAAGCCCATTCTTGAAAATATTAACCGAAAGGAAATTGATACTAAATGAAATTGAATTTTGTTTATCACTAATCGAAAATGAATTTCCATCAATTAAAGACCGAATCCATCAAATACGAAGGGGAATTCACTGCACTAGTGAGCAAAGGGTTCCATTTTCGAACGCTCTATTAGGCAAAAAGTTCCCTCTCGCAGTTGCGCTAAAATTTTGTTGTTTAAATTGACAATTATGACCCCGTAGCCGGCTATCACTGCTGAGTGTGAAGAGGTGTGAGAGATCACAACCAACTAACGTTCAGTACAAGATACGTCCAGACAAGGTCACCACGAAGCCTTCTATGTTCAAAAGTTAACATATTTGACATTACTAAACGATGCTCAAAAGAAAATCTTACGCGATTGGACGACAACCTCGTAGCAGCTCGCTGCATGGATTCGAGAAGGTTTCGGTCCTGCACTTAATCGACACTACACACAAGTCCCGCATACTTCAAAATGGGTCTTAGGTAGATTTTGTAGAGTTTTATTGCAATAGGAAAGCCAAGAAAACTGAACGACCTCCGAAACAAGTAAATAGATGTATTTGTTCTCCTACAAGCCGACGCTGTATGTTTGGAGCAGCTTAAATCCGCTGCAATCACTACTCCAAGGTCTAAATCGGAGTCTACCCTCGATAGAGCTTTTCCGTTGATGAAATACTGCAATTGAAGTTTATGTTCAACAATGTGCAAGACGACACATTTAGAGATATATTCAGCGTGAGCAACCAACGATGGCTCCATTCAGTTAGAATGTTAAGGTCATCTTGAAGCTGCTGTCTCTCGCTACCGGTATCTCCATATATGTTTGTGTCGTCCGCCAAAAAGGAATAGTCCAGCCAAAATAGTTGCTATCCATTCGAATAAGTCACTTCGAATACCGACGTGTTCCAGCTTGTGCAGCAACCGCCGATTAAAGTAGGAGATTCATTTCATACGTGTGTCATTTGATTAACTCCGGAATTGAAAGAAATATATTTTGATGCCGAAGAAGATGTGATGTTTAAGAATTATTATAATATTTAACTGATTTATTCACCCGCATACGTGAGAACAGTATTTGGACAAAAATCAACAGAACTACAGGATACGGTAGAACATTCAAGAAACAGCAAAGAGAATAAAAAGGATTTCAAGAGGATAAAGGAGGATTTTGTGCTGAATAATTTTGATGGTAAGAGTGTTTCAGTAAATTTATGGTTAAAAAAATTCGAGACGGAATGCACCCGTTGTGAAGTAAAAGACGATAGAGCCAAAATTTTGATTTAACGGTTATTTCTGGATGGAGTAGCGACAGAATGGTTTGATTCTGAATTAATTACATTAAGTTTAGACAAAAGTTTTCAAATATGGAAAGATAACTGCTTAGAGAGTTTGTGTGAAACGAGTTAGCATAAATATAGACACGCGAATTCATTTAGGTACATAGGAGGAAGTTTAGTTGACTACGCTTTTAGGAAAGGAAATTTGTTGTTAAATCTCCAAAATAATTTTCCATCTGACATATTAATTGATTTAATTGTGACAAGTTTGCCAAATATTTTACAAGATTGAATTGATCGATCAAATGAAACAGCTTTCGAGATATTATTGGGCGAGTTGCGAAAGCTAAGAAGTTACAAAAAAATATGAAATTGATCGGAATAAAGAAAATCATAGTATGAATAAATCTGTCGAACAATTTCCTTCCTATTCACAAACATATAGAAAACCAGTTAAGAAGGAACCATGCTCAATTTGTGATAAGAATGGTTTTAAGGTAGATTTCATCCAGGGACTCAATTTGGGCTAAGGATTAAATCCAATAATTTTGAACAACAGAACGTACCTGGTAACATAAGAACTGTAAACAATATTGTGGTACAGGATGAATTACATGAGGCCATTTCAAACCAAAAAAACTAAGACTGCTGCCATTGATAAAATTGAAGGTGTTTATAAATAATACTCAGTTATGTGGAATTTATGATTCGGGCTCAAATGTTAGTCTTCTGAATTCCAAATTAGCAGAAAAGTTATGTCTACGCATTCTAGATAATAGAAACACATTCAAAACAGTCAGTGGCATGGCAAAATTTTTCAGGAAAAATAATTACAAAAATGAGAATCAATAATATCAAAAAAGAAGTTGCTCTTTTTTTAGTTAATGACAAAAATTTCGAGTATGATATTCTACTCGGACTAGATTCTATTTTCAATTTTCAATTAAATCAAGATTTTGATTTGAATATTTATCAAAGATTAGATATTAATGAAGAGAGAAAGATCGATTGTGTCCCTAATAATAATAATGATAACAATGATTACACCATCAATTTCAATGAGGGGATACCAGCAGAACTTTTCAAAGCAAAATTAGACCATCTGGAAACAAATCAGAGAAATAAAATTGAAGTTTCAATAAATAAATATGACCATATTTTTGCAAAACACAAGTTTGATATTGGTCAGGTGCAAAATAATGAGGCACATATAAAACTTTTAGAACACAAATTTATAGCAAACAAACCATACAGATGCTCAATGGAGGATCAAAACGAGATAGAATTTCAAATAGGAAGATTGTTGAAAGCGGATCTGATTGAGGAGTCTTACTCACGTTTTGCATCACCAGTCACTTTAGCATATAAGAGTGATGAAGAGTCTAAAACCAGATTATGTGTCGATTTTCGTGAACTCAATAAATTAATTGTTCCTGAACCACAGCCTTTCCCTTTAATTGATGAAATCTTAGCCAAAACCCGAAATGCAAAATTCTTTATTGCATTAAATGTAAATTCTGCCCTTTGGTCGATTCCTATTCTTATCAAAGATAGATATAAAACTGCTTTTGTGACACAGAATGGTCAATGGCAATGGAAATGTTTACCTTTTGGACTTAAAACATCTCCGGCCATATTTCAACGTATATTGAATAATATTATCAGAAAATATAACCTGAATTTTTTCTGCCTAAATTAAATAGATGATATTCTACTATTTTCTTCCACATTTGACCAACATATAGAACATTTGGAGAGTCTCTTGAAAGCAATATGTAATGAAGGATTCAGACATAAATTTATCAAGTGTAATTTTGCAGAAGAAGAAGTCAAATATTTTGGAGATATTGTAGAAAACAATACAGTGCGACCTATAAATGACAACTTAATTTCCATTAGAAATTTTTCTTCATCAGATATTCGGATAAGATGAGGCAATTTTTGGGTATAAAGTTAATTTTTATCACAAATACATAAAAGATTAAGCTAGATCATTAGAACCGTTGCATAATTTACTGAGAAAAGATGTAAAATTCAATTGGTCATTCATTGGCTTGTCAGGGAGCTTTCAATAGTTGTCTGATGATGGGATAGTTAATTTCCCGAAACTCGAGTCACAAGAAAATGTGTAATATATATTTTTTGGTACTAAAACATAGTAATTTCTACAATCTGTTTTAATTATGATCAACTACCAAATAGTAACGGCTGAAACAATTCAGTAGCTTTCAATAAATTCTGAGCCAGTTCTTGCAATTTTCGACCCAAGTGCCTATACTTCTATATATACTGATGCCAGTATTCAAGGAGTAAGAGCTGTTTTTAAACAAAAACAGATTAATGGTCAAATGAAACTCGCAGCGTTTTTTTCTAAAAAACTGAATAATTATCAAAAAAACAGGAAAGCAATATTCCTAGAATGTCTGGCAGTTAAAGAGGCCACTAAATTTTGGAAATGAAGAGCTGGGTGACATGCTGAATTTTCTATCACAATTCGATTTTGAGATTAGATATGAACCAGGAAAAGGAAATGTAGAAGCAGATTGCCTTTCTAGAAATCCAGTTCTGGAAGAAACGGAGAATATGGACGAATGTATAAAAACAGTTAATTTAGTGGAATTAAATGAAATAAAAAACGATCAACAGAATAATCTCTTAAAGATATATAATATGAGAAGAGTTCAATAGAACAGACAATTCTTCAACTGGATATAGCTCGGAATATTAACTTTGTGGCAGAACTGATCCCATTGCTCCAGAAGAACCTATTGAATAAAGAAATTCACCAAAAAATAAGGAAATAGCATATAAAAATTCTTTAGGCTATCAAGAATACAATAAAAGTCTGATCGACAAGAATAGGAAACATTATGATTTTAAAATTGGAGAATATGTTTACGTTGAAAATAAATCAAAATTGAATAGAAAAAAAGTTGATGAAATAAGAATAGGACCTTTTCTTATAGTGAAAAAATTTCTCACACTATATAGAAGATAGATATTGGAAATGAAAGAAACGACAATAACTATTTTCATGTAATTAATTGCTCTCATGTGAAAACGCAAACATGTAATGAGGGGTGCATACTTTGTGTGGGGGATGTAAAAATAAAACTGTTATTTTTAGGGAGAACAAATTTGTAACTTCTATGTTCTATGTCAAAGATTTCAACCTTAAACTGTCACATGTTATATTTAGTTAGCTGTTAGAAATGTGAATTGAGAAACCCGAAGGAATAGCATTGTTTTTGATTTCTTCCAGGTAAGTAAGTTATTTTTTTATTTCTTGTTATTTCTTTGTATCTTTCTGTATGTTATTATTTTATTTTGTGTATGTTATTCTGGTATATTTTAAACTAAAGAAAATAAATTCTTCCAGAATCATGACATCAAATCGTCCATTTCTTCAATTATAAAAATAAGATTTGTATATATATATATATATATACATACATATGTATATATATATATATATATATATATATATATATATATATATTGTCATGGTATTTACAGTTAAAATAAATAATTAAATAAAATTATAAAGGAAAACACTTACTGTTGTATATAAGTTGACTCGTTAGAGTATAACCAGAGCACATTTAATTAAATAATATCCATTCTGACAGAAATATTAATAATTCAATTCGTAAAAACACTCACAAGCTAAAATTATGAAGAAAAAGCATATTCAGGATATATAACGACTAGTCGATTGAAAATTCTTTGAACGGTAATAAAAAAAAACAGTACTCTTGCTGACAGTTTATAAAAAGAATTTACAGGGAGATTTCAATTCACAATTATTCAATGTAAAACCAGCCAAAGTTGCAATAAATAGAAGTAATTTGAATTTAGAGATCCAATTTGAAATTGATGAAGAATTTGTTGAAAAGATTTGTTATTATAATGAATCACATATAAACTTTAGTGAAATTATTGACAAAGAACAAGCTTAAATAAATATAACTCACCAGAATGATGTAAATAGGACAAATTTGATCAAAATTCACTTAATTCAATGAAAGATAGCATCTACGTCAGATATTTTCAAATGATTAATGTGAGAGAGATCCTTGAAAATGTTTAGGCATCAGTAGTATTGTAATAGCTTCTGAGCTAAAGAAATTTAATCAATTTCATAAGTAATATTAAGTATTTTATAAGTTATAAGCATTAGAAGTTAAAATTTGTTAAATTTTGACACTTGAAATACTTTACGAAGGAAAAGCAAGACTTTCACTGTTCTGTTTAACATGAAACATACATCAAAATGTAGTTAAAAAAATAAGCTAATTTTCAAAAGTAATTTCAAACCAGGAGATATTGTAAATTTTGTAAAATCATCAAAAGCATCATTTTTATATAATTTTGACAGAAGCTAGAAAGCTTTGATATTCAACTTTTCTTGAAAACTATAAATAGGGCAGACACAGAAAAAGTCGGCAGTCTCCAATTATATGCAGAGCAGAATCCTTGTCGGTCCGTAATTAAAAAAGTGCCAAAAAAGTATCATCATCTGAAAAAAGAAGATTATTTGGTTATTGTTAATGGAAATTGAATCCAGAAAATACATTACCTGAATGTGAATGGAAAAATCCCACATAGAAATCAAGTTTCAAACGAATTGTATATATCTAAGAAAAACAACAAAGTAGCCTGTGAATTTCAGAACGTTCTAGAAGTGTTGTTTCCAACGAAACGAGTTTTATTCCTGAAACAAAGAAGATAATTAAAGGAACAATCTTAACTTGAAGAACAAACTTACCAAAGGTATTAAAATTCAATCCTGTTAATCTTTCCACAAGAAGTTTAAAAATAATAATCACTGTTTACATTAGAATTACGTTAGGTTATTTAGATGAGGTTAGGTTAACATAGAATTAGATTTAGCTTATTGTTCACTGATTATAATATTTCAAATTACTTCCATAAAATATAATTTAAAAATTCAATCTTTTTAGAAAATTCAAATTGAATCCTCCCTCAAATATAAATCAAATCAGATTTAATAATATTTTAATTTCAATAATTCAAAATTATAATCTTAAGAGTTAGCCGGAAGCATAGAATACATCACTTACATACAAGGGTGATCTAATAAGTATTTAAATAAGTATTCATTCACAAAATTTCATAAATATAATACCATAACAAATTGTCGCCCAACGCGTGGCTGGAAAATTTGAATTTTCAGCATAAATTCCTAACTGAAATTGAATGAGGTGATATCCATTAATTACAAAATGGAAACAAGAAGTAAAACCTTGATTGGTGAAAAAGGAGATGATGAAAACACACAAGGAACGAACAAGGATCAGGAAGAAAGAGACTCAAAATTAATAGAAATAATATTAGCTATGAAACAAGAAATGAAAGAAAATTCAGATAAATTGAAACAAGAAATGAAACAAGAAATGAAAGAAAATTCAGATAATATGAAACAAGAAATGAAACAAGAGATGAAAGAAAATTCAGAACGATTGGAAAATAAGATGGAAGAAAATTCAGAAAGATTAGAAAATATGAGACAAGAAATGAAAGATAATTTAATACATGTGGAACAGGATATGATGCAAATGAGACAAGAAATAAAACACAATACAAAAAGATTAGAAAATATGATAGAAGAAAGTTCAAAGGAAGTGAAAGATACAAGAGAAAAATTAGAACAAATGGAGAACAGATTGGAAAAGAAGATAGAAAAAGATATTATTACCTTAAAAGATGCACTAACACAAAGAATAAATACAACAGAGGAAAAATTAGATAAAAAAATTGATCTTAATACCAGAATATATCATAATAAATTGGAAGTTACAGAGAAAAATGTAAGAAAAGAATTACATGAATTATTAGAGACAAATAATAATACTATAAATGAAAATAAAATACCGATGATGAATAATAATACAATAAATAGAAATGAATATGAAAATAAAATAGCGATGATGAATAATAATGCTATAAATATAAAAGAAATCCAAATGAGGAATAATAATGCTGCAGAGGAATATGAAATGGAAAATGATAAACCAATTTATAATAATGTTAATGGAAATAAAATACAAATGACTATTGATGAGATGATTATAAATGAAACAGGTAATGAAAATGACATTACAATTAATGAATTAATACTAGACAATGACGATTTGAAGAATCGAAATGACTTCAAATATTATCGAGATGAAAATAAGAGAATCACAATGAAAAACAATGAGATGTATTTACAAAATGATTTAAGACAAGATTATAAGAAAAAAAAATGAAATTGAATGAAATAAATATGACAAAAATTAGAGAAAATCTAATTGACCAGAATGAATCTGAACTAATGAAATATCAAAGAATAATTAAAAAAGGGAAAAATGAAAATTTAATGTTATGTATGGGGACAAAATTTATTAAAATTAAACTGAATACAAGTAAAAAGAAAGCTTTCATGCATCAAATGAAAAGAGAAAAATTAAACTGGCATTGCCATACAAAAGCAGAAACAAAAAATGAACACAATGCACAAAAAGTAAAGAGAAAATACAGGCAAAAATGTGAAAATAAAATCAAGAAAATGGGAAGAAAGATCGGAAGGAAATATGTGAGAATGAAAGAAGGAGACATGATCCCAACAACACTGTATATAAAGTTCCAAAAGGATAAAAGTCAATGCCCAAAAATAAAACCTCCAATAAATGCATTTTTTACAACAGAGAATGCAAAATATTTTAAAAATTTCATAATTAAAATACAGAAAAGAAATGAATTACAAGCCACTGGTAGTTCCGAGAACACACATGAATTTATTCCTACTTTTAATGAAAACAATCAAAGATTTTAAAAATTGGTGGATTCGCCAATTAATAAACTCAACATGAGGATTTCAAATCATTAAGAAAGAGAATAAATTTCAAAAATTTATAAATTATTTAATTTTATTACTATTACAATTCAAAATACATGATTATATTTCACAGTTCAGTACTACATTTCAAAAATCAAAATTAATATTATCCTATAATGTTCACAAAGACTCACCTTTATTTGAAAAATTCAAAATATTTATTCTAATTCCTTTATCATCAGAATAAACATTTTGATTTTGGGGAATTTGTCATGGTATTTACAGTTAAAATAAATAATTACATAAAATTGTAAAGGAAAACACTTACTGTTGTATATAAGTTGACTCGTTAGAGTATAACCAGAGCACATTTAATTAAATAATATCCATTCTGACAGAAATATTAATAATTCAATTCGTAAAAACACTCACAAGCTAAAATTATGAAGAAAAAGCATATTCAGGATATATAACGACTAGTCGATTGAAAATTCTTTGAACGGTAATAAAAAAAAACAGTACTCTTGCTGACAGTTTATAAAAAGAATTTACAGGGAGATTTCAATTCACAATTATTCAATGTAAAACCAGCCAAAGTTGCAATAAATAGAAGTAATTTGAATTTAGAGATCCAATTTGAAATTGATGAAGAATTTGTTGAAAAGATTTGTTATTATAATGAATCACATATAAACTTTAGTGAAATTATTGACAAAGAACAAGCTTAAATAAATATAACTCACCAGAATGATGTAAATAGGACAAATTTGATCAAAATTCACTTAATTCAATGAAAGATAGCATCTACGTCAGATATTTTCAAATGATTAATGTGAGAGAGATCCTTGAAAATGTTTAGGCATCAGTAGTATTGTAATAGCTTCTGAGCTAAAGAAATTTAATCAATTTCATAAGTAATATTAAGTATTTTATAAGTTATAAGCATTAGAAGTTAAAATTTGTTAAATTTTGACACTTGAAATACTTTACGAAGGAAAAGCAAGACTTTCACTGTTCTGTTTAACATGAAACATACATCAAAATGTAGTTAAAAAAATAAGCTAATTTTCAAAAGTAATTTCAAACCAGGAGATATTGTAAATTTTGTAAAATCATCAAAAGCATCATTTTTATATAATTTTGACAGAAGCTAGAAAGCTTTGATATTCAACTTTTCTTGAAAACTATAAATAGGGCAGACACAGAAAAAGTCGGCAGTCTCCAATTATATGCAGAGCAGAATCCTTGTCGGTCCGTAATTAAAAAAGTGCCAAAAAAGTATCATCATCTGAAAAAAGAAGATTATTTGGTTATTGTTAATGGAAATTGAATCCAGAAAATACATTACCTGAATGTGAATGGAAAAATCCCACATAGAAATCAAGTTTCAAACGAATTGTATATATCTAAGAAAAACAACAAAGTAGCCTGTGAATTTCAGAACGTTCTAGAAGTGTTGTTTCCAACGAAACGAGTTTTATTCCTGAAACAAAGAAGATAATTAAAGGAACAATCTTAACTTGAAGAACAAACTTACCAAAGGTATTAAAATTCAATCCTGTTAATCTTTCCACAAGAAGTTTAAAAATAATAATCACTGTTTACATTAGAATTACGTTAGGTTATTTAGATGAGGTTAGGTTAACATAGAATTAGATTTAGCTTATTGTTCACTGATTATAATATTTCAAATTACTTCCATAAAATATAATTTAAAAATTCAATCTTTTTAGAAAATTCAAATTGAATCCTCCCTCAAATATAAATCAAATCAGATTTAATAATATTTTAATTTCAATAATTCAAAATTATAATCTTAAGAGTTAGCCGGAAGCATAGAATACATCACTTACATACAAGGGTGATCTAATAAGTATTTAAATAAGTATTCATTCACAAAATTTCATAAATATAATACCATAACAATATATATATATATATATATATATATATATATATATATATATATATATATATATATATATATATATATGTACCGCATACATGTAAAATTACCGGTATAGATGGCATCCGAGGTAAGGTGGCATCCAATATAGGAATGCCAACTTACCAACATGAACTGACATCAGTAAATGATATAAGGAAACATCCTCTATCATTTGCGCTAATTTCCACGGTTCACTCTGCATCCAGTGCATCTGAAAACGTCGATTTGTTTATTTTGCCTAGTTATCTTATACTGTTCTTGGAATTCATACTACGAGTAGAAGGTGAAGATGGGATTTTTCTACTCGATCGATACGTAAACAGTCCGACAGTGAACAGGTGTGGCTTTCTGAAATAGCGCAGTGACTGTATTTAGTATTATGCTTGGTACTGTCGATATTATAGAGCACCGAATTGTGATTTAGCGCTACTTTGGAAAAAAATTCGTTTCGATGTAACGGATTATTATTTTATCATATTTTTTTTTTTGCGTGCATGTTCTATGTGATATCTTGCTATTATTTCTCCTAAATGTATTTAATTTCAGAATTTTGGACCGAAAATGGTCTTGAAACACTGATTTCGACTTACTGCTGAAGAATGAGAGGTCACATTCATTTTAGTAGGTTTGGATTCAAAATATCTTTATTGAATTCATTTATAAGCCATTTCGTTCAATTGATTTCGGAGTTATTAATATTCGGAATTGTTTCTTCCTTTTTACAATAATTACGAAACTATAGGTTTTTTCGATATGGAATGTGGTATATAGAAATATAATTAGAACTCGTATGTTTGTAAAAAATTTCGTGGGGTTCATATAACCCGAAACTTCAAAAAATATATTCAAATCAAGGTTTTCCTATTAATATTTCATAATAGTTATATCGAGAGAAGGAGGAGGAGGTTTCTGAAATTCTGGGATCAATTCACTCCAATGCAATTGGGCCGGATGGACTTAATATAGAAATGTTGATACGTTGTAGCCCATATATACTCAAGTTTCTGACCAACATTTTTAACAGCTGCATTCTGGACTCGAGATTCCCTAGGGAGTGGAAAATTTCGAGAGTGTTACCGCTCCCAAAGGTGGCTAATCCTAGTAATTTCAACGAGGTTCGTCCGATATCCATAATATCTCCGTGTGCAAAGATTTTTGAAAGAATATTAGCGAATAGAGTGAAGTCTCACCTGGAGAAATTTAATGTCTTACCAGCTCGACAGTCAGGTTTCAGGAGGGGGTTTGGTTGTTGCATGGCTCTTCTTGATGTTGTAGACTCTATAATCGCTGCAGTGGATTGGGGTGAAGTTTGCGTTTTGACACTATTGGATTATTCTAAGGCGTTCGATAGAGTAAACCATCAAATACTCATTGCAGTGTTGAAGCATATAGGATTCTCTTTGTCTGCCATTCAGTTAGTGAGGGAGTACCTGCGAGAACGACGTCAGTATGTGGAGACCTCGTCGGGAAGATCGCAGACAGGCAGTGTGGAGTCTGGGGTCCCACAAGGCTCGGTACTGGCACCTATTCTCTTCTGTATATACACTGTCTTCATTACTGATGGCCTTAAGTTTTGTACTGACTTTCGGTACGCAGATGACACGCAGCTCCTGTACTCTTTTTTGGCTTCGGATATTATTAGAGCAAATCAGGAGATAAATTCAGATCTTGATCGCTTGTCAGCCGACTCCCTGAAGCACGATTTATTACTGAATCCGGATAAAACAAAGGTTCTTGTCTTTGGTGGTAAGGCTGCTGAGGTCGTTAAAGGGCTGAAATTGAGAGTCAATGGAAGTGAGATTGCAGCCGTTGAGTCGGCTAGGAACTTGGGAGTCATTCTAGACGTTGAGCTTCGGTTCACTGAGCATATATCATTATGTCTTCAGAGAGCCTACACCGCATTAAGAAGTCTTTATCCCCATAGGCATTTCCTTCCGCAGAAGCTTAAGATATTGCTTACTGATTCACTTGTCCTAAGCCATTTTAACTTTTGTGACGTGTTGTATGGTCCCTGTTTGCGTCTTGACGACAAAGTGAGAATCCAACGGGTTCAACGTGCCTGTCTTCGCTTTATTTATGGAGTTAGAAAGTATGAACCAGTCATTCATAAGTTGAAATGCTGTAGTTGGTTGAGTATGGATCAAAGACGTGAGCTTCACTCTGCAGTATTATTTCGTTCAATTATATGCTTTGAATCACCACCCTATTTGTATAATAAAATACGTTTCAGGTCAGATGTTCACAATGTAAATGAAAGGTTCAGGGGTATGATTTCTCCACCAGTTTTCAGGACTGCCTTATTTCGACGTTCATTTTCTTTTTCTGTATATTCTCTGTATAATCGCTTACCTGCTCATCTCAAGTGCTGCAGACCAGAGGTGCTTAAGTCCAATTATCGAAAACTGCTCCTCTCTTCAAGTGTGTAGTATGGACTTTAAGACTACGTACTTACAATCTGGCGTGTGATTGTAATTGTTTCTCCTCAGGGTGTGCTCAATCCATGATATGTTTTTGTTGGCGCGGTGTGTGGAACGTGGGTGAAATTTTGGTAATTTTTTTTTTTTTTTTACATTTTTCGGTGTCACAGTAATAACAGCTATGCTGATGTGAGACCATTTGCAATATAAAAATTGTTTTTTTCTTTTTTGTAGGCAGTGGATATCTGCTTTGTAGCTCTTATAAAATTGCAATAAACGTATTATTATTATTATTATTATTATTTTGTGAAACTGATTATACATTTTCGTTGATTCGGTGGAATATGAATTATTGATTTTTCCTGATCTTGTTTAAACGTTTATTCGTTTATGCAGCTCAGTAATTGAATCTATAGGACTAATACACTCGGCTGATACGTAAACTTTTGGGATCGGAGCGGTATTAAGAATCAGAAATTAATTGGATTGCATTAAATTTATGAAGATAATTTTTCTCATTGATCGTTCGAATAGGAAAAAAGCGTGTCGTATCGGTTTCAGAGAATACAAACTTTTGTCCTATAAAATGGCAGTTTAACATGATTTGGATGACTTTTAGTGGAAAATTATTACCGCTGTTATCGAAAGGTTTATTTGTTTGTGCAGCTCAGCGATTAAATTTGAATAAACAGAATTTTTCAATGCTATAAGCACGGCTCACTTTCGAAGTTGAGGAGTATTTTTCACCAAAGTTACTTTAGTAATTCATCAATTCAATATTGAGATTGTTCTTCATTCCGCAGACTCTTGATATCTTCTTCTGAAAAAAAAATTACTCCCGAATAGTACCAACTAAGTAACAACTATTATATTATTTGCCATGACTATCGAATTTGATTCAAAAATTTGAGAGCTAATTATATATCAAGTTTGAAAGAACTTTCATTCCTACAAATAAACCACCTTTTCATTCCAATCTTCGTGCGTCAGCATGAATATCATACTTAGCCAGCCAATTCTTGAACATAGTTTTATTTTGTGTATCCTAATTCTATGAGCTTTTTGTTACAGTAACTGAATTCAAACTTTGAATATCAAAACAGATTTAATCTGTTAGTCTTCTACAATTTTAATTTAAAAAAAAAATTAAAAAAAACTTTCAGAATTAAATTAATGTCTAATAATAAGCACTGCTTATATTTAATAGACGTATAAAAATCAAAATTCAGGATACAGTATCAAATGGAATAAAAAACCCAAAAAAGAAATTATTAATTAAAATTAAAAATAAGTAATATCGAATGTTTCGTTCCAAACATAGGCACCTGAACTCGTCAGAAAGGCACGTGGTACGTATGTTTTGCATTTGACCAACATTTGAAAACATGTTCAGTTACTGGTCTAATATTTATGGAAACTAAATCTTTTTCAGAAATACACAACATAATTTTAAGAACTTCTCCAAAACTAATTTATCTGAAATATTTAATGTATTTAAATATTTAAAAAAGTTACTTCAAAATCTCTCAAAAACATGTAGCACATCCTACAAAACAATGAAAAATTCAGATAAGGTCAGTTCAACTTTACATTTATAATATAAATTCAATTAAAAATAAATAAACTTGTAATCTTACCAAACAATTTCTGCAAAATCTGTGAATGCAATTTAACTTGGTAGGTATATCTGATATGCAAGGTAATCTATTGTACATAGATTATGGCAATCATACAAAGTTTGTAGGGCATTTCATTAAACCGCTGGAAACTGACTAATAAAAATAAAAACTAATATAATTATACATTATATATAAAATAAAATAATAAGGTGCGGTTTTTTACTTGATAGAAGGATAATTACAAACTTTGAATATCAAAACAGATTTAATCTGTTACTCTTTTACAATTTTAATTTAAAAAAAAATAAGAACAAAACTTTCAGAATAAAATTAATGTCTAATAGTAAGCACTGCTTATATTTGATAGACGTATAAACATCAAAATTCACTATACAAGATCAAATGGCATAAAAAAAACCCGAAAATAAATTATCAATTAATATTAAAAATTTTGATTTTTTTACGTCTATTAAATATAAGCAGTGCTCATTATAAGACATTAATTTAATTATAAAAGTTTTTTTTTTGATTTTTTGAAATTAAAATTGTAGAAGGGTAACAGATTAAATCTGTTTTGATATTCAAAGTGTGTTATTATCCTTCTATCAAGTAATAAACGGCAGTATTATTTTATTTTATATATAATATATATATATATTTATATTAGGTTTTCGAATAATGAAATTTATTATACAGTTTCCAGTGAAGGCCATAAAATGCCTTACAAACTTTGTGTGATTTCTGTGTTCAGCATAGAACATAGATTACCTTGGATATCAGATGTACCTACCTAGTTTAATTATATTCACAGATTTTGCAGAAATTGTTTGGTAAGATTACGAGTTTATTTATTTTTAATTGAATTTATATTATAAATGTGAAGTTGAACTGACCTTATCTGAATTTTTAATTGCTTTGGGGGATGTGCTACATGTTTTTGAGAGTTTTCGAAGTAACTTATTTAAATACTTAAACATATTAAATATTTAAAATAAATTAGTTTTGGAGAAGTTCTTAAAATTATGTTGTATATTTTTGAAAAAGATTTAGTTTTCATAAATATAAGACCAGAAGCTGAACATGTTTTCAAATGTTGGTCAAAGGCAAAACATACGTACCACGTGCCTTTCTGACGAGTTCAGGTGCGTATGTTTGGAAACGAAATATTCGATATTACTTATTTTTAATTTTAATTAATAATTTAATTTTTTTTTATTCCTTTTGATATTGTTTAGTGAATTTTGATTTTTATACGTCTATTAAATATAAGCAGTGCTTATTATTAGACATTAATTCAATTCTATAAGTTTTTTTTTTATTTTTTTTTAATTGAAATTGTAGAAGAGTAACAGATTAAATCTGTTTTGATATTCAAAGTTTGTAATTATCCTTCTATCAAGTAAAAAACAGCATCTTATTATTTTAACTGAATTCATATATATATATATTGAAAATAATAAAATATCGGTTTGACATGATATTCAGGATCTACTTGAGATGCCGATTTGTTATTCATCATCAAATCAGGCTATGTAGAAAAAGTTTAGGAACAATTCAAAAATTTTCTCGTTGATCAACTAATGAAGGATCGTCCAAGATATACTTATGCAAGCTTTAGGATTGGAAAGAGGGTTCAGGCGGTCCCTCCGGAACAAATTTACGATAGTTTTTATATAAAAATATGCAGATTAAGAACTTATAAGTTAATATTTGATATTGTCAAATGAATCACAGAAATCTCAAAAATAAATTAAAGATAATGTGACAAAATCAGTTAATGCCGAAAAGAGTTCAAAGCAATTCCAATCATTCCTCCGTAGCATCCAACCGAAATTTAAAAAAATATGGTGAAATTCGCCTTGGATCACATTCATAAGATATGTAAATACTTGATTAGATAATGATCACTCATTTTGGGCAGCAGCGGTTGAAGGCCTAGTGGATAAATCTTTGAACTCATACCGTAACGTTGAAAATTCAAACCGAGGGCCGGGAAAAAATTTCCTAAAGTGGCATAAGGAAAAAAGGTAACGAACACAGAACATATGCGATCTCCTAATTCGCACAATCAAATCAAATGGAAAAATAAAAATACAAAAAAAAATTTTTCCTCGAATAATGAATAATATTGATGGATTATCAAAAAAAATTATGTGAAAATGTACAAATGAATTTTCATCATTTTTTCATTCTTTTATAGAATTCAATCGAATGGACAATGTAAGTTTACAATGTCATATTTCCCTACTTTTACCTGTTTCAATTTATTTCGTTTCCATACATGGGATAATGATGAAAAGTAATAGTTAACAAGATGATGAATGAACATATAATTTTTTCTGACTGCTCAAAATATAATCTGTTTAGTCACCACCACAAAAAAGTATATTCAACTCGCTCAATATCTGCGATTAACTGTTAGAATAATTTGTAAAAATATTTGCAAATTTTTCATTGCCCATTCAGACTTAAAATCTACGTGAACATTTGATATCTTTGAGCTGCTTCCTAATAATAATATTTATTCACTTACTTATTTATAAAAACGCCTTCAAGCGCCATCCTTTTCCAACGACTGTTTTGTTGAAGAAACATGAAGGAAAATATTGTCAATGATGTAAAAAAAATTTAATTCTACAAGAATATGGAAGCTTCGATTTGAGACTTATAATTCCTGGAAAAATTCAGTGGATATCAGAAAAATCGTCATTTTATATATTTCAACTAGATTCGCTTCTAATGCAAACTGAACGAATGCTACAATCATTGTGCAATCAATAATGTTTTCATGTATGTTCCGATTCCTCAGAATTCAACGATGAATAAGGAATGACATTGAATATCATTTATGATTCGGCGTCAAAGCAAGTCGGGTAAACGGCAGATCTCATTTTTCCAATATCTCTAAAAATAGAAATCCAATCAAATTGAAGTTTGACAAGAAAATAAGGAATGGTGGCATGAAGATTTGTGCAAAATTGCAACATGCAAGGAATAGTTTCTGAGGTGTTGAAGTTCTTGCAAATATATTTTTATGAAATTTTCTTATGATCCTCATGAAATTCTACAAAAAGGTTTACATCTACTTAACTAAAATGGATTATTCAGAATGTTTTTGCGTGCATGTTTCAGGGAACAGTGTACTCATTGTGTCCAAATATCTGTAATTTTGAAATGTTTAGCTGAAAAGAGTCTCAAACGGCTAGGTTGAACGCACCCATGAAGAATTAAGGTTTAAAAGTGATTCAGTCCTGCCGAATGTAAAGACAGAAACATTCAAATGAAAAACCCTAGAGCTTCAAAATTTTATGGCCTAAATATGTATCTCGGTTGAGTTCGTTGGGCAACACCCGTCGAATAGTTCCGGAGTTATTGACATTTGAAACTTTATTTTTCCAGTATTTTCAAAATTAATGAGCCGGTCCATGTGATATTTGATATTTAGAATAGTGACACGTATATTGATGATAAATTTCGTAAAGATAGTATGATTATAAAATAAAAAATTAATATTTTGTTAGTAGAGCAGCATTAGTAGAGCTACCGGAACCTGGATGGGTGAGTTCACGTCAGTGCTTTCGAATTAAAATTTCGTATTTGTATATTAAATATATGAAAACAAGTTTTTAGAAATGACTGTTTTACTACCAAAAAATTGCTATTTTACACATTTTTTGTGATTTGAGTTCGAGAAATAATTATCTCTTCTTCAGACAACTGAAAACTTAACAAGCGGGACAGAGTATTTATGCATGTACAGTTGAAAGAGGTTTTAAAAAGAGGGTAAAAAGAGGTTGAAAAGAGAACAAACCCCTAACAATAGTTGTAATGTCAGCACGCAAAGAAGATTCGTCAACAGATGTTAGTTATTTAAATTGCATAAATATTTTTGCATTTAGATAGATCTATACGGTAATTCATTATTTTTACATTAATTTTATTATGAAATAAATCGAAAATTTCAACAGATTCTCATCAGCAAAGTTTCTTTTGTTTGGATTGAAAATTATTGTTCACGATGTATACTTAATAATAAAAAACATGAGTAAAACAGGGCATTTCCCTTATTTATTATATTATTTAGAATTCAAATAGTACACATATGAATAACAGTGCCTTCTGCGACTGATCTCATCCGAAACCTGAAATATTTCATCATGTGAAAAAACCTTTGAGCCGACAGAAATGTCATGGAATCGAATTGAAGCTTAACCGTGTATTTTGCTTTTTTATGTGATTCTCCGTTTTTTCAGAAAAACAATTCTAAAGGAACGAAATAAGAAATTAATTTGTTTTCTATAACTTTTTTATTATTACTGATATACAGCGACTCGAGTTTTATAGTGTTTACTACATTTCCAAACTGAATGAACAAATTAGATCTCAACTATTATATATGCTGATTGTAGGCTTTGGCAGAGCTTCGAAGAGAGGGGTTTTCCAAAGTTCCGTCTGTTCGTTTAGTAGTTTTATTATTGGTACGTGCCTCTTATATTTTTCAATTGCTATGGTTTCCAGGATGTCAAGTTTTTTCCCTTTCGCTTCCACGTGCAAGATAACAAGGTTGTTCAATTCTGGGAACGTGTGATCTGTATTGAAGAAATGGTTCGCAAAATAAGAATTATTCTTCCGGTTCCTGAATGCAGATTGATGCTCTTTGTACCTTTTATGGAAAGGTCGGCCCGTTTGTCCTATATACAGCGTTACACTGTTGACAACTTAATTTATAGACTCCAGAATTATTCAGTCGGTTCTCTTTGTCTTTCGGATCAAAAAAGAGATTAGAAATTTTATGGGAGGGTGTGAAAGCTGTTACTATGTTCATTCAGTTTGAAAATGTAGTAAACATTACGAATCTCAAGTCACTGTATATCAGTAATAATAAAAAATTGATAGAAAACATAGTAATTTCTTATTTCATTCCATTAAAATGAACTATCACAAAGTAACGGACTACTCCATCCAACAATTCTAAAGTTGCAAAAATGTTATTCATTGAAAAAAATCTAATTAGAAATTTCAATTCATATTTTTCTGTACCGATATCCGTCCAACCATTCGCTATTGGGTAAACAATCAACGCTGTTTCTGAAGTGGCGTAAGGAAACAGTAACAAGAGCCACACAGACCACATCCGATCCCCTAACCGTTTCACCTAGAGCCAACCGCAAACTCCATTCATCTTATTAATTGTATATTTCGTTATCAGTCCTAAAAGTGAGCTTTTCCCGTGCGCGTCGGGTAACCATATGTAAAGCCTTTCTGGACGAGTAATGAACGATATTTTTCGTTATATCATTCATATTTAAAATTTATTCAACAAGGAAAATTAGTATTAATCAATCACTTTAATAACAAGGTTTTGTTGGCCACAAAATCTTGTCGTGTTTGTTTGAGTATAGAATTGTTATACAGATGTATGTTACACTGTCTCGATTTCTAGAACTTTCTATTACCATAGCCTATACTCCTTATTAACAATGAATATTAGAGGAAATGAAGTGTTTTCTTTAAATCATTTTCAATGTTTCTGGCAGCTAATGTCAAAACCTAATTACAATTAATCATTGAAATTTCGGTTATTATTTGCAATAACAGTGATATAAATATTGATAACACTTTTCCTCATATTCCACACACAGGTTCCTCATTACGAAAAAAATTAACCTCTGAAATAGTAAGATACAATAGCATACTGTTGTGTAGGTACTTTTATGATAATCCCGAAATTCTGCTAGAATAGCTGGCTAAAAAAATATTGTAATCAGATGGCTTATTTTTGAGATTTTTTCACCTCGATGTCTATGAAGGCCTATTTCAGCAAATGTAGCCGATTAAGTACTTCTTTTTTTAATTATTCTGAAAGCTAAGGGACTGGAGACATCTTTGGCCCTACTTAGGAACTATGGAGTCATCTGTGAGATTTTCAATTGAAAGTTGAAAATTCAAGTCATAATTCAACCACGTCACACGAATATTTTCATGGTTTTCATCAAAGTTACAGAGCAAATTTTTCATCCATAAAAGAACAGCTCATGAAGATGCAATTCGAAAAAAATCTCAAAAAAGTTGATTATATATATAATTCTGTTAAGAAATTAGTAGTTGTCAAATTCGAAAGTTCTCAAAAATTTAGAAGAAAATTCATAACTCGAAAACTATAAAAATTCACATGACCTACATGGGGTGATTCGGGTACCCCAAGTGCTGTATCTCTGATCTTCCACTTGATACTATGTATGTGGAAAGTTTGCGGAATTATTGGGATCTAATAATAAATAACGAGTAACACCACACTCTTATCTACTTTTTGTTTTTTGTTGTTGGACATATGTTTCCAGAACAATCTTTCCATCTTCAAAAAGCAAAAATTGGATAAGCCTGTGGTGTTACTCGCTATTTAGTATTAATAACAAGTCCAACTTGACATCTAGATTTTGATTTTCTCGTTAGAGTCATTCAGATCATAAGAGTTGAGGTTTTAGAGTGTATCGGAACGACCCGGATGGTAATATTTCATTATCACGAAAAACTATACCTTTGCAATTGCAATGAAACTTTGGTGAGAATTGAACTTTCACCACTTTCGAATAGTAGGACATCCTCGTTACCGTTGGAATCTGAACTTGAGTTATTCTAATCATATATGAGGCACTGAGGTCCAAAGCGGACCATCCAACCTTGAAGTTTTTGTATACTTGTTCCAGAAAACGGTGTCCTAGCGCTTTGCCTGAATTTCTGAAAACATTTTGGGTGCAACATTTGAATGCCGCAGACCTTGCAGATTATAAAATTTTTTTCAGGAAAACGATATTCGCCTTAAAACAAGCGTGCAAACATTTCATTGGTACGTGTAGGACAGTCCGCCCTGGCTCTTAACGACTTATGTATCCTGATAAAAATGATTTTGTGAACTTCAAATCCTAAGATTTTCGCGAAATTTTGCATGAACCGTGAAGCCGTAATTTTTCAACAAGTACTAGATTTCTCGATCGGACCAGTATTTTCGAAAATATTGAGAAAAAATTATTCGAGTGGATAAGTATATATATCCTTTATGGAATAATTGGGTGGATTTTACTCTTTCATGAATTTTACCTTCGTAATCAATCTCCAAACCTGCTCTACAAATATCGAGTCTCTAAGTCGTTTCTTTCGGAAAGAATTATCAATAGTTTGAATTTCAGAAGGCTTACGTTATTGTTACATACAGGAGCGTTGTCAATTTTGTTCTTGATGGTGACATTTTTTACATCAAAACCATCATCATGTCATTTCATAGCTCTGCGGGCAACCCCAACTCCTTGAATTTGAATAAGAAGGATTGGTACCATATATTGTCGAAAAGATCTTCGTCATCTGAGTATGACAGTAATTTTCTTTTTGAGATCGGAGAATTTGTTTAAAATTTGAATATCAAAACAGATTTATTCTGTTAGTCTTCTACAATTTTGATTTCAGAAAATTTATCAGAAAAACTTTCAAGTAAAAACTGCCTCTTATTATTGCATTCATTCAAGTAAGATTCGACTTCGAAAATGAACTATCACTCAATTGACCTCGAACATAAAATGATTACAAATATCTATGGGATACAGCAGGAGGACAAAATTTGATGAAAATAACGGGATGAATGTTTTGATTAGTTTATTCCAACATATGCTCAAATTGATCCGTACAAGCTTTCATGAAATGGTATGAATTTGGATCCTATTTACATCACTTGTTCCCAAATTTTCTGGAAGTTGTTCTGTTATATGCATCAATAATAAAATTATAAATTTCATTAATAATGATTGTTGGTGTTTGTAGAAGTACATGATATCATTCTGATTGAGATGCACGAAAAATTTAAAACCAAACAGGTTTTTTGATAATGCATGTTAACACAATTTTCTCCAGCTCTCCCACTTTTTCGTGCCTCTAAATCAGAATGATATATTATACATTTCTAGTCACATTAACAAGCATAATTCATGAAATTTATAATTTTATAATTGATTCGTACAGGAAAACTCAGGGGTAAGAGACGGAAATCGAAGCAAATTTTTTTTCATTTTATGGATTAGGCTATTCAGGGCACTAATCGATTTTTTATGGAAATTTATTCCCCTGCCTTATCGCATTGACAGTGTTTATCATTTTATGCTCTAGGTAAATTCGGTGATATTTCATTTTTAAAGTCGAATGATCCAATCTCAAAAAATATTTTACTGCCATACTCAGAGGGAGAAGACCTTTTCAACAACATATCGTACGACCCATCTTTCCTGTTCAAATTTAAGGGGTTGGAGTTGACGCGCAAAAGGATGAAATGAAAACTGGCAACAGCGCAGTGATTAAAAACGTTGGCCGAACATGACTACGGAGTATATGTGGGATCGGAAAGTCTGCGAGATGATTCGGGTTTGAGAAATGTTATCTGCTATGAAACTTTTTCGAAATGAAAAAATTCTTACCCCTCTACACCTGCCTATGTAGATATATTTTCAAGCAACTTATTTTCCCTTTATGTACTCGTCATAGTCATTTAGATCATGAGAGTCTCAGGTAGCCTGTAGGGTATATCGGACCCGAGGCGTCTGTGTTTTATAAATCCTTTTAGATCGAATATCCTGAAAACTTTTTCTGTGAAGTTATTGGGGTCAATAACCTTTTGAGCAGTTAGAAAATGGCATTTTTTGAGAAAATCATGAACATTCATAGAATAATAGTCATTAAGAACTTTAAACGATAGGCTAGAGCCAACATACGACTGGCCTCTCTTCATAACACACGGATCTTCCTACTAAGATACAACAACAGGTATCAAACCTAACCACAATACTGATAAAATCGAATATATTGACTTACTACTAGCTGATAGTCAGGAAGCTGTCAAAGATGGGGTGAATAATAATGGGCTGGTAAATAATTTATTAAATTTTGAGAAGAATGACCATAACGTGACCAATTCCTATTCAAATTAACTATCTAAGTGATCGCATCCACAATTTAGTGGATTAACAACACAGAATGTGATTAATCAATAATAAGAATGAGAATTCTGTGAAAAATGACAGTTCAATTGTCATTTTGGTAAACATAACATCGGTGCCACATTATTTTTAATTCTGACTTAATATTTGCTGACATGAATGAATGTTGTGACGAGAAAATTTTATAATGAACTTTACTAGTATGTTATTAAGGTGTATGAAATTTGTAGTAAGTTGTCTTAGTAAGAGTGAGACTAAACTGAATAGACAGTTTTATTGGTCTGTATTATTTCAACAACATAAGGAAGCAATCACGCTATATCTACGTTAGTCTAGTTATTGTAGTCCTTTGTTACATTGATGGTAGTCTTGTTTAAATTACAGATCCTTGAGGAAGGTAATAAAATTTGCCGAAAGCTTGGATGATATAAAAATGTTTCACTAATCCTTTTAGACCGAATATCCTGAAAACTTTTTCTGTAGAGTCAATTGCGGTCAATAACCTTTTAAGCATCTACAGTTAAAAATAAATTATTATAGAAAAATATTAGTTCCTTAGGGTATTGGATTCCACAAACAAAACAGAAAAGTACTATTTGTATTTAAGAGACGTTTGGTTCACGCTTAAGAACATTCTCAATATTAATAGCAAACAAATTAAAACAGGTTGGAGGAAGTTGCGTGGAAGTTGGGGGAAAGTTGCGTGCTAACTTTCCTTCAATGTAGAACAACCGGTAGGGTCCATCAAGCATTATACATTGCCATCGAGCATTAGTCAAGATGGGGTTAAAATTAAAACATTCGAGTCATTTGACAAGCCTGTAAAAAGATATCACAATAATTAATATATAAAGGAGAATTAAGAGGTGATAAAACGTGTTGGCATGAAGTTGTATGGGCACATATACTTTCCTTCAAAGTGGAATAACCCCTCAGTATGTGAACCGATATGGTCCATCAAGCATTAATCAAGATATGAATGGCGTTAAAATTAAAGCATTCCAGTCTTATGACAAGTCTTTGAAAAAATATCACAATAATAAATATATAAAATAGAATTACGAGGTGATATACCTAAGCAAAAAAGTAGTATTATCTCAAAGTCAAATGGTAAAACAATTATTTATTCATCACTGGTACGCAGTATCGTCTATATATTAGCAGGTTGTTATGCACAAATGACGCTGTCCGATGTAAAATATTAGTGTTTTCAATATTTCCGCCATATATCTCCGTATGTATTTCAAAAGAAATCATCAGCAGTTATGATGTGAAATATTAGTGTTTTCAATATTTCCGCCATATATCTCCGTATGTATTTCAAAAGAAATCATCAGCAGTTATAGGATGGTCGCGAATACAATAAGTGACAATGAAAAATTTTCTTGTAATGTTGTTACGTTCTTTATAATGTTTTAGCATTTTTATTTATAGGTTTGGTGTGGTAAATCTGGCTCTGGTTCCTTATATCTGTTCTATTTCATGGCGTTTTTATATTTTCAATCAATCTTAATTTTACGCTACACCTGTATTCGAAGGTAATCCATTGACAATGGAAAACGATATCAGCCAAATGCCCGCTACGGTTGCAGCACAATACATGAAATTTTCCATGCCCAATACACATATTTGCGGATGTATATCCTCGATAACTTCACGAATTCGTTCTTTAATGTTTTGAATCGATTGTGGAGTATTGTCATAGACCTAATCTTTCAAGTGGCCTAAAAAAAAGTCATTCTTAGACTTTTTTCCCTCGGTGGCCAATTGTGATCACCTCTTAGAGAAATAACACGGAGAGGAAACTTTTCTTGCAAAATTGCGATTCTTTTATTCCTTGTATGGTACATAAGGCCGTCTTGTTCAAAATAAACATAAACATCGTCGACAACAATATCTTCCAATTCCGGCATAATAAATCATTAACGTAGCCTCCGAGGCGAAAATGGGCATCACTAAAGATGATTTTTCGATGAAAATCCGGATAATTTAGTCTCAGGATCCTTATGCAAAATAATAAATAATAATTCCGTTTGTAAAATGCCTAATTTCAGCGATCTACTAGGAATCGTCACATCATTTACTTGTCCCAACAGCTCAAATATTTCCACTAGTTTTACTATTGCCGGCCGAGAAGATGCTTCATGAAACCTGGGCTACAGCAACAATATTCTCAGTTGTTACTGAGCAATGCAAATGGTTTCGATTCTTCGCATCACTAACTTGTCGCAACAGCTCAAATTTTCCATCAGTTTCATTATTACCGGCCGAGAAGATAATTCACGATAACCCAAAAATACTTTGGTTTTGCGAACTGTGACTGCAAAACTTTTATAATTTTTGTAGCGAATTTTAACATTTGAATCCGTTGAAGAAGCGTGTCTCGTTTCATTTTCAGTGGAACTGTAGTTTTTACTTGTCAAATGTCAAAAGATGACAGCTTTAAAAGTGACAACTGCCCAGATACCAGGCCTTTCAAGATGAAAGCTTTTATTGGCATATTCTAGATGTCCATTCTCAAAGATTTGAAAAAAATTGTAATTTATCTTCATGAAATTATGCACGATTATTTTACACCTGATACCAAATTTAAACTGGATCGGACCTAAACTTTTGCGAATATTTGAAAAATGAACATTTCACCAATTTTTGCTATTTTTAACACAACTGGTATGTGTAGATTCCAAACTTATCCTGAGAATTTCAAGTGTTTTGGTCATTTCGTTGTGAAATTACTATATTTGCTTCTGGTGATCTGTTCGGACGACTGATCCTTACGAAATTTAGAGCAAATTTTCATATCGTTATTGTACACTTAAATACTGAATTTCATTTCGGTATGACCAGTAGTTTCGAAGTGAATAATTTACTTTATCAAATGCTTTTCCGATAACTTAAATATCAAACAGATTATTTCTGCTGTAACTCACTACATATTTCAATTCTATAGAACTTCTCAGAAATTTTTTGGAAATTGAATTGAATAAATTAGCCTTAGAAATCACTGTTTCAATTTTAGTAGACATAAAAAAATAACACCCTTCACATATTATCAAAAACGAATAAAGGGATGAAAAAAAAAATAGAATATGGATTGAAATCACTCAGCAATCATTTAGCGGAGAAAACTTTGTCATAACGGTGTTATGAAAACTAAATTCCACTGCAAAAATGGACAACATAAACTCAACAGACTCTTCAAAATTACCTCTTTTTAAAAACTCCTCCAAAAATCTCATCAAATACAGATAGCACAATTTCAAAAAGGCGTTTTGAGGTCCTAACCAATAATTTTCAGTCTATCTTCATGTCCACAAAAAACAATCGATAAAAAATATATTTTATACTCAACGGCTCTCGTGTCGAAACTAAGATAGAACTCAAATGATTTCTTGGTAAACACTCACATTCTATGTTCGTCCACAGATGATACACAAAGGTTGTATTAAGTAGTTTTCAAGATTCAGTTATATCCAAAAATACCGTGTGATAAGTGACAAAACAAAAAGTAATTATTATATAAAAAAATATAAAGAGAGTTTTTTAGTTGATAGAAGGCTTTTTCAATATCTTAAATATCAACCAGATTAATTTTCCTATACCTCTCTACATATTTCAGTTCTATAATATTATCGGCTATAACCTCAAATCGTCTTTTTGTAGATGTGCTATATATTTTTGAAGAGTTTTGAAGAAAAAGTTTTTGAAACGAGCCAGTATCAAAGTATTTTCTGAGTTCATGTTGTGCATTTTTGGAGTGGAATTTGGTTTTCATAGTACCGTTATGAAACAGCTGTGTTTCCACTGAACATTTGTTTAGTGAGTTCAATTAATATTCTATATTTTCTTTGAATTCTTTTATCGCTTTTAGATATTGTGTAATGAGTGTTCATTCTATATATCTACTGAAATTGAAACAGTGTTTTCTAATTTTTTAAAAATTCTTGAGAAATTCAATGAAATTAAAATTTATAGTGATGTATAGCAGAATTAATCTGTTTTTTATTTGAGATATTGAAAGCCTTCTATCAAGTAAAAGAGCCCTTCTATTGTTTTATTTTATATGAAATGAATAAAATTTATTTTACGGTATTTTTGGATATAACTGAGTCTCAAGATCCATTTATACAATTTTTGTGTATTTTTTGTGGACGAATATTGAATGCGAAAAGTCACGTTAGGAAACCGTTTGAGTTCTATATTATTTCTGAAAAAATCACAAGGTCGTCGGATATGATATATATTTTTTATTGATTTTTTTATTTTGTGGACTGAATATAATCAGGTAGAATCTCAAATCAATTTTTTGAAGATTTGGTACCTATTTTGAGAGATTTTTGAAGGAGTTACTAAAGAGAGGTAGTTTCGAAGAATTTCTTGAGTTAATGTTGGGCATTTTTGGAGTGGAATTTAGTTTCCATAAAAACTCTATGAAATAGCTCTATCTCCACCAAGTGTTCGTTAAGTAAAATCAATCATTATACTGCATTTTCTTTCGATTTTCTTTTTTATTTTTGATACTGGGTAATGATGATACTGTGAAGTATTATTATATGTCTACTTGAATTCAAGCAGTGTTTTTCAAGACATTTATTTGATTTAATTTTAAAAAGCTTTTAAGAAATTTTATAAAATTAAAATTCGTAGTGTCGTATGAGAGAATTGATTTTTTTGATATTACAGATAGTTTCAGAACTATTGGAAAAATAAGAGAAAATTCAAATGTGAGTAACCTCGTGACCCTCCAATCAATTTCAGAAATTAACGAACTCAACCGAGATATTTATACCTCAAACGCATCCTGAAATTTCAAAGTTTTCAGCTTTTCCGTTCGAAAGTATTGACCGAGTAGTCGGACCGACCGAATTGGCATTTGGGAACCCACATTATAAATAGTCGACTAGAGAGTAAGAGTTGTACGGTTTTCACCAATGCAAGAAATAGTATATTACACCGCAAGGGAAGAAAGTTGAGATTCCTGCACTGCGCGCCATGATACCCGAGGCGAAGCCATAGTAAGAAAAGTATTTTTCTTACTACCTCGATCGAAAATACGTGTTTCGGCTTCGATTACACATCAGAAAGTCTAATTTTCGTGCATTGGTAAAGCTATATGTGCGCCCTCTAGACAACCGGCAGGGCAGGCATCGATGCTTTTCAATACACACGCGAATATTTTTGTATTTTCGACCGGGTAGCAAGAAAAATAGTATACACTATATGGACAGAAAGTTGAGAGCTCTGAACACGCGCTATGATGTGTGTTCGGCTTCGCCTCGGGCATCATGGCGCGCAGGGCAGGAATGTCAACTTTCTGCCCTTGTAGTGTAATATATAGTATCCACCGTGGTTGTTATAATTTTTTTTTTTTCAGTTTAAAACATCAGAGTGTTCACCACCGTGCGACTCTTACAGCAATCCGTTTTTAAATGTTAGACCGTATTACATTTTGTTAGAGGTTTTAACGTATTAGAAGAATACCTGCTTTAAGTCCTTACTTTAGTAAGCACATGCATTTTAGAGACTTGGTAGAGTTTTCACGGCAGCATAAAATTTTTCATCGAGTTTCACTATGAAACATTTGCAACAGCGCAATTTTTCATCACTTTTTCCATGCTCACTTTCGTTTTGATGATTCCTTTGAAATTCGACTATCTATCTCTGTTAGTATCTTCATTTTTCGAGAAAAATTGCACAAATATAATCATAAGCAGTGAATGCTGCTTGACTTGTATTTTTTGTTTATTCCACTTCCATTGGCATTTTATTACTCTTCGCGGGACTGAACACCATGCCACACCAACGAGTTATAAACTCCGTCGCTAGTCGAAACGTATAGGACGCGTCTCGGAATCTGTTTCTCAAGGAGGTTTGGAAAGCGAAATATTACTGCAGTTTTAATTCAACCTATACTGAATTGTTCCAGCCATTACTATTTGGTAGTTGATCATAATTAAAACAATGTAGAAATTACTATGTTTTACTACCAATAAATATATATTACACATTTTATTGTGACTCGAGTTTCGGGAAATGAACTATCCCATCATCAGACAACTGAAGACCTAACAGTGGTACAGAGGTATTTAAAGAAAAGTGATACATATTTTGAATATTTCAATAGATTCTAGGTAACACCTAATAAACGTGATAAAAACCCGGTTAAAAAAGAGGACAACTGTCTGATGATGGGATAGTTCATTTCTCGAAACTCGAGTCACAAGAAAATGTGAAATATATATTTTTATTGGTAGTAAAACATAGTAATTTCTACAATTTGTTTTAATTAATTCAACCTATTTAACCAAATTAATCACGTTTGTATTTTCTCATTATCCGTTCAGTTTCATTTAATTTACCGTTATTTAACAGTTTTTCTTGTATCGCATACTCTCATAGTCATCTTACTCGGCGCATAGCCTTTAATGTATATTTGAAGCATTGACCGATTCGAATTGATTCATATTATTTGTACACCGTGTTCGTAATGTATGATTGATTGCTACTGACGTTGTAGGCTGTAAATATGGATTTTGATCAATTTCCAATAACTTTTCATATCAAGTAGAAGTTTGATCTATATATGTACTACTCTGTCAAGAAAGTACCGGGAATTTTCAATTAAAACAACATTTTTACATTTAATCGTCAAAATTTATTGGGTCGCCTTCAAAATAGGCTCCATTTGCTCCAATACATCTATGCCAACGGCACTTCCAATTATCGAAACATTTTTTATAGGCGCTTTCCGGGATGGACTTTAGCTCTCGCGCCGAATTTTGTTTTATGGCTTCAATCGACTCAAAACGGATGCCACGAAGGGGCAATTTTAGTTTTGGGAAGAGGAAAAAGTCGCAGGGAGCCAAATCCGGCGAATACGGTGGTTGCTGAAGCACGTTTGTTGAGTTTTTGGCGAGAAAGTCAGTCACAATCGTAGCTCGGTGAGAAGGTGCGTTATCGTCATGCAAAATCCATGAGTTGTTCGCCCACAAATTTGGCCGCTTCTTACGGATACGCTCACGCAAACGTTTCATAACGCCTAAGTAATACTCCTTGTTTACCGTCTGACCCTCTGGAACGAATTCGTAGTGCACCACGCCACGGATATCGAAGAAAACAATGAGCATCACCTTCATTTTCGAGCGGCTTTGGCGTGGTTTTTTCGGTTTCGGCTCATTTTTTGCCACCCATTTCGATGATTGCTGGCTTGTTTGCATATCGTACTCGTAGACCCAGGTCTCATCACCAGTTATAATGCGTTCCATGAATGTAGAATCGGAATTACAGCGATCCAGCATGTCTGAAGCAACCTATTCGCGATGACGTTTTTGAAGAAAATTCAGGTCTTTCGGTACGAGTCGTGCGGCCACCTTTCTCATGCCCAAAATATGAATCAAAATCGTACGTGCGGATTCGTGGGATATCTTAAGATCATGTGCTATCTCTCTCAAGCTGGTACGATGGTGTTCCAGCACCCTTTCCTTAATTTTATCGACGTTATCTTCGATCGAAGCCGTCGATGGGCGACCACTTCACGACCGTCCTTGAAGGCTCTGTTCCACTGATATGCACGAGTTTTCGATAGAGCATTATCACCAAAGGCCTTTTGCAACATTTTCAATGCATCGGTACACGAAAATTCATTTGCAACACAAAACTTTAAACAAATTCTTTGCTCAACGTAATTACCCATAGTAAAAATCGGCACGCACTCTGACATCGACTGACTTAATCAGCTGTTGCAAACACACTAGTTGACAGATCCCGCTAAAGCTTGGCATAGTAATTAAGGACAGTGGTACCAACCTAGAAAAAAAACCTGCCTCATTGCCCCGCCAGATTTAAATCGATAATTCCTGGTACTTTCTTGACAGAATGTATACTTATTCTAACTTGATCTTAACAGTAAAGATACTTTTAATATCAACTTTTGTAAAAAGAAACTTTTTTCACATTTATTATTATTCTATCAGTAGAGTGAGACTTACGCAGACTTACTTTTATAATCATTGTTACTTTGTATAGATATGAATACGAATATATTATTCTGAGACAAATGCAGACTTGCTTTTATCATCATTGTTACTTTGTATAGATATGAATATGAATGTATTATCCTGATACTTCTGAATCTTCTGTAAAGATCCGTCAGAAGCTTCTCAATTTCTGCGAGTTAGGAACTGAGTTGAGTTCTGATTAGGCTTTGTTACTGCTGCTTACGCACAGCACTGCTACTTGTCGGCCCAACAGTTAAATGGTTGCTGAAGCCCGTACAAATAGAAAATTCTTTCTTACTTCGACGGGACTTGAGCACTACTATTCTTTCTCGTATAAATATAATCATTGTACAGTAACGCGGTCTTAGAATTTGATGATATATTTGTATTGGAACCGACCCAATTGTATATCTTGAATAACCGTTTATTGTTCCTCCCCTTTAGTGAACAAAATTTAGACTAGTTAATCGCTACCATCTTAGAGTAAACAGGACTCTTCTCTTACTGTTGGAAGGCTACCCAGAGAAGAATTTTGAAGTGGTATAAAATTTGTAATTACTGACCAAAAAAACTATTGAAGGAGAAATAAGACCAGAAAATAGTCCTAGTGGGAAGAAAAAGGTCGTCACAATATTTCATTTCAATTGTATCTTTTTATCTCTTTTTATACCATCCTCAATTATTGTTTTTGTATTTTTGCCTTGATTGTCATTTACTCTATATATATTTTGATCACAAAAATTCGAAGCGTTAAAAAGATAACCAAAAGTGTTTTAAAAATAACAAAACCTTTTATATCCCTAAATACTTACTTTGGGCGTTCAGAATATTTCTCCAGATTTCCAGATATTGTGGGTTCTGCTCGTAACCATTCATCCAAACTGATTTCTTTGAAAATTTCAAGTGGAAATTTTGCCAGTACTTTCATCCTCCTCATAAAGCGTTTCCAGTCTGAAGATTGTTCGTGTTTAGGATAGTAGGCACTCTTGAAAAACAAAGTATAATTGAACAGAATTTTCATCTCACTGAATGGTGTAGGAACATTTATATAATTTTAAAAATACAACTCATATAATGAGGTTATCTCTCAATCATTAACCACAGTTTATTAGAACATAAAAAGATTGAAAGTTCATAGAAATCAATCTTGATTTAAAGTTTCTGAAAAACCTCTGGAATGTACAA
This sequence comes from Megalocaria dilatata, assembly GCA_034642435.1. Taxonomy (NCBI): domain Eukaryota; kingdom Metazoa; phylum Arthropoda; class Insecta; order Coleoptera; family Coccinellidae; genus Megalocaria; species Megalocaria dilatata. The sequence continues at coordinate 86,430,255 of CM067855.1, forward strand.
TTAAATCTGTGGGGTTCTCCTTAAAAAACGAACTGAGAGATTGCAGTACCATTTGGATGATACTGCCGCTAGATGAGGTTAGCAAAGGCTTTCACGAAACGATAGTTCAGACAGCGTCAGTTTATAGGCTGACGTTTGAGCTTAATGTAATATTTCTATCATTGTTTCCGTGTTGTTCCTGAGAACTTGTTACGAATATAGAAATATAAGCTTTCTCATTTCTTGAAATATTGACTCAGAAGTTTATTAAATGCTTATTCATGTTGTTAAAGGGTCTTGCCCAATTTTTTTAAAGTGATAGCATGCTTGAAGCATGGTCAGTGAAAGTTGAAGACCATGGGTTTTTTTCAAAATCTTAAGACTACCAAAACGTTTGAAAACTCCAGGAAAATATCAACCAGTACATTTGAAAAGTTCTAGATGTCTACGAGAGCATCTGCGAAGAATATGTCAGGCACTTCAGCGAATCGGGGTAGTGCTATACTTGACATTATTTCCATATACGCACAACATTAGTATTCGTACTTTTTATTATATGTATTAATGGAGTTTTATAATTTTTTCTATGATTTGTGTTGTTATTTACAGTTTCAGAGCTTCAGTTACATCGACTAGCTGGTTGTAAATGGGCGCCACCTTCTTTGAGCAAGACGTCAAGAATTCAGGGTGAGGGAGATTTATAATTTGAAGAAGGAAATATAACTTTAATAATTAATTGAAATATTACAAACTGTATATCATTGAAATGGGAATAATTGTGTTCTTTTGAGAATAGGTTAATTATCGCAGGCTACGCTTCAATACAAGATGATATTCATTTCAAATAAAATAATTTATTAAAAATTTATAGTATGCAAATAATCAAAAACTAAAGTTCCTATATAAATGGTCATATAAATTTGTACAATAATTAAGCTCTAAATAAATTATACAGCAGCTATTGTTTATTCTTCAGTATACTATTTAAAATGGAAAACACACTGACCTTGATTTGAAAAATGACCAAACCTCGAAATTAGTTTGAGTTATTTAAATCTAATAAGCTGAGGGCTGATTTAACATGCCATATGCCCTTACTCTTACCAGAATCTTCAATCAATGTATTTTGGTACAAACTTCGAGTTATAAAACGTTAAGCCGTCAGACAAAGATTTGTTTGTTAACCATATCATGTCAGCTGCATTGTACGAATCTGGACGACGACGCAAGTTATACCGCAATGTATTTTGCTCCTGAGCCCTGAAAATTATCTCAAACTTCCGTAAATAATTTCTCATACCCTAGTCTCTGAATTCCTAAATTGTAGGTAAAGGGTGTTTGTATTCAGATGCATGCAGAGGAGGTTCTCGACCAAAGTTGACAAAATATGGACTATGACCAGTTGTTTCGTTCCTAGCTGAACGCATTGCGCAACCCAAGGCAGCCAGATTATGTGCTCATTTCCGATGATTATCAGACAAATAACATCTAATTAAGATCCTAATGATTCAATTAGATCTTTCTGTAGGATCGGTAAGGGGATGATAGAATGAGGTAGAAAAGATCTTCGGGCCATACTTGTTACAAATGGATACAAACTCCTTACTACGCATCTGAGTACCGTCATCACTTATCAGAGTTTGAGGAACTCCGAAGAGTAAAAAGACTTGCTCTTCTACAAAACCAGAAGTTATTTATAATCTTGAGTCGACGTAGGCAAAGGTCTCATGAAATATAGGCTGATAGTCTGCCATGGTTCCACTATTTCGAGGCTAACAATAGCGACGACAAACTCTCCAAAATGTTTTATGGACACCAAAGTGTACAGATGTTGTGGACTTATAATTAAGTTTTAAAATCTCCGAGCGAAAATCTTTGGGAACAACCAGTAACGATCTTTCGGACTCCCTTGACAATCCGGGAAATCTACCATCTACATATTTTAAAAGAAGTTCACGCTCTATCCTCCGGTAGGGATATTTGGCTGGGGATTTCACTTATAAGTTTTTTTAGCGAAATTACTGCTATTGAATTCTTCAAACATACAATAAAGGTTAGCTAATATTGAAACCTTGGAATTCACGCCATCATCCGAAACAGATCGAGAGGGGAATAAGGTATGATGTTATCTTTACCCTTACGATGAATGATCTCGAAATCGCACGGCATCATCCGTAAACTCCAATGAACTAACCTTCCCTGGGCATCTTTGAGATTGTTAAGCCAAAGCAAAGACTGGTGGTCAGTGGTCACGATAAAATGAACACCTTCTAAATAATGCCTTAGCTTCTTGATTGCCCAAATAACTGCCAAGTATTCTTGTTCAGTAGTAGAGTGCATTCTTTCTGTTCGGCTGAGATTCCTTGAAATATAAGCGATAACCTGCCCTCCATTTTCCGTTTCTTGGCATAAAATAGCGCCAAGTCCATATAAACTTGCATCGGCTCGAAAGATGAAAAATTTGGTGAAATCGAGGCAACATAAAATGGAGGCGGTTGCCAAGCTATCTTTTAGTTGACGAAAGGAACACTCACATTCCTCTGTCCATTCCCAGTTAGCGTTTTTCTTAGTTATAGCTGTATGCGGAGCTATTAATGTGCAAAAAGCGTTGATACTACGAGGCCGTTCCTACAAAACGACCAATCTCGAACACACCCTTGGGAGGAGAAATATTCAGTATGGCTTCCACCTTAGCTGGATCGGGACTGAAACCGCATGAATCGATAACATAGCCCAGATATTCAAGTTCAGATCGGCAAAATTGGATTTTCTCTTTACTGACAACTAGACCAGCAGAAATTAACCGATCTAAAACAATGTTCAAGATTTTCATGTGATTTTATAAATATAAGGTTATAATAGTGATGTTGTGCATGTACACCAAGACATATGGACCCAGATCAGCGCCTAAAACTGAATTAATAACGTGCCAGCGTCGCAGGACTGTTAGTCAGACCGATAGGCATGTGTTTGAACTGAAACAAACCCCTACCAGGAATAGAAAATGTAGTAAACTCGCGAGAATCTTGTGCTATCCCGATTTGGAAAAAAGCGCTTTTAATATCCATGGAACTAATATACTTAGCGTCCCGAAGAAGATCTAAAGTAGTTGAATCGTTGCGCATGGGTAAGCATCTTTCTTTGTTACACTGTTGAGGCGACGGTAATCTACGCAGAATCTATATGAGTTGTCTTTTTTATTTACCAGACAAATATAAGATGACCAACCACTTTTTGAAGGCTCTACAATATCATCCTTCAACATTTTCTCTAGATATTCATCACTAATTTTCTGTTTCATAGGAGATACCGGGTAGTACCTTTGTTTAATGAGTCCAACCCTCGATTCCACTTCAATAGTATGTTAACCCACTATACTCTTCCCCAACTTGTCAACCATCTGTTTAAACTCAAAACTGACCAAGTTATATAACCAAAGTTGTTGTTCTTCATTCAGCGCAGTAGAGTCGCGTAAGAAAATGATGTTTATTTCTGATTCTTGTTCAGAAAAATACCATACGTCTCTGTTGAGATTAGGAACAAGTTTCATAGCCTTCCAAAAGTTAATACCAAGGATGAACGTGTGGATAGTAGCACTATCGGAACATCAATCCATTTAACCTTATCTTCCAGAGACAACTGCATGTCTGACTGTTTGCTACAGTACATTGAACAGGACGTGGAGTCAATTTGAATCTCAACTTTAAAAGACTTTGGTAGGCAGGACTATCCAGTATACTACGCGAAGCATCCGTACCTAACAAAGCTCTAAATTTTTAGCCCAAAATTTTAACAGCTTTCATCATTGGGAAAGTGTGCGATAACAAAATATAAAATTTAAGTGATATTATTATTATCACTACTGGGGTCACTAATCTCATTAATGTTTTTTCGATGGTCATTAAAACTATTAAGCTTATCAATCGGTCGAAAACTTTAGTTCAGGGCAATATTACGACCGCTCAATTGTCCGGTTGGAGTTTAAAGAATCCTGGGGGAAATTCCTACTCGCGACGATAACATAAGTTGTTTAGGTATTGTGTACTCCCTGAAAGTGTGTCTCAAACGATGTCAATTCGAAAAAGCCCTAGAAGAACCTACAGGTGCAATATTTTTAGATGCTGAACCAACAGTAAACGATTTAGACTGTGTTGATGATACAGGTTGCTGACGAGCGCTAGAACCTGAACTTTCTGTTCCTGAAGATACATAAGATACATAAGCGATATCTGGATCGACGTATGCATGACGACATCTACTATGTGTTATATTATTTTCTGCGCGGAATTTTTTGTATTTCAACTGCAAACAAGCATGTTCGAGTTCACTGATATCAGCAACTGATGGCAACCGTGTAGAACAGAGTGGAGCCAAATTACGAACGTTTATCTTCAACTCAATCTCTTTATCAACTCGATCATATCGACGAAACATTAAATTCGTACAGATTATATAGTCGATGCTACATTCAGATGGATCTTGAATTCTACTCATAATATCCTGAAATAAGCGCCTGCGACCTAATTCAGCAGCAGAATTAAATGACTGAAGATGAGATAGTTAATTACCTAAACTCGGGTCACAATAAAATGTGTAAAATATCTTTTTATTGGTTATATAAATATTTTAAAAATTTTTAAAAAATTTTAAATTAATTTATTTTCAGAAGTTATAATCATTAAATATAATCTTTTGGAATTAAATATGTAGAAGGCTAATTTTTAAAATTTTTAAAAAATTTTAAAAATATTTATATAATTTTATATACCTTCTATCAAGAATTAACCCCTATTTATGTTATTTTATTCATAATATATAATTATTTGGTTTCCTTAACATTCTTTATACAGATAGTCCTTGTGCTATAGCAGAGGCCGTTAAATTGTCTTTCAATCTTCTAGATCAAGGGTAAACCACAGATATATTTTTGAGCGTAGTGAACCGTTATTCACCACATTTAAAGGTTTCATTTCGGTAGAACTGTCTCTAGAAGTTTGAAGGGTAAGTGAATATTTGTTGTTAATTGATGTTATAGTTTTTGAATATGAATTATTTGAATACTGACGAAGCAAAGTCGATCTTAAAACTTGTTTTTCAGTAATGTTTTACATATCTTGAATTTTTATATAAGGTACCTTGGTTAAATATCCAATAATATTGAATAGTCTAAGTAAGATAGTTTTATGATGAAATTCTTGGAATTATATAATTTTTTTTTTTTTTTTTTTTTTTAACTGTGATAGCGAAACAATTGTTGTGAGTTTAACAATAAAAATTTGTGAAAATCAGAATAACCTTATTTCAAATTATTTAATATGGATTTTCACCAAGTAAGGACTGATACAATTCAATATCTTAGAATTATGTTGGATATTCTTGAAAGATATTGGTTTTCATAAGATTGATCAGCAGAAACAAAATTTTGTCTATTCAAAATATTCAATTTATAGGATTTTGGTTAATAATTTTATTTATTGGATTTTGTTATACCATTCGGATGTCTTATAATGAATGTTTATTTTATGTCATGATATAAGTGGTACTTATACGACATTATTTTAATTTACTTTCAGAAGTTATAATCATTAAATATAATCTTTTGGAATTAAATATGTAGAAGGCTAATTTTTAAAATTTTTAAAATTTTTTTTAAATATTTATGTAATTTTATATACGTTCTATCAAGAATTAACCTCTATTTATGTTACTTTTTATTGGTAGTAAAACATTCCAATTTCTACAACTTGTTTTAACTTAAATGTTTGAGTTGACAATGTTTGAATAACTCTAACACTTAATGCATAAATTAATTAGTGTTTAAGTGAAAGATTCATACTGAATCTAGGGCGTGCCATCTTTTGCAATTATTACAGATCTGAACCTACTAAAATTCTCAACTCCAAAAGCAAACACAATAAAAAAATGGAAAAATAAATCAACACTTCAAGTGTTCAAATAAAAGGGTAGTTATTTTCGGGGCCTCTCGTATGGTCACAAATTTTTAATGTCACATAGTGTTTTAGGGTTTCAGTATCACCGGGTAGTAAGTTGTAAATGGGCGCCACCTGGTTAAAGCAGGACGTCAAGGTAATATACTGTAATATCACTCAGGGTGTGGGATATTGATGATTCAAAGAATGAAAAATAACTTAAATGGTTCATTAAAATATTACAAACTTTATGGTCATTAAAAGGGGAATAATTGTGTGGTTTTAAGAATATGTTAACTATAGTAGGCTACGTGTTAATATAAGATAATATTTATTTCTAAAAATGATAATTTATTAAAAATGTATAGTAGGCAAATAATCAAACATAAGAGATACCTCTTCACATAAATTTGTACAATAATTAAGGACTAAATAAATTATCCAATAGCTGTTATCAATTCTTCAGCATGCTGGTTTAAAATGAAAAACACACTGACTTTCATTTAAAGAGTGATCAAACCTCGAATACAGTCTGAATTATATAAATATAAAATGCTGATTGCCCTTTTATAAACGGGGTATTCTGATCTTCTCTTCCCCGCTCCTATGTTAAGTTAGACATCATCAACGCAATTTTAATTTGATTTACAGGCACCTGAAGAGTCGACCAGAGCTCAGACCGAATTATTCTCTCAAGTTTATCAGCCATGATATTCTTCTTCAGTCGAAGGATCTCTTTTCACTATTTTGCCTTTCATTATCATCCTCAGCACTGAGTATTTGGTGACTCATTAGATGTCCCAGATATTAAAATTTCCTCCTCTTGACTATCATTATTTATTTCGTTTTTTGCATCCTCCGTAATATCTCCTCATTAGAAACTCTATTTATCACAAGTTTTGAAAAGGATGTTTATACTGAAGATATTTTCTAAGGATCATACGAGTGACGGAATCTCTCATAGATTATATAAATTACATCATTACAGTGGCACCGGAATATCCAATGGAAACAAATTTGTCTAGGGTGATGGATTTAGATAATTAATGGCGTTAGAAATAGACGCCTTCAGACGCAGCTTAGATAGCTCACGAAACGAGAAAATCAGACAGCGAATAGGTATAGAAATATCTCTAACGACAGATATTGAACAAAGACAGCTGATTTGGTACGAACATATTTAAAGAGTGAAGGATAATAACAGGTTCCTCAAGAGAGAGATGCAAAAAAACCGCAGAGAAAAAGAGGACCTAAGCAGTACTGGAAGCCAGTAATAAAGTAAGCAATGCGTTTTATAACATCTTACGACGTTGTCGTATAAATATATATATATATATATATATTTATATATTTATAATATTATTTATAATTATAAATAATTCATATATTATTATTATATGTATATATATATATATATTAATATATAATTATCTAAATATAATATAAATAAGAATAAATAAATATATATATATATATATATATATATATATATATATATATATATATATATACATTCTGTCAAGAAAGTACCGGGAATTATCGATTTAAATCTGGCGGGGCAATGAGGCAGGTAAAAAATTTTTTTCCTAGGTTGGTACCACTGTCCTTAATTACTATGCCAAGCTTGAGCGGGATCTGTCAACTAGTGTATTTGCAACAGCTGATTAAGTCAGTCGATGTTAGCCCACTACGAATTACTCCATAAAAGCCGTAAAAATGTAACAATTAAAAATAATTCGAGAAATAATTATACTAATCATACCGATAACTTACGGTACAATTCGAATAAATTCAATCGATATTCTTATAATAATTACCATAATAATAATTATCGCGAGAATCAACTCAGATTTCCTCCGCGACCAATTCAATTTTTTAATCGTCAAATGAACACTCAATATCCGAGTACATCTAGAAACCCCAATGTAAATGTCTCTGAACCAAATCCTAGTCAATGGATTAGTACTACCCCAGAAAAATGTTAGTGCGAACACATAACTATCCTCAAAAACGACAAAATTATTCGACGCAATATCAGAACAACCCCCAAAGAAAATTCTTTAATAATAATCGAAGCCCTGACTTCTTAGTAGAAGAATTAACACGTATTGAATCAAATTCTCAAAATAATATTAAACCTGAAATGAACGAAAGAAAACCTTTCATGAATGATAGAAAAAATATTACTGAAAATTTTGAACAGCTAGCCCTAGACGATTCATTGACTTGAATCAAACGCTAGATATTAAAAATCAGTTACCTTTTATTGAATTCGAGAAGCCTAAATACAAATTATTAATTGATAGCGGATGTTCAGTTTGCCTTATTGATCTAAAATTTGTGATAATAATTTCCCTGAAAATATTTATCGTGAAAGTACTACATAAATAGCGTGTATGAGACAACAAACTTCGCATGAAAAAGTCTCTTCACTGAATTTCAAATAAATGATTTTCTTCCTTTCATCTTATATAAATTTCATAAAAATTATGATGGACTCATAGGAGCCGACTTTTAAACAAGTATATATTGAACTTAGATTTCAAAAATCAAGTTTTAACAAACGATTTTTGTAAAATACCTTTCAAATATCAACAAGTATGTGAAAACCCGAAGGATATTCCAATCGATCTTAGTCATTTGAAACCGGAAATTAAAAGTCAATTAACAAAAATTATTCAAACAAATAAAAATGTTATTTATAAACCGGGTCAACCACTCAACTCTTCAACTAGAATTAAACAAACAATTCGAACAAGCGATGAAGTTCCTGTTCACGCTAAAATTTATAGATATCCTGAAGTTCATTGCTTCGGCCATCATGTGCACCCAAGGAGAATTGAGATTCATCAGAAAAGACGACCTGATGCTATTCCACATTCCAATGTTGATGTTCTCTGCACCATTGTAATCGCTGCCGGCGATGCTCAACCGTCAGAGGCAACACAAGATGGGGTCGATAATGCTGCAGTCTGAAAGACCTTATCCGGCAGTAAACCGTTCGGACAGTTACAGGATGGACTCTCGGAAGTCCAACCCGTAGCCTCCTCGTGGCGAGAGTTGTCCACGTTCTGCAAAGAACGGCTGATTACAGGCAATGGAAACTTACCTCAGGGGCCACCTCTGAAAAAGATGGTACGGGGATCATCAAACCCGAGGTGCCCGAGGACCTGGAGAGCTTGAACAAGCCCTCCTTGTATACACCGTCCTGACTTAGTCATGTCTTAGGATGAATGGGGAGCAGGACTTAAACATATCACTCACTAGGAGACAACCTATATAAAAACCTCCAACCCTAAGGTGTGGAGATTGCCGAAAGGATGCATGGCAGAGGGGTAGTCGGTCTCAAAATTTTCTTACCATACGGGCCGGGCGCCCCGTGTGGGACATTTAGCCTTCCCCTGGTACGGACGCTCTGCCGGGGGCGACTTTCATTTCGGACCACACTCGTGGGAACTATAATGAATCTTACTACAAACACAAACAACACAAACCATAACATATTGATTAACCCCGCAACAAACCCAGCAGAAAAGGACCAGATTAGAAACCGCAAACCAAGTGTCGAAAAGGACACAAGCCCGGTTAAAGAAGTCATCCCTGACAATGAGGAGGTGCTCATAAGCCCCCCCATCATCAGAAGCAAACTTGAGGAATTCGTCTCTGACCCGAATTCCAAATTCAACAAATCGGCGATAGCTTACATATTGAACCTGTTCTCTCAAATGGAACAGGATCTTCCTAGAGAAGGAAAACATGTTCCTCCAAGGCCGCCTGCACAAAAGGAGCAGGTCAAAAGTAAAACGGGCCAAAGAAGACCCGCCAATTACTCAGAGGCAGCCAAGAGCGGCCTAGGTAAGGAGGCTCCTAAGTCTGCTAAGAAATCAAAGCAGACAGAGAGGAAAAATCCTACAAAGCAGGCTAAAAAGAGCACGGAGGAAAACGTACTCTATATCAAGCTGAACTCAGGCCAAACTGCTCCTGAGGGACCAACTCTCTGCGCAAGGATGCTCCTAGCGCAAAGATAAGGAACGTCATCGACCTTAAATCTGGCGCAATGTTGATAGAGGCGGCCTCCAAAACGGACGCCGACCTAATCAGAACTACATTGGCAAAAAAGGAGATTGAATACAATTCTCCAAGGAAGATCCTCCCGAGGATCGTACTAGTAGACGTCAGAAAAGAGCACGTCGAGAAAGAAGACTTTGTTGAAGTCCTAGTCAACAAGAATCTTCCTAATTCTGGGCACCTGAAGGATATACATAAGAATACGAGAGTCGTATACAAGTATCCCTCCAAAACTAACAAGGTGAAGGTCATGATCAGCGCTCCAGCTGAGCTAACCCGCTCGATCTTGAGAGAAGGTCGGGCATATTACGACATGAGTTCGTACAGGGCGTATGAACATTTAAGCATCAGGAGATGCCTAAAGTGTCAAGCATACGGTCATTTCACAACCGCATGCAAAGCGAAACAGGAAACTTGTGGACAATGTGCTAAGCAGGGGTAAAAAACCAACGACTGTCCACATAAAGAAACGGTTTGCTGCATTAACTGCATAAACAAGAAGCGGGATGCTTCACACACCGCCTTCAGCAGGAAATGCCCTATTTTTAGAGCTCAAGAAGAGACATACAGGGCCAAAGTTGATACCTCTTCGCCTTCAGCATGAGGATAATGCAGATTAATGCGCAAAAATTCCTGGGAGTAATCTCAGAAATCTCTAATATAGCCAGAACTAAAGGGATCGATATTGTCGAAATACAAGAACCGTACCATGCGTTTGGTGGGGTTAAAGCACTGGACTCCTCCGCACGATTTGTCTACTGTGGGGAGAACCTATCCTCAATTATCCCGATATTTAATTCCAAATTAAATGTCGCCCACTTAAACCATTTGTCAACTACACACGTCAGTGTTATAAGCATCTCCAACAGCGGAGAGACGATATTCTTAGTGAATGTATACTGTCAATACTCTCTAGATATTGACACGTATCTTTCACAGATAGAAAAAATACTGAACACTGGCACATAATCGAGGCAATATAATTATCACCATGGACGCAAACGCCAAATCACCACTGTGGCACTCTAATTCCAGAGACCACCGAGGTGAACTTCTGGAAGACTTAAAATTTGTTTACGATTTATCAGTGTTGAACGAATCGGGCTTCCCGACTACTTTTGCCTCTTCAAATGACGAGTCCAGCATTGACGTAACACTAGGCTCACAAAACGCTGCCAGATTAGTATCTGGCTGGTCGGTGAAAGAGGACTGGGTAAGCAGTGATCACCGACCGATGATATTCGACGTAAATCTTAGGGCGAATACCGATCTCTTGATTGACTCGCACCAGTCTAGGTTCCTCCCACGGAACGCAGACTAGGAACTGTTTGACGTTGAGCTGGAAAACCGCCTTCACAACATATGCATGGAAACTAACGACACTTCTGAACTGAACGACGTGGTCCTAGGATTGACAACTGCCTTATACGACTCGGCATCTATGTCAATTCCGTCCACCTCCCACACGTCCTACAAGAGGGGGTGGTGGACACAAGAACTGTCCAAAAGCAAGACGAACCTCAACCGAGTAAGGAAGAGGCTTCGACAGGCTAAGAAAAGGAGCTATCCACAAGAAATTGTGCAAAGAATGGCCACAGAAGTTGAGAGAACACGTAACAAGTACTTGGATTCCATCAGAAACGCAAAACTGGGCAGTTGGCGGAACTTCGTTAGGAGAGAAGCGAGAAAGTCCCTATGGTCCACAGCATACAAGGTGATAACTGAAAAAACGTCAGTTCCACCGATATTGACGTCTGTTAAGACAGTCAATGATGAATATACCACAACGTGGGAACAAACGGCTGAAGCCGTACTAGGCTGACTCATCCCAATGGATGACATGGAAAGCGATTCACCAGCTCAAACCATGGTGCGCGACGAAAATCAAAGAGAACGGTTTACTAACTTACCGAGAGCGAATTACTTTGATATGTGGGAATTTCAGAATGCTCTGAGCAAGATGCGCAAAAACTGTGCTCCGGGCCCTGATAGAATATCAGGATTCATAATCGAAAGAGTCTGGACTTGCCACCCAGACTCTCTACTGGCCCTATACAACTTCTGCCTGCGACTTTCGCATTTTCCTAAGTCATGAAAAAAAGGAAAGATTTGTCTTCTCCTTAAAAACAAAAGCAAACCGCCTGACGATCCAAAGTCATACCGCCCGGTTTGCCTTCTGAATGAGATGGGTAAGCTGTTTGAGCGTCTCCTACTGGCCCGAATAACTCCTCTGGACTCGGCTTCTGGACAAGAATCGGGAAATCAGTACGGATTCCGATCCGGGAAATGTACTGAGGATGCCGTTAGGAGAGTAGTCAGATATGTTCGTGACGCTGAAACGCAGTATACTGCGGGCCTGTTCGCCGACATTGATGGGGCATTTGACTTCATGTGGTGGCCGTCGGTACTGCGCAGATTCCGATCTGCCCTACCGAACTCGCCCTACTACGGGGTCATTTGCTCATAACTTTCAGACAGATCCATAACCTTTTCACAGGGTAGTTGCCAGTATAGCCGGAGCGTGAATAGGGGATGTCCACAGGGATCGGTCCTGGGGCCCTTCTTCTGGAACCATCTCCTAGATGAACTGCTAAATCGCCTCCCTACCGAGTGGGGGAGAGTCTGGCATTCGCCGACGATCTGGCCATTATGGTCAAATCTAATAGTCACAAAGGCCTCGAAGTTGCGATGCAACTCTACATACAGGAAATGGAAAATTGGCTCTCCGAGAACAAGCTTTCAATATCAATCAAGAAGACACATGCTGTTCTTCTTAAGGGCAAATTGGACCGAAATCGGCCAATCTACGGTTCCTATCTGCGGGAACTCAATAAGGTGGGAACCTCAGACTACCTACCTGGGTGTAGTGCTCGATACAGGTCTCACATTCATTCCGCATATCAAATACCTACGTGACAAGGTAGATATGCTAAACATTAAATTCAGGCGACTAAGCAAAATTCTCGGAGACGCTGGGAAAGCATCGATGAGAATATACTATAAATCCATCTTTTTACCGGTGGTTTTGTATTGTTCTTTCGTATGGGTACACAAAACTGGAAACAGTCACTTTTGCAGAAACCTGTCTGCTTGTCACAGGTCGATGTTGTTACTCCTATGCAATGCTTGTAGAACTGTTTCTACCCCAGCGCTTGAAGTTCTAACAGGGAGCATGCCTCTACAGCTAATGGCGGAAAAGTAACTGCCGGTTACCACTTCCGCCATTCACTAGGTTATGAATATAAAGGGGAAGTCATTAGACCCCCTGAGGTGACGGCGAATGAAATATCAGCTACTGAAGAAGCTGACCCAAGGAAAACACTTTGGGATATGTTACTAGTGTCCTGGCAAGAAAACTGGGACACGAACACTACGGGCCGAACTCTCTACAGATGGTTACCCAAGGTAGATTTTGTGATCGAAAACGAATCTTTTAGGACAAACTTTGCCCTCACCTGCTTCATAACAGGTCACGGGCCATTCCGGGTTAATCTTCACAGGCTAAACCTCTTCCCTACAGCATCTTGCTCCTGTGGGGAAGAGGAACAAACATCAAATCATATCATGTTCTTTTGCGAAGCGTTCAACACGACGAGAACTTCTAACATCTCGTCACACGCATCAAGTCCTCATAATCTTCTAGGTTCAGTAGCGTTATATCACGAAGTGTCAAATGTGGCAAAGGTGATAGTGGACTACATTTACGAAGCACGTCGTATTAGCGACAATTCAATTTAAAATTAGATAAAATTAAATAAAACAAAGCAAATGAAATGGCTACATAGGGCAATATCGACTCTCTCTGAAAGCATATTGGAGAGAGATTATTCAATACAGCAGGTCGTTTCCTAATAAGTAGTTAGAAAATGTAAATAATTAAATTTGTTAACTAATAAATTCACCTGTACATAGTAGTTAGATAATATAATTACCATTTTGGTAATATATACTACTCTGTCAAGAAAGTACCGGGAATTTTCAATTAAAACAACATTTTTACATTTAATCGTCAAAATTTATTGGGTCGCCTTCAAAATAGGCTCCATTTGCTCCAATACATCTATGCCAACGGCACTTCCAATTATCGAAACATTTTTTATAGGCGCTTTCCGGGATGGACTTTAGCTCTCGCGCCGAATTTTGTTTTATGGCTTCAATCGACTCAAAACGGGTGCCACGAAGGGGCAATTTTAGTTTTGGGAAGAGGAAAAAGTCGCAGGGAGCCAAATCCGGCGAATACGGTGGTTGCTGAAGCACGTTTGTGGAGTTTTTGGCGGGAAAGTCAGTCACAATTGTAGCTCGGTGAGAAGGCGCGTTATCATCATGCATCATGCAAAATCCATGAGTTGTTTGCCCACTTTGGCCGCTTCTTACGGATACGCTCACGCAAACGTTTCATAACGCCTAGGTAATACTCCTTGTTTACCGTCTGACCCTCTGGAACGAATTCGTAGCGCACCACGCCACGCATATCGAAGAAAACAATGAGCATCACCTTCATTTTCGAGCGGCTTTGGCGTGGTTTTTTCGGTTTCGGCTCATTTTTTGTCACCCATTCCGATGATTGCTGGCTTGTTTGCATATCGTACTCGTAGACCCAGGTCTCATCACCAGTTATAATGCGTTCCATGAATGTAGAATCGGAATTACAGCGATCCAGCATGTCTGAAGCAACCTGTTCGCGATGACGTTTTTGAAGAAAATTCAGGTCTTTCGGTACGAGTCGTGCGGCCACCTTTCTCATGCCCAAAATATCAATCAAAATCGTACGTGCGGACTCGTGGGATATCTTAAGATCATGTGCTATCTCCCTCAAGCTGGTACGATGGTTTTCCAGCACCCTTTCCTTAATTTTATCGACCTTATCTTCGATCGAAGCCGTCGATGGGCGACCACTTCACGACCGTCCTTGAAGGCTCTGTACCATTGATATGCACGAGTTTTCGATAGAGCATTATCACCAAAGGCCTTTTGCAACATTTTCAATGCATCGGCACACAAAAATTCATTTGCAACACAAAACTTTAAACAAATTCTTTGCTCAACGTAATCACCCATAGTAAATCGGCACGCACTCTGACATCGACTGACTTAATCAGCTGTTGCAAACACACTAGTTGACAGATCCCGCTCAAGCTTGGCATAGTAATTAAGGACTGTGGTACCAACCTAGGAAAAAAAAAATTTTACCTGCCTCATTGCCCCGCCAGATTTAAATCGATAATTCCTGGTACTTTCTTGACAGAATGTATTTTTTATAATAACTTGTAAATAAAACTTTACCATGTAAATATAAATAAAACCTAATATAAATTTCTATTTTTTGCAGGTCTCCGGGCGCACGACATTGCAATGATGAGACTAGGTTATGAAAAGTGGCGATAGAGGCGTTGCCTCATAAGCCACAAATTAATCTTCTGAGCATGTTACACGATGGTCTTGTTCTTCTAACCACTCATCAGCAAAAGTCGAGTTGTCGCAAATCGGTCTCTAATAGCCATAAGTGTTAGACGTCGATCTCGAACTTCATGTGTGCCGCTTTGACGTCCGGTGCCTACTCTTCTTCGATTTTGGGCATTATCAAACCACGCTTGACAACATCTCATAACAGTAGTTGGATTTCTGTTCGTGCGAAATCAAAAAAATTTGCGGAAATTAAGTTGTTTTACTTTAAATTATCATATCTTCAATTTCTATGAATTTCCTGTCATTCATTTTCCACTCTTACTGAAATTAATTTCATCTCTGACTTCTTTCATTTGTGTCATCTTTTGATATCTTGTCTCATCTTGTATGAGTGCGGACAGCTCAGTGGGAGAGCATCGGGCTTGTGACCGGTAGGTTCCAAGGAACATCTTCGAATTTGTTCCGTACCACGGTTAGTTTACCGCAGTATTTGCCTATTATTTCAGTATTTTGAAATAATAGACTAATAGACAATTGCAAATTCATTGATCTCGATGAATAATTTCAATGGATTCTAGTGGACTGTATTTTCGATTATTAGCGGTGATTTTGACTTCAAAGAACACTATATGATGAGGAACTGAAGTAAAACACTTATAACAAAACAAACTAATGAATTTTGGTATCACTGTATATGATACCAAGCTAATGTGATGACAATCACACTACAAACAAGTGTAAGGTGGATTGCTACGTTTACAGCAATCGCGTGAAGCTTGTACAATTACAAAACGAACAACTTGACTATTCCGAGAATAATGATTTTTCCTTCTTTTCAAAGACTGAACGTTAGAGGTGCTCGATGCATCCCTTCTAATACAAAAAGAGGGAAATTGATATAATTGATTGGAAGGTCTATTTGGAGGTAGACTGAATGAACAAAATAAACCTTCTTATTGGCTACAGAAGAATTATGAGATAAATGCAAGAAAAGAAGGATAAAATCAGTTTATAATTTGGAGTGCTGTATCATGTGAAATTACCAGTCATAAATATGTCAAATCTCTAAATGACTTTCCATGTTTTCTAAGGCCATATATAATAATTTGAAAACGAATAAACAGAAGTGCAAAAACACTTAAGTTCGTCTGGTGCAGCTGAAAAAATGCTAGATCGAAATATTAACATAAAAAGGCCTAAATATCGATAACACAACGATCTCGAACGACAGGGCCGTCTCCAATGATACGGAACAGATTGTTTCAGGCTAGAATGGCTCCGCCAGAAAGAATAGCTTTGAGTCCATTCCGCCTGTTATCGCACGCTTAGCCACGTAATGTGGTATTCCCAGGTATGGTTCCGGTCCTACATAGGCAGCGCAGCTCCAGCAAACGCCCGTCGATCTACCTCTTCGTTACCCAAATAGTTTGAGTGGCTCGGTACCCAAACAAGACTGTTTACGAGGTACAACAGCTGAATTCTAGAGCTTTTAGTACTGACTGACTCTCAGTAAATATTTTGATTATGCTGTAATGGATTTGCCGTTTTATCATCAGTTCTGCCGCGGTCTAAATGACAAATATTTCTGCCTGGAATATGGTTGCGTTTTGACCGAGACTTAATGAGATGTTGATTGTCGGTTTGGTCCCATAGACTCCCGCTCCCGTTTAGTTCGTGGTTCGTGAGCCGTCTGTGAACAAACCAAGGTCGGTCCTCAATAGAACATCAGCATTCTGGGTTCATTCGTCCGGCTGGGGACGATTACATTGAAATGCCGTTCTTGGCTAGTGACTATTGACCCTTGTGTATAGTCCGTTTGTATTTTGGCTGCCGGCTAACTTCGAGTGTAATTTTTATAATTATAATGTGATAATTTTCAAAATTCAATTAACTTTTATATAATGAGGGTTCAACTTTGACTTTCTAATTCATTTTTGAATAATATATTGAAATTAAGTTAAGTGAAATGCAAAATCTGTGAACAAATTCAACCTACATCTTCTATAATCTAGCTTTATTTATTAACAGTTATTTTAGTGTAAGATTAAATGTATTTAAAAATTAAAAATCACAGAATTGAAATGGTTTGTATTGTGGCGTGCCCATTCCTTTCGCAGAATTCTATTCTGCTCTGCTGCAGCTTCCCGATGTAGGAAATATATTTTTTTTATATTTATATTATCCTGACATTCCTAGATCCCTCAGAAGCTTTTTCCGCTTGTGAGAATTAGAAGTTCAGTTGTGTTTTGGGAAGGTTTTATTATTGCGATCTTACGCCACTTTAGGTCACAGAGCTATTAATTTTCGACCCACTAGTGAAATTGTGGTCCAAATCCGCCCAACTAGAAAATTTTTTCTCCATCTGAGCAGGATTTGAACCCGCGAGCTTTCGGTTTCGAGCCCAAAGCTATGATTAAGCTAATAACACTCACATAACATGAAAGAAGTAATCAAATAAATTATATTATAATTCAGAAATATTTCTGAAAACTTCCAAAATATATATCAAAAATCATATATTACGATACTGATGATTACTACGATGTAAGGGGCGCGACTGGTAGCAGACAATACCTTTCACATCCGTCCTCGCCGGGCTTGAGTAGGGCAGTTCCATCGTTCACCGACCGTTCCGACGTGGAACACAGGGTCACAGGCAGACCTGCGCATCACGCCTGTCTGAAGAGTTCAGGTGCGCAGGCGCAGAAAGAACCACGCCTTCCAGATTAAGAGGTAGAAGCTCCCTCAAACACCGCATTTTCTTAAGAGCTTCATTCCTTTGGTGGGTATGATTTTTATTTGATCCAGCTATGTCAACTCTTTTCACTGAGTGTTTTGTTTCATATTTGAAATAATTGTTTAATATTACGATTATACAGGGTGAATCATCATTATTGCGACATAGGCTAAGAACAAATTATTAGGACCAAAACATGATGGTTAGGCCAAATATACCTCAATAAAATATTACTGAGGAAAAAGATGCAGGACGTTAAATATGAGTTTTTTTTCGTAAATAAATAATTTCAAAGTATATTTTTCAATTTTGATCAAAATCGTCACAGAGGCATAACTATGGATAATGAAACGAAGCTCCATTATCCAGATTTTGTACATAAAAAACAGTGTGGCGCATAGTAGTATAACTACCGGGCTCCTGCAACAGAAGGATGGCCATGTCCATCCGGAGAGACCAAAGGTCATCCGAGGTAGTAGTCAATGATCGAAGGTCTTGAGTAAAAAAAACAAAAAGTGTTCATCGACCGTAGGGTGTGTGTGTACACCTGACCTGTGTGTGTGACACCCCAACATTGACGAAAAAGTGGTGGTAGTAGCGGGATTTGAACCCGGGGTGGCTCTGTGCTATCTTGTAGGTGATCACATCGAAGCCAACCTATCGTTACATAATTGGGACGATGAGTCGGTAAATGATAATTATTTATAGTAGTATAACTACCGGGCTACTGCGACAGGAGGATGGCCATGTCCATCCGGAGAGACCAAAGATCATTCGGCATCGCGAAGAAGTAGTCAATGACCAGGTCTTGAATAAAAGAACAAAAAGTGTCCATCGACCGTACGGTGTGTGAGTACACCTGTGTTTGTGTGACAAACCACGCCCAACTTTAATGAAAAACTAGTAGTAGTAGCGGGATTCGAACACCCAGGATGGCCCCGTAGTAGATCGCAAACAATCAACATATAAATATCGAGGCTAATGTAGCGCAACGTTGTTAAACGGTCCTTCGAGAATATTAGGTTGATGTAACATCACAGTGGAAACATACTTGAGTAAATTAACATTTTATATTCCAAAGTGTTCTCATCTTCATCATCATTTCAGGATGGAATGTTATTTTTTTAATGGTACTTATATGTTCCTTGAAGAAGAAGAAGAAGTCAATGTCAGTAGTCCGAATATCGATTAGAATTATGGGCCTATAAGATTTTCAGAGAAATATAAAATGAAACAAATGTAGACACCTAATGATATATTTACGGAACATATATCAATAAAACATATTCAAGCAAAACAATTCATTTAATTTTCATGTACTGTCTCATCTGAGTCATAATTGCTCTCCTCTACATCTGCTGGCAGATGGAAGAGGACTCTCACGTCTTTCTTGATGTATGCAGGAAGTTGTGATTTTTCTATATTTATATCGTTGGCGCTCAATATTCTGGGTCTTTGCTTACATATTGTATCATCATAAAGTCCCTCCAAAGAGTTGATTTTCTTTTCATGAAATGAATCAACAGAATCATCGATCCTGTTCGATCCATGGGACACTTTATCATATTGATGATTCGATACAAAGTTGTATCCTTCGTCCAACTACTATTGAGTGACCTTCTTCGTCTTTCTTCACTAAAACTCTGAATCGTTCCTTGTGTTGAACACTTTATCCCAATTTTCATGTGTTAATGGGTCCTTGAAGGAAATGAGTAATTAATAAAAATTAACAATAATGTATATAAAATCAAATCATTTCAACTTACATATTTTACTGTTAATTTCTACGATGAAAATAGATTGATAAAGTTACAAAAGGAGAAGGAGGATTTCAATCTAAGTAGCCCCATGGTATTGTACACGTTTTGAATGGAATGAGAATTCGTTTATCATCATAAGGACTAAGTGCAACCTTTTCCTGTTATATTGTAAACAACTCATGCTTATCAGAAAAGATCCTTCGTTGTTGAACAGCCAGTTGATTATGATTGAATAAACAATTTTCATAATCTTCCAAGGTAATTAGCTGCATAGCGGATTTATTTATTCCCTTTGCCTTCTTAAAAACACCCCTGGATTGTATATCCTTTTTTTGCTTCGTTTCTTCGACTTGCACCGTGACCGTGTATAATTTTGATCTGGGACCAATGAACTCGACAAAGATCTGTCCATTGTTCTCGTCTTTCATAAGACTTTTTTGTTTTTCAGTGGGATGTTATAAATATTATTTGGTGGATAATCAGAGGTATCAATGTAGTCGATGTCAGTCTTCATATGAGAATAGATATCATCAACATAGAAATGATATATAAGACTAAGGGTATCAGTGTTCAATAATTTCACTCTGGAACTGAATTTTTCAATAATATATTCATTTTGAAGATTATAAATTTTAAGAGATCCAATATACTCATTCCCAAGTTTATTGAACTTTACCGTTAGGCTCTTCATTCATATAATGACCATAGTTTTAGCAAATATAGTGCAACTGTGAAAATTGGGTTGAGAAATATAATTATTAGCACGGTACCTTCCTGACCACTTCGTAATTAATTCGATATCTCTATATTTTCTCACCTTTTATATTGTTTTACCAAAGGGTGAATTATTCATCCATTGATAAAACATCTTTTCAAATTTATTTTCACTCTGCTTTCGTAACTCTGTATTCATTAAAATATACGTTTTCATGAATGCAGACTGTTTGAATTTCAAGCATCAATGAATTTTTGTTAACTTCAGGCCCAGCCTCGAAACCAACTGTAAATGTTCATAATGGATGACATAATTCGTTTTATTATAGAGTGTTCTAAGTAATTTTGTTATGTCGCTATCTGAAACTGGAGGAACCAAATGATGAGGGCAAAGAGGTAAATCTTTATGCGTTTCAAAGATTTCTTTGGGGTAGCTCAAATCAACCACTAATATGTAACCCTAAGATCATCTTCATTTTGAACCTCTTCGAAAATGTTTTTTTTTGATAGGTATCCTTAGATTTCACCCACTGAAATTCTTCTGTAAGTAAGGGTCATAGCAGCACCGTACAAATTATTCACATCATAGTACAAGAGAAAAGAAGAAGGTTCTTAAGGATCAAAATCTGTCATGTATTTGTTGTTTGTTTTTCCGTATCGATTGGAACACTAAGAGATACCACCACATGCACCTTTTTCAATAAAATTAACCATTTCAATATTATTCAAAAGTTGCAATTCTACATCGGTAATTTTCAACAAAGCATCGAAAGCTAGACCTGGAGCGGTATAATAATGAAGATAATCAAGTCCATATATCCTCATGCACGTTGTTTATATCAGTATATCAGTTTTTAGATATAGTTCAGCATACTCCCTTAGATTGCTGATTTTGAAAGTATTCCAAACATTTAAAGCTTTTTCATATTCTTCTCTTGTAATGCCTTCGTTCTTTACACTTCTAAAAAATTTAGACCTAGATGGTAGGGTAGGTAGTCTCATTTAATTTATTCCAATCGTTAAAATATTCATACGGAAAAACACCCTTTCTAGTCATGAGCTCAAAGTGAATATTGTTATGATTTTAAAATATTATATTTCAGTAATAATTTTTTCTTTGTTTGTTAGATTTGAAGCTAATTCATCCAAACTGGCATAAATCTAAAGAATTCTATAAAACGAAAACTCACATTTGTATTTTCAATGTATTTCGTAAATGAGAGACAAAGACAAAGAAAAATAAATTTTTCTTTGTTTTGCGGCAATATATCTATCTTTCCATGGATTTTAAAGGCTAAAGACTTAATCCAAAAATGACTATCATAATTAGTCATTTTATGACATATTACAGGTACAGTATGACAATCTTGAAAATTTGTATTATAGCTCTTATGAGATACTCCCCTATAATTTCCAGTCAGATGACAGTGGTTTGCAACCTTGGAGTCATTAGAAAAAAATGTTTTACCGTAACAAATGCAAATTTCGTCAGTCTGAAATGAACAAAGTTAACTCCTAGTCAAAGAGCTCATTGGTACAGGATTATTAAAAATACCCTGCAACCAGTGAGCAATGCCTTTGAGTTTTCTGATGAATTGGGAAATACAATATTTACCTGAAAACATTGGAAATTGCGATAGTGAGTCATCAGAAAAGCATTTCGGATAAAAGCCACACTGAATACTACATGTTTTTGAAACTTTCTAGTCTTTCCCGATCTTATATACTCATCATAATCGGGAAGCAAGCTTTGTATATCTGTATATATAACAAATATATAATATATATATATATATATATATAATATATAATGGAATTTTCTTTGATATATATAGGAAACCCACATAAACTGATACAATACCAAATTTTTCAAACCATCCGATCAATCATAAACTAGCTGCAGATAGATCAATGGTACATAGAGCATTTTCAATTACTTTAAATAATATTGCGTTATAGAGGGAATTTAATATAATACAATCAGACAAATAGCCACAAAAAATCAGTTCCAAACAAAAACTATAAATTCCATCATAAACAAAAAACAAAAGCAACTAATTCGTAAACAAATTTACCCCATTTCCAAATCAGATCATAATAACAATAAATTCATAAAACTAACATATTTTGGACCAATTTCACAAAAAATAGCGCAAATTTTGTCAAAAATTAACATATTAACAGCTTTCACACCCTCTCTAAAAATTTCTAACCCCTTTTTCAATCCGAAAGACAAAGAGTGTAATAGTATGTATATAGGACAAATGGGCCGACCTTTCCATAAAAGATACAAAGAGCATCAATCTGCTTTTAGGAACCGGAAGAATAATTCCAATTTTGCGAACCATTTCTTCAATACAGATCACACGTTCCCAGAATTGAACAACCTTGTTATCCTGCACGTGGAAGCGAAAGGAAAAAACTTGACATCCTGGAATCCATAGAAATTGAAAAATATAAGAGGCACGTACGACTAATAAAACTACTAAACGAACAGACGGAACTTTGGAAAACCCCTCTCTTCGAAGCTCTGCTGAAGCCTACAATCAGCATATATAATAGTTGAGATCTAATTTGTTCGTTCAGTTTGAAAATGTAGTAAACACTACGAAACTCGAGTCACTATATATCAGTAATAATAAAAAGTGATAGAAAACAAAGTAAGTTATTATTTCATTCCATTATAATGAACGAAAATAAAGGTGAATCTTCACGGTGTAAAAAAAAGAAAAAATGAAAGAAAATAAAACTTGTTCTGTATTTCCTACAATTTAAATACCAATTTTTCAAGTTATAAACATTTTCAAGTGCACAATTCAAATCGTTTTATAAATGCAAATAACAATCATTAAATTCAAAAATATCTTTCAATTTTTCAAACGAAAAACACCCTTCATCCATTAATCTATCCATTAAGTCTATCACTATAATACTATCCTTTAGCATCTTTCTTAACCAGTCCGCTTTCCACCTTCCATATAATCCTACTATTAGTGGTGGTGTAGGTGATTCTTGTGAATCATTATTAAAGCAATTACATATAAACTGAATCAGCTCTTCGCTATTCATTGTATCCTGTGGATGTTCCCAGACTAAACCATGAACCGCACAAGTTTGCCATTCAAATCTTCTTCTCATTTGTTTTGATAAACTTCCCATATACAAGGGTAGCTTGACGTGTCCAAATGCATAATTGTTATTGTCAGTATACACCACTGCTATTTCCTTGCAAATGAAATCGGTTGTAGTTGGTTCGTAGTGAAATCCTTGTATATCAATCAAAAACATGATATTCCGGTTTTTCATGCAATTTTAACACGACCTGTTAGAGGCTCGTAACTAACGAACTGTGCATGTAAAACTAGACAAAAAGCCGATGTGTTAGCTGGTACATCTCCTAAAGTTTCAAATTCAAATCGCGCATCTATGGTTACTTGTTTGATCATTTCTGATTAGTATTAAAAATCGATTACTGGGAGAAGAGCACCTGTCTTGAACTGATTAGGTTTTAATAAAGGTTCACAGAGCATCTGTTCATAGAAATAATAAGATGTTTGGAATTTTACATACATGTCATAAGCAACAGCAAATTACTCGATTTAAATTTATGTTCAAATTTTCATAAGGGTATGATTGTGAATAAGAAAAATTCGATGTTTCTTAAACAATGATCAAATCTGGTAATATTTTTTTTGAGGTTATTTCTTCTGTCTGTTTGCATACCAAAAATAATGAATCTAGGTTTTTCTAAAAATGATGATGATTTCAATAGCCATGTAAAATTATGATTCTGAGGTAATACGGGATATGTGAACTGTTCCCACCGTCTTTGTGAAATAGATAATGGAATATTCTTCCCCATTATATTCAACAATTTCAATTTCTCATAATATGAAACGGTGTAGTGTGGAACGTGCCAAACAATTTTAGTGAGCTTGATTTGTCCTTTTTCAACTCCTGTCGCTTCCATCATAAAGTTGAGATCTTCACTTGATCTTATCAAGACAAGCTCTTGTCTTATATTCAACAATATTTTTCGGAAATCTTCTGCAAATCCAAGAATCATAGACAATGGACCAAAAACATCAGAATAACCACTTTTTCATCGTATCCCTTAACGTAATCGAAAGGACACCAGCTTGCGATCATAAGCCCTGTATTCTCGTTTGGTGTATATGAAACATAACCTTTCATCGTTGATGTGATTCCTGGGTTTTTTACCCTATCCACAATTGAACCTGCCAATTCTAAACATATCTCCTCGAACAGGAATATGATGAAGTTGTTTGTCGATTTACAAGTTTTCAAAATTGTCTCTTCGCTTATTCCGGCTTTTAGAAATTTGCCTTGAATTTGAAGATAACTTTCTACGAGCACCGTAAGCAATTCCTGTTGTTGAATCACTATCTTGCATTCATCGTTGTATTTAATCTCCCCCGCTGTATACGACAAATATAAATGATTTTCAATATTGGTTATTGCCTTCTCGAGTTCAGCACTCTCCTTAACATTCAGTACGTTATTAATTATTGTTTTTTTATTATTCTGAAACCAAGTGTCTCAAGGGACTTTTTATTCTCTGGTATCAACTGTATGCTAGTTTCTTCAATACTAAGCCTCAATCTATTCAAGTCGTTGTTTTGTTGTTGTTTTTATTGTCGAGGATGAACATGTTGAATGTTCCACTATTTTGTAACCTGGTGCAACAGTAGAATAGAATGTATGAATTGTATGAGCGGCATTCCCATAAGTGTATGAATTCGAAGCAATATTACATTCAACCTTTATCATATAGATCTTCATAATATCTACAGAACAATAAGACTGTTAAAATTCATTCGGTTTGAGTTCCTTCTTTTCAAAGCCTAACAATCGACCTGTGGAAATTTCTGCAGAAATGTCTATGGCTTCTGTGCATTTCAGTTAACACTGTAATGTATTGTAGTTTGCCCTCAACGATCTAGTTTTTATTATTATTTGATTCTGTTTCTAATGAACGTTATAACATAAATAGAGGTTAATACTCGATAGAAGGTATATAAAATTATTTAAATATCTTAATATTAGCCTTCTACATATTTAATTTCAAAAAATTATATTTGATAATTATAACTTTAGGAATTAAATTAAAATAATGTCATATAAGTACCACTTATATCAAACGACATATAAATTAAACATTCATTATAAGACATCCAAATGATACAACAAAATCCAATAAATAAAAATTCTTAACCAAAATCCTATAAATTTTTGAGTAGACAAAATTTTGTTTCTGCTGATCAATCTAATGAAAACAAATATCTTTGAAAAATGTTTAACATAATCTTAAGAATTTCATCATAAAACTATCTTACTTAGAATATTCAATATTATTGGATATCTAACTGAGTTACTTCCTATAAAATCTCAAGATATGTAAAAACATTACTGAAAAACAAGTTTCAAGAGAGACTTTGCTTCGTCAGTTCTCAAATAATTCATTTACAATAAAATATAACATCAATCAACAACAAATATTTACTCACCCTTCAACAATTTAGAAAAATTCTGGTAAATGAATACTGAAAAATTTAAATGGATTGTGAGGTTAACTACAAATGAATAATTCTGTGGTTTCCCTTGATCTAAAAGATTGAAAGACAATTTAACGGTCTCTGTTATAGCACAAGGACTACCTGTATAAAGAGTGTTGAGGAAAACAAATAATTATATATTAGGAATAAAATAACATATGAAGTTCATAACTTCCAATTCCAAAATGAAATTTGTTGTTTGATCCATCAGCATTAGGCATTGTATTAGTAGCACTTTGTTAAACCTATTTCGAAAAGATATTTTTCAATAAAAATTATTGGTGGATTGAACTATACACACAAATCATCTGAATGATTACCTGAGAAGAAAAAATAATATGACATGTTGTCTCTTTCAAGGTAGAAATGAAACTGAATGCTTTCAATCATAAATTTATTTTAATTAATATTCTGCTACAAAATGTACATTCATCTTTCTATCGGTTCCTATTTCCTTTTCTAGTCTTATTTCCGTTATTCAGATATTGTCCAACTTTTCTGTCTGTTTTTGTTCGTCCTCCAGTCGTTGATCCTATTCTACAATTGTGAAAAATGTACCTAACCAAATTGTTTCGTGTGTAGGATTTTATAAATCCAATCGAACAACATTTGCTGCACGTTACCCTTAGGTATTTGATGGACATTTCTGATGCTCCGTCCATGATTGTAATTCTTTCAGGATTCAATTGTGAACTGACTTACAGGTTGATATAACATTCAATTCATATGATTTTCCGAGTAAAAATAATAACGACTGCAGTAAAAACTATTAAATGCTTGATAACGTTTATGATTATACAAAATTTTGTGATTCCCATTGGAATTAAAATATAATTTCGCTTCGTAAGGTGGTTCCAGCTCACCATAACTATTAAAGTAATACGCTGCGTTTAATTTTTTTACTACCTGTTTCAGCCGTTACTATTTGGTAGTTGATCATAATTAAAACAAGTTATAGATATTACTGTTTCACTACCAATAAATTGATATTTTTTTACATATTCAATTGTGACTCCAGTTTCGGGAATTAACTATCCCATGATGTGTCTGAAGATGGGATAGTTAATTACCGAAACTCAAGTCACAATTAAATGTGTTAAAAAAAATATCAATTTATTGCCAGTAAAGAAAAGTAATTTCTACAACTTGTTTTAATTTTTTACTAGCTTCAACTTCATTCCCATTGGTGGGTTTGTTATCGTCATCTTTTGTATGATTGGAATTTATGTTTATAAGATACGCTTCTCCTAAACAAAATTTTCTCCCTTAATGTTGTATTGAATTAATTTTTTCTTTGTTTGATTTTAATTTCTTCATGATCATCGGTTTACTCGAGCTTCCGCTTTCTTTCATTCATATCATCATGTTCAATCATGATATTTTCAACAGATTCAAATGGAGGAGCCTTCATCTTCTTATTGATGGATCTCTTCCTTTTATTGACACTTCGAACTTTATCCGATTTACATTCTTCTATTCTTCTCAAGCTTGTTGATATGATTACTTTCAATTTCTCCAAATCTTTTTCACATTGTGATAATATTTTTTTTACATCCACATCGTCTACCTACAGTTGATTAACCAATACCTAGTTTAAGTTTTGTTTTCATAGCACTTGCCCCGCCTAGAGCTGCAATTTTTCCTCCTATACTTGATTTTTTTGAATGAAATCATTCTACAGCTTTTCTTGATAATATTTTATCTGCAGAATGTCGTGCTTCAAAGTCTTTCGAAATGAAATAAGCTATATCATGAGCTGGAGAAGCTTCATCCAAACCTTTTATACCATTTTTCCCTGCACGTAAACGTTCTTATAATATAGTATTAGGTCCACTAAACTGATACCCGGGCAGATTCAACTCATAAGGAATAGAATATAAAGTTCATTCGAGAAAACCCACTCCAGAGAACAATTTATCCTCCATGATATTAATTCATCAAAATTACAACAAAAACTGATTTAAATATTCATATAAAATCTTTTTTAAGAATATTTAGTTTATTTTAGGTTGTTGTTCGTTGGCTCATAATCAGGTTTTCGAAATGAAAATTGTAAAACAAAAAACTTCTCTAGAGATAGAAAACAATGACTTGGTTCCTACGAAAATTATGAGGCGTAGTGTTCTTTTTGCTACAACATTACGATGTTTATTCATAGGACCATCGAATTCTGGAAAAACAAACGTTATAATTAGTCTCATTGAACATCCTAATGAATTGAAGTTTAAAAATATTTACATTTATTCGATAGGTCTGTACCAGCCAAAATATGTCTACTTGAAGAATCTATTGGATCCTATCAAAGAGATTGGCTATTTCGACTGCAGCAATGGCGAAGAACTCATGAAACCTTCAGAGGCTCTTCCATTTTCAGTCTTTATTTTTGACGATGTGGCATCAGAAAAGAAAGATATCATGAGAGATTATTTCAGTATGGGGAGATACAATCAAATCTATGGTTTTTTTCTTGCGCAGATTTATACTAGAGTATTCAAATATCTATTGAGAGCTAACGCAAATGTTCAAACAAGACGATCTTAAACTATATCATATCTATAATGATCATGTTAACGCGGATATGACATTTGAAGAGTTTAAAAGAATGAGTTCGATATGCTGGAGGCAACCCTATGGGTTTTTATTCATTTTGAAGGATTGTGACATTGGTAATGGATGATATAGAAGGTGATCATTTTATCCAATTGGAACATATAAATAGAATAACCTGATCAGTATCCGTTCAATACCTGATCAGTACCTGTTGAATAACCGTTTATTAACTTAACACTACTTGTTCTGGATCTGTTTAAAATGGAAAATTTATCAAAGAAAACTATCAAGCAAAAGAAGCTGGAGGGGAGATTAATTGAGAAGATAAACATAATGAGAGAAAAGTTAAATTAATTGAAACAGGGAGATTTCTTACAAGAATCCATGTTGAATCCTGTAACCAAACATTCAATAAAAATTGAAGAAAAAATGACCACTCCAAAAAGGATATTCAAACAATCAAGGAAGAACCTCTTCCTAACATAATATTATACAACCTGAAATCAAAATTGATGAGATGAAAGATGATAGCGAAGTGACCGAAGAGAATGAAGAAAGACCGTTCAAAGCGACTTCCTAGTTTTGGGAACTGAGGTCCCTGAGGAAGAGGATACTTTTTTGATTGACGAGGAAGATCTATCGGGAGTAGATGAAGTTTTACAAGAGGATAAAGCAACCAGATTTATTGACGAAAGGGAAGTATTCAAAGAACATCTAGAACAATACAATCCATTACCTAGAAAGTATATCAGAGGGTTATTGATTGATACCGTAGATGCTTTTGATTATAAATATGGTATTAGACATGATAATGTTATCGGAACATTTTTCATAGAGAATTCACGTATCTATATAGATGATAACGATTTCATCATACAGAATAAACGATATAAAGGAACTCCTGGTTTATATCAATTGCTTTTCAAAAAAGCACCAAAAGATTTCAAGAAAAAGGACTTGGAAATATATAAGAAAATTCTATTGAAATCGAACGCACATAAGATATTAGTAAAGAAATCAACAAGTTGACGGGACTAAATTACCTAAATACAGAAAGATCGTACCCCCATAGATTAATGTCTATGATAGTCCAAGATATTTATCAGTAGGATATGATATGTTGGATAAAAAGGGATTGAAGAAAGAAGTAAACGATCATTCCATTGATTACGTGTATTGGGGCAATGCTAATGAGCTCGTAGATCGATTACGATTATTGATAGCATGAGAACAAGCCGGTAATAATAGTCATAGGAACGAAACCATTACTATAATAGAGAAACTGGTATCATAGAATGAAGAGAAAAAGAAAGCAAAATCCATGAGAATAGACGATTCTGTCAAAAGAAGAATTGTTGATGAAATCCATAAACCAGTCTGGATAAACTTCAAAGGACTCTTGAAATCGTCGAGAGATTTATTTCAACCTGATTTTGTTGAATAAAACAATTGGAGGTTCATACCTGATAGAAGGTATATAAAATTATTTAAATATTTTAATATTTACAGATATATTCCGTTAGCCAGAGGCCGTTAAATTGCCTTTCAATCCTTTAGATCAATGGTAAACCACAGTATTATTTATTTGAGTTTACATTACACTCTATTTAAATTTTCATTATTCTTTTACCAGAAGCTTTCTGAATTGTTAAAAGGTGAGAAAATATTTTTTTTTATTGATGTTATATTTTATTGATTATGAATGTAATTGAGTAATAACTAAGCAAAGTCTTCCTTAAAACTTGTTTTTTAGTATTTTTTTTACATATCTTGAGATTTTCTGAAAAGTTACTTAGTTAGATATCCAATAATAAATATATCTGTAAATATTAAAATATTTAAATGATGATTTAGTTGAAATGACACCATATTCTAAAGAGAATTGAGGTTTAAATATACACTTATGGCAATTAATTACTTCTCTGAATACTTGTAGGCTATTCCCTCTAAATATAAATGTGCAACTAAAGTTACTGCTAACATTGAAGCGGTGCTCAATGAGCAGAAACCTAAAAATCTTCAGACCGACATGGAAAAACAAATTTTCAATCGTACCTTTCAAGATCTCATGAGAAAATATAATAGTAAGCATTATTGCAGCTACAGTGAAAAGAAGGCAGCAATCGTTGAAAGAGTCAATAGAACCATAAAAAATTGGACGTAGAAAGAATTCAACTATCGTGGAAATTACCGATGGATTGATTTTCTTACCTAACCTAACCTAACCTAACCTAACCTAACCTAACCTAACCAATTTAGTACAGAGATATAAAAATAAAGAACATAGAACAACTGGTATGAAACCGATAGAAATGAAAAACAAACATGAAGACCTGCTGTCAAAGACAGCATACAATCGTATCAAACAGAGTGAATCTCTAAAAAATTTCACGAAGGCGACAATGTGAGAATATCTAAAGTGAGAGATGTATTCGATAAAAAATATATGGTCAATTGATCCACTGAAATTTTCACTATGAAAAAGGTTCTGCTCACTAATTACACCACATATTTATTGAAAGATATCAACAATTAAGATATTAAAGGTGGATTATATATAGAGCAACTCTCCCAAGTTGAATATCCTGATCCATATCTCGTTGAAACAGTTGTTAAGAAAAATAGGAATGAACTCTTTGTAAATTGGTTGGGCTTCAATTCTTCACATATTAGTTGGATAGATAAAAAGGATTTATTATAATACTCTGTTATTTACGAAGAAATAAAATAAGGAAAACTATATATTCAATTTATTTATTCATCATTTTAATATTATTTCTTTACATCTATATAGGAATACTTTTGTGCATCATGTCTCATATAGTCTTCATCGTATACTTCTATTCCTTTTCTCAAAAATCAAAATTCTTCAAAATCAAATTCTATCCATAATGTGAAAATCTTTTTCTGTCAGCGTATCTACGAATTTCTGGCTCGACTGTACATTGGAACTTCTCTTAACCATTGTATTATTCATCTTAGAAAGAGCATTCAATGAAAACTTCTTCTGATTGTACCGAAATATTTGTTTTCCATTTATATTCATTAAAGTCACCTTCCCTCCCCCCACACTTAAAATTCTTTCCAAGTATACGTTTCGTTTTTAAGGACCAACTTATTTTTGGAAAATCTCTCCACATTATACCTACCACAATACATAGTACTTTTTCTCGATGCTATAGGATAATAGTTCTGGTGATTTCAAATTACATATCCAATTAATTGATTATTTATATTCCTTAGGGATGCTTCATACTAGAATGCAAATTTATCAAAATAAAACGTTGGATATTGATGAACTTCTACTCTGTCTCTGAAGTGTTCAAGCAATCGACAGTAACCATCCTCATCCACTGTTATCGTATAGTCTTGAACCTTAACCTTTCGTTGATTATTCACCGAATTGGATCCTTTAATATAATAACTCCGAGCAAAATAAATATTGTTAGAACCTTTGAGAATATCTTGTTGTTGTTGGTTGTATGAGGGATATCAAACTATACCTTTCTTTTAGACTGCATAATTTTATACCCTCTGTGATCTCCCGAATTCATTTCAAAGAATCACAATG
Source organism: Megalocaria dilatata (assembly GCA_034642435.1). NCBI lineage: Eukaryota > Metazoa > Arthropoda > Insecta > Coleoptera > Coccinellidae > Megalocaria > Megalocaria dilatata. The sequence continues at coordinate 86,462,546 of CM067855.1, forward strand.
ATTCTTCAGGTGATTTACCGATTCATCATGCCGATATGACGCAGCCCTAGATTAGCCTCGATGTTTATATGACGATTGTTTACGATCTAGTACGGGGCCAGCGTGGATACGAATCCCGCTGCTACTACTAGTTTTTCATCAAAGTTGGATTTGGTTTGTCACACACAGGCAAAGAAAGGTGTACACACACGCTTTACGGTCGATTGACACTTTTCGTTCTATTGCTCAAGATCTTTTGGTCATTGACTACTTCTTCGTGATACCGGATGACCTTTGGTCTCTCCGGATGGACATCGCCATCCTCCTGTCACAGTAGCTCAGTAGTTATACTTTTATAAATAATTATCATTTACCGACTCTTCGTTCCTGATAGATTGGCCTCGATGTTATTGCCTACGTGCTAGCACGGGGCCTGCCTCGGTTCGAATCTTGCTACTACTACTACTTTTTCATTACAGTTGTGTGTGGTTTGATACATACACCATACAGTCGATGGACACTTTTTGTATTTTTACTCAAGACCTTCTGGTCATTGACTACTTCTTCGTGATGCCGGATAACCTTTGGTCTCTCCAGATGGACATGACCATACTCCAGTCGCAGAAGCCCGGTAATTATACTACTCCGCACGTCTCTAAACATGGTCAGTATTTATAACATAATCACTCTTGTTTGGATACCGAGCCACTCAAACTATCTCGGTAGCGATGAGGCAGATCGGCTGGCATTTACTGAAGCCACGCTTCCTCTGGTAGGCCCGGAACCGTTCCTGGGAATAGCTCATGACGTGGCGAAGAGGACAATAACAGGCAGAATGAACTCTAGAGTAGAGTATTTCTGGCTGAGCCATCCTGGCCTGAAACATTCGGAGGCGTTCCTTGGGACAGCTTCGATACAAAAGATGGCAAACTTAGCGCTAGGTCTGGACAGAACCAAATTCAGAATACTTGTAGGGATTATGACAGGTCACTGCAGGCTGAAAGCGTATTTGCATAAAATTGGTCTGGCTGAAGACGGTGAATGCAGGCTGTTTCTTGAGGACACTGAAACAGCCAATGCACATCGTCTCATAGTACGCAGCAGTGAGTTGTATCAGATTCGAGGTCTTTGGTCAATCTATTATAGCCCACTGCGAACGGAAAAAAACCCCGAATAATATTATCGGTTTTTATATGTCAATTGATATAAGTGGTACTTATATGACATTATTTTAATTTATTTTCAGAAGTTATAATCATTTGATATAATTTTTTGAAATTAAATATATAGAAGGCTAATATTAAAATATTTAAATAATTTCTTATACCTTCTATCAAGAATTAACCTCTATCTATATTATTTTATTCATAATATATAATTATTTGGTTTCCTCAACATTCTTTATACAGATAGTCCTTGTGCTATAACAGAAGCCGTTAAATTGTCTTTCAATCTTTTAGATCAAGGGTAAACCACAGAAATATTTATATGTAGTGAACCGTCACAGTACATTTAAAGATTTTTCAGTCTGACAGAAGTCTTTCTAAACGATTGAAGGGTAAGTAAATATTTGTTGTAGATTGATGTTAGTTTTACTGAATATGAACAGTAAAAACAGTAAAACTAACATCAATCTACAACAAATATTTACTTACCCTTCAATCGTTTAGAAAGACTTCTGTCAGACTGAAAAATCTTTAAATGTACTGTGACGGTTCACTACATATAAATATTTCTGTGGTTTACCCTTGATCTAAAAGATTGAAAGACAATTTAACGGCTTCTGTTATAGCACATATATTTGAATACTGACGAAGCAAAGTCCCTCTTAAAACTTGTTTTTCAGTAATGTTTTACATATCTTGAGTTTTTATATGACGTAACCTAGTTAGATATCCAATAATATTGAATATTCTAAGTAAGATAGTTTTATGATGAAATTCTTAAAATTATGTTAGATATTTTTGAAAGATATTGGTTTTCATAAGATTGATCAACAGAACCAAAATTTTGTCTATTCAAAATATTTAATTTATAGGATTTTGGTTAATGATTTTTATTTATTGGAACTTGGAACTAAGGCCAAGTGCCTTATAAGCTTTGTATGATTTTCTGTGAACATAGAGCCTAGAGTACCTTGGATATAAAGGTGCCTAATTATATGTCTGTTGAGGATCGTGCAGTTCTGAGATGGCACTGAGTAGTAAGTCTATACATTGTTTAATTGATTTTATTATTTTTTATATGTAAAGTTGAACTGATCTTATCGTAACTTTAATTATTTCTTGAGGATGTGCTACATGTTTTGAGATTTTTTGAAGTAATTTGTTTAAATATATTGAATATTTCAAATAAATTAGTTTTTGAGAAGTTCTTGAAATTATGTTTTATATTTTTGAGAAAGAGTTATTTTTCATTAATATAGGATCAGAAAACAATACATTTTGTAACAAACAGGGCTTCGTAAGTTTGTCTAAAGAGTTCATTACGCATGCCTGGAACGAAACAAAAAATGTTTGCTTATTTATATTTTAATTTCAATTGACAGTTTATATTTGTTAGTTTTTCTTAATTCCGTTTGATGTTGTATGATGAATTTTGACGTCTATTAAATATGAGCAGTGCTTATAAAGACATTAATTTAATTCTTAAAGTTTCTTCAAAGAATTTTTTGAAATTAAAATTGTAGAAGACAACAGATTAAATCTGTTTTAATATTCAAATTTTGTAATAATCCTTCTATCAGGTAAAAAACCGTTCCTTCTTATTTTATTATTGGATTTTGTTATACCATTCGGATGTCTTATGATGAATGTTTATTTCATATGTCAATTGATATAAGTGGTATTTATATGACATTATTTTAATTCATTTTCAGAAGTTATAATCATTAAATATGATTTTTTTAAATTAAATATGTGGAAGGCTAATATTAAAATATTTAAATAATTATCGGTTTTATCCAAAAACAGGAACTCATCAGGGAAATATAAATAGTCCACGAGGACGCAGTGGTAGGGTGGACAAACGCCCGCTTACTATAAATAATAATTGTAGTGATGGATAAGGAATATTATTCAATGTATTACTTTACTCTTTGTTATAGTTGGCGCCACATGAACCATTCCTGATGAAATTAAGTGGTAGCTTTTTTTGACTATACTTAATAGTGATCTTGATCAGATAAAACGATGTAAAAATCATTTTTGAGTTATACTAGTCCTCTTGTTTAAACAAGATAATTTCAGCTGTTCGAGAAAAATGCAATTGAAAATTTCAGTAGCTCAAAAGGGGTTTCAAATATTATTTCATTAAATAAAAGTACACATGCTGGTAAATGTAATTTCTTTTCAGTGATTTATTTTTGCTAAGAGATTATAGTTTATTGTTCCATTTTTTCAAACGTTTCAAATGCTTGGTCCAAATCATGTTGAAAATGAAGAAATGAGGAACATGATTTGTGTATATGCGGTCACTGTGCATCTAGAAAGTATGAATTTTCATATTTAAACAGGGGTGACCGAATCATAAAACTTTTGCAAATTCATTTCATCTTTTGGGTGAAACTTAATTTCCTAATAAAAATCTAGGTGGTCGTCCCAAACAAATGACATCCAATGAAGAGGAAAAATTTTTGGTTCAAGCAGATGAAAATCCTGAAGTGAGTTCACTTCAACTGATAACAGGAACAGGAGTAAGTCAGTCGTCGATTATTATATTTCTAGAAACAGAAAAGCCTCACTCTTATCATTTCATTTTTATTGAAAATTTGCTTTCGAAAGATCTGCTCCGACAGTTACATTTCTGCCAACGCATTAACAACAAGCAAAATGATGACATTCATTACTAGGAAGAGAAAACCCGTATGCCTTTAAATAAAGACATTTTCAGCACGAGTTCAAATTGAATGTTTGGTATTGCACTATAGGCGACCAACTGCTTGAGCCATATATTCTTCCTTCTGATTCAAATGGAAATTCTTATTTATTTATTTTTGTCAAAATACCTCAAATGATACTTTGGGCGGATTGTCGGTAGATGTAAGAAGAAAGATTTATGCAGGAAGAAGCTTCACCTCCTTTCCCATGTAACAACCAAGCTAGTTGTTCAATAAACTTTTATCTAAATCTTCGCTGTCACCAATTTAATCTACAAAAAAAAACTGCTCTGTGGTTTTCTTATTTTTATCTGAATTTCGAATATCACCAATTTCATGACCTTATCCCAAAATAACCTGGGTTCGGACAGGTAGGTCTTATTGTCTATTGCGAAGGTAGGTCTTATTGTATATATATATATATATATATATATATATATATATTTCTGAGGTCATAAGCAAAAAAAAGAAAACAGATTCCCTAATTTCAAACACCTATATTCAAGAATGAGAGAATCTCAACTGTAGTCAACACCATTTGATAATAAATTCATTAAATTAATTGAAATGAACTAACTGAAAGACAACAAATCAGTTTCAATGAAATGAACTATCAAGATAAAATTCAATTAGACTAAAATCAATGAAACGAATACTACAAATTATCGATTCACAAAATAACAAACTAAAAAAAATATTACAGGAATTTTCAGAATCAGTATTTCGGAGCTTTCAGTAACCTGGGATGTACGTAATTATGCTATATAAAAAGGAACATCACGCACAGAAAAACATTAAAATCAGATACTGTGAGTCAAATGCAAATTCTACTTTAACGCCCTTTGTCGTTTTTCACAATAATATTTAATTGAGGCATATTTAGTCCAATCGGCATATTTTGGTCCTGAACGTATGTCTCAATAGTTATGATTCACATGTACATTCCAGTGATGTTTTTCTTGTTATTTATTTGCTTGTATTTAATATCATCTCTTCATTTTAGATCATATTACTTGTATAAAATTTTTTTTAAATTTCAGACCTACACACTTTGTTTACTTCATTCATTGAGTGTTAACTGTTTTTTGAAAAATTTACAATTTTTTCATGAGTAGGACGTGATTTAGCTGGCTGACTGTCAATATTTTCATTGAATTCAACATACGTTTCGTTATATTAACAAAATTTTCCATCGTTATCTTTAGTAGTTTTAAAATAGATTTCAAAATTAAAATATTCAAAATTTGTTTTTAACATAGAATTATGGTAAAGCATTCAAATTCTTCAAAAAAAATTTGGATTTTTGATTATTGTGTTGAAGAATTGAGTAATATCTAATACGAAAAGTCCTTTCTGCAAAATTTTGCCTTGTGAATATTTCATTGTGTTGAATTATAATTAGTTCCGTCATAATTATTTCTATTCAAAAAATTTTAATTTAATTATTCCCTAACGAGTCAACTTATATACACAGGTAAATCTTTTTCTTGACATTTCATTGATTCATCTAATATTTGTTTCTATACTGAGTCATAATATTTAATGTACAGGGTTTTACTATAAGAAATCCATGACAGAATATATATGACAACAGATCATATATTGAAAGAACTGTAAATCTAAAGGCAGCTTTACAAAGGACACTGGATGATAAAACAGTTGAAGAATACGGCTGAATAAATTTCGTGAAAAGAAAATAAATATATTTTATATGACAAAAATATGGTTTTTATTGAGTCTTATTATAGATGTAAAAAATACTGTTTCAGGTAAGTACTTTTTCAGAATATTCAGTAGATAATATATACTTACTATATAAGCTATAACAATACTCAAAAATAACTCACCGCTTCACGCAATATTCCATAGATATGTTTATTTTCTTCGTCAATTGCGATCATTTTCATCTCATTTCTCCTCCAATGAGACACATTAACGAAAGCGTTTTTATTGATATTGTCTGTCTTGCCCTATAATTTGAAATTCTGAATTGAATGGATGTTAGTAGAAAAAACATAGGAAAAAAAGTTCACATTTGTATCCTGTAATTTTTTATGAGTAGTTTATTTCTATGTCCTCTAAATTTTAATTCATATGACTAGACAGAGCGTCACTAAAACCAAAGCCTTTGACAGATTGACCTTAATAATTCTTCTCTTTTAAATATTTCATATTCAACTGAAAGATTAACTGGTATTATTGAAACATAGTCTTCATAAAAACGCAACAAGTTTCATTCAAAGAGTTTTTGTTCTATTCGAATTATATATGATATTCAGGTTATGATTATTATTCATTTTTAAAAGGAGCTATAACTGCTAAAAATTGCCAGTATAGTACAATTGAACGAATATCTAAATAGGTTACCATTTCACTCAAAAGTAATTAATAAGCCCTTGTTAACTCAATTTCTATAGGTCCAACTATCAATAAATAGAGAACAGTAACAGGAAAATATTTTTTTTGTAACTCAATTAATTATTAGTTTTAGAACATTGCTGATTAATTTATATTTGGCACTAAGACAGAAATATTTCAAAAGATTTGATTTCAAATAATGTTTTTGTTTCAAATTTTTATGCTCGCTACTACATCAATTTCTGTTTAGAATTCTTTTTTTTTTCGCTTTTCCAATATAGAACCTGAATGATGACGCAGTCGATGAAAGGGACAGGCATTCCTTATTGTTCCTATAATTAAAAATGATTGATCAGTTGTTTCACTAAGCCGAAAATTCAACACTCCGAGAACCAATTCGGATGAGTTTATTCATATATTCGTTGTAGTGCGTGGAGAAACGAGGCAATATATACATATTTTTTTTTTTTTTTTTTTTTTTTTTTTTTTTTTTTTTTAATAATCACCATTATGGGAGTTTCCTCTAGAAGGTCCGGGTCTTAACGACCAAGGACCTTCTAGGCAGCTGTAAGGAACATTCTAACAATTCTTGTTGTCCAGAGGATCACCTCCTTCTGAGCTTTACTTATCAACTCCTGATCCAGTTCAAGGAGTTCCGTATTTTCTGCCAGGTGGCTCTCAACCAATCCATTCGTGGAGATTATCAGGGGCAGAATCTTTACCGTTCTTAGCTGGTGTATCTCTTTTATTTCAAAAGCCAGGTCGTGGTACTTTGTTAGTTTCTCCGTGTACGCTCTACTTATGTTATCATCTGCCGGGACGGTTATATCAATGATTGTTGCTTTGCGGTTTCCTTTATCAAAGATCACGATGTCGGGCCTGTTGTGCGGCACCGATCTATCCGTTATTATCGGGTTGTCCCAGTAGAGTTTGAACTGACTGTTTTCAAGTATCGGCTTGGGTAAGTATTCGTGTACCCTTCGAGAGGTAAGTATAAGTCCTACTTTCATGGCAATGGCTTGGTGAAAGATTTTTGCCATAGCATTATGCCGCTGGGTGTACTCCCTGGGTGCAAGAATGGGGCATGAGGATGTCACATGTTGTATAGACTCCAAGGCTTGGCAGCATTTCCGGCATCTGTCAGTCGGTATGTTCTTTTTGGCTATATGTTTCAGGTACGCTCTTGTTGGCACTACCTGATCTTGGATTGCGATGAGACGTCCCTCGGTTTCTGGGAATAAATAACCGGATTTAAGGTAAGTTAGTGACTGCTCTCTATTAACTCTATTTTCTTTCAGTGCCTCCGGATACCTGCCATGTAAGGGTTTGCCGTGCCATTCCTCCAGTAGTTGTTCAGATGATGGCGTCTGTGGTGGGTTATTTCTGCTTGCCAGATTTAAAGCCGTGATGTTGCGGTCTTCCTGGCATATTGATTGAAAGAACGGTAAGTTTTTTGAGTGGAAATATTCTCTGAGTTCAGTTACCGCTTTATTGTGGGCCTTTTCAACATTTCGCAAACCCCTTCCTCCTTGGTGCCTAGGCATGTAAAGTCTGATCACCGATGCATGGGGATGGTGGATGCCGTATTTAGACATTAGGACTCGCACATGTGTGTCAATCGCCTTCAACTCTGTGCTTGACCACCTGATCACGCCGAAAGAGTAGGCCATACTTGGAATTGCCCATGTATTGATTGCCGTAAACATTGCCTTGGAGTTCAGTTTACTGCGGAGGGTTTTTTTTATTCTAGCAAAAAATTTATTTTTGAAATCTTCTTTCTGTTTTGATGTTCTTATCTCCAATGCTTGTTGTATACCCAGGTACTTATATGATTCTTCTGGGCTTAGTTCTTGTATAGTCACCTCATCTTGAATAAGCATTTCTCCCCCTTGTGTCAACTTTCCTCTCTTGACGTGTAATGAGGCACATTTGTCCAGCCCCATCTCCATTCTGATGGTTTGTGTGAAAGATGTCACTATCCCAAGAAGGCTCCTCAGTTGCTCCTCATTCGCGGCATATAGCTTGAGGTCATCTATATACAGTTGATGAGTAATTTTGATGTTTGACCTGTCGTCCACAAGGTATCCGTATCGGTTGTTGTTGAGCAGCCTACTGAGGAGGTTTAAAGCTAGACAAAACCAGAGGGTGCTGAGTTTATCCCCTTGGAAGATGCCAGTTAAGATTCTTATCTCTGGTGTTATTATTTTGCCGAATGTTAAGTTCGTCCTCCAGGTTGTCATCAGATGTTCTAGTAAGCCTATAATGTTTCCAGATACACCGTAGAGTTTTAGAACTTTAAGAAGCCAGGAGTGCGGGACCGAGTCGAAAGCCTTTTTGTAGTCGACCCATGCGACCGAGATATTCCTTAACTTCTTCCTTGCCTGTTTGGTTATAAGATGATCGATGGTTAACAACTCCTTGCAGCCCTGGGCACCTCTTCTGCAGCCATTCTGCTCTCGTGCAAGGATCTTGTACTTGCTTACATGCTTCCACAGATGTTTGGTGATTATTCCTGTGAGTATCTTATAGACAGTAGGAAGACATGTAATGGGTCGATAAGCCTTGGGGTCAGGACTGGTGTTTCCTTTTGGAAGCATATGGGTGACCCCCAAAGTGAAAAACTCTGGTATGATGGAGGGTTCCGCCAACGCTCTCTGAAATACATATATATATATATATATATATATATATATATATATATATATATATATATATGTATATATATATGTATATATTGATTTCACAGACGCCTCGTGTCCTGATATACCCTAAAGACACCCATAAAATGAATGACTTTGAAGAGTATGAAAAATGAAAATTAGCTGCTTGAAAATGTGCTATATATATATATATATATATATATATATATATATATATATATATATATATATATGTATATAAAGGTTTTTCCTATCAATCGTCTAGGGATTGATTTATTCTCATACTAGCATTTCGTCTTTTACTCAATAAAACACGTTAAGTATTATATACAAGTATAATAATTACAGTTATATACACAATTAGCCAAACGTATGCACCTCAAATTACAATTAGCGGTGCAACTTCGGTACTTTCGGAACTTAATTACTTTGTATTTCGTCTAGAATCTTTGAGTACCGTCATTCATCTTCGTCTTTAACGTCTTTAATATACAACTCTCGAACTGTCCCCGCTGGAATCTATCTTGGAACTCTCTCGAACTGTCCCCGATGGGATCTATCTTGGTACTACTGTTTTCTCGTCTCGTACTGCTGGTACTCGAAGAACTACCCTTCTCTCGGGATTTGGAAACTTAGAACTACCCTGTTACCACGGACTGGCCGTTTCCAATCTTTATTTCAATGATGGTGAGTACTTATTCTTCATCCAGGCTTAGACAATAAACATGTGTGCGAGATTTGTATGACAGTTGAACACGGTTTCTCCCTAAGAGGGTACCAGGGAATTTATACAAAGTACAGATGTTACAATTTACGAGTGACGAACATGACAGCGAACTCTGATCGGTCGACTGTCTGACTTCTGTAGGATCTTTCGCACAGGTCGTAAGCCATTTGGACTAGTAATCTTGCACTCCCAACCGAGAAGTTTTAGATACTTAGTGCACTTCGATTTTTATTTACCATCGAAGAGCGATTCCTACATCTCGGCCATCCTGACGTAGAATTCGTCGTCACTTCCTGATTCGACACATGATTTCATGCTGCGCACATGTTGACGTTCGCATAGGACCTTCATGGTTATCCACTTTCACCCTGTAATACATTTCCTGATCTTTGGCTTTTATTACCTCATATGGACCCAGGAACTTCCTACTAACTTTCAGACCGGCGCCAAACTGTGTTCGTTTAATTGCGACTGGGTCACCTTCTTTGTACTTTGTTGCTTCCTTACGCCTCAAATTATACCTCCTTCTTTTTTGTTCTTGCACCCTGATTAGCTGTTTTCCACAGTTCTCTCGAAATTCGTCTCGTTCTTCGGAGAATTGTTTCCTGACTTCGATCTCTACGGCTTTTTTTACGAAAATGTTCTTTGTTTTACGCTTCATAACACGTATTAACATCTCGAAAGGAGTAGCGTCTATACTTCTCAGGTGAAATTGAGTGACCTTTGCACCCTATCGGTGTTTTTGTACCACTTGGTTGGATCGTCTATTCTGAGTTTGGCGATTACTGGGATATTGTCCGATTCATTCTCTCCTGCCACTCTGTTATCTGTTTATCCGCTTCATCCTGTGGATACTGATAATCTCCTTGCTCTTTGCCGGCCCGGCAAAGATCTTGATATCGGACTCTTCCGACTTTTCGAGCTTATATTCATCGATTAGTTTACGGACTTCGCTTCGGATTTCCGGTTTATTGATGTGACCCACCTCCACCTCATCTATTTCGTCACCTACAGCGATGCTCATCAAAAACTTCATTGCGCCATCGTCGTTTTGTTTCGGTAGCACCGTTACAACCTCCTCTTCAATCTGAACAGCGGCATGTTTCAAAATATTTCTTCCTATAATGGCACGAAACCCAGAAGCTTCTCGAGCAATTACGTGAAACTTCAAATTATAGGTATGTCCATAGATCCCAATATCCAGTTGGAGTGAACCTATCGTCTTTACCGCAAAATGTCCCAAACCCCTGATAGGTATATATTGTCATCGGATAATGGGTGTCCACTGAGGTAGTTATTGTAAATATCTTCCATGATAATGCTTATGTCGCAACCGGAATCAAAAAGTCAATTGATTTTGGTCGACCCGATGGTCAGTTCCACCGAGTTCTTTGGGATACTTTCTATCGTCGGGATATCATTCAACTCCGCCTTCCGTAATTCTGTAGCGGTACAATTCACGGCAACATGACCAAATTTTTGACGTTTGAAGCATTTAGTGCCTCTATTCTTCAGAGAACATTCCCTTGACTTATGTCCTTCGCCCCCACAGTTATAGCATGTATTATATTTTTCATGACGTCCGTCTTTCCCAAAATTTCCACTGAAATTATTCGCTCTATTTTCGTCATATGTCCTATATTGTGGTTCATCATCTTTCCTTACTTCCCTCCTATCGTCCTTGTTGGGGTTTTTCCAATTCAAATTCGCCTCTTTCCTATGCGAAGTGAATTCCCTCTTATTGGAATCCTGCTCATGCAATTTTTGTTTTTTTAGCTTTCTGTTTTCTGTTTCAAATTGCTGAAATTGCATGCATCGTACAGGATAATTTTATTCGAAGAATTATCCGTAATACCGTCAACTATGTATTGGATTATCGCTTCATCTTCAATCGTCGCCCTACTGGCGATTTCTCGCATCGTAAAAATATATTCCATAATACTCTCACTAAGTTTCTTGCGCCGATTCATAAGAAGTTTATGAATTTGCGGCGTGCTTACTCGAACCTCAAACTCGTCCATCAGTCTCCTCTTTAAAGCATTCCATGTCGTTATTCCTGAGAGAGACTGAACAAATAACTTCGCCAAACCTGACAAAGACCTCTTCGCGAAAATCAGTTTCTGAAGATCAGACTATCCCCTGATTAGGGCTATTTCCTGGAAATAATTCACCCATCTAGTGACCGGATAATCGTCAGCTCCAGTAAATTTCCAAATCGAATCTTCGACATCTCTAAACGTTAGAGAAAAAGTACTCTGTCTACTTTCTTCAAACGACTTATTTCGATCGAGACCTAACTGAAATTTCTTCGACTTCATCTGAATTTTCGTCTTCATTATTCTCGTCATTTTCCTCCATCCTCAGTTCCTGATGTAAAAAAAAATCTCCAATACGTTCCGCATCTTCCTGTTCGTCTCCGTCGTAATCAAAGTCCAAAATTCCGCAGATCGCAATTAAATCTGACATCTACAAAGTTTCGATCATATTTTCGATCTTAACCGGGTGTTCCTCAGAATTTTTTCTCCACTCAAACCCAGCAAATTTTCGCTCATCTCATGTAAGCACTACCCTCATCTCCAAAACAAATTAAATGCAGCGCATGAATCGCGGATGTTTTCGTGATTGTGTTGTTCCTCTCGATTTTACTAATTTTTCCCAATGAACAACATCTTTACTAAGTTAAAATAAAATTATACAGAAATTAAAAAAAAATCGTTTGCCTCTACAGATATTCCCCTTAGTTCAAATTTCGTCAAATTGAATCCTTTCAATTAATTCACACAAATACAACAAGTATTAATTCTCTTAGCATAAAATTCCTATTAAAATTTCAATACGTCTTTGAATTGAAATATACACAAACCTTTCAATCAAAAGGTTTATAAATAATATAATTTTGAAATCAAAATTTCAATGCTTCTCAAGAAAATTCAAAATTACGTCTTATTATCAAATTAATCAAAAAAAAAATCGTCTCAAAATAAATACAATGCAGAAAACAATGTTCCTTTCTATTATTGGTTTTAATGAAAGGATCCTATCTTACAGTCCAACAATAGTCCTTTGTTTGCTCTTCAAACACCAAACTTCACGATTCAGTAAATGGCCTTACAAACACTCCCAAAAACTATCTTTATTCGTCTGTAGACCTGGTCAGCAGTGGTACCAAAATCGTCTTTCTGTGAATCCTTAGTTTTCTTCATTCTCGTCTTTCCCGGTCGATAGAATCAGTTCTCTTCAATCCCGATTTATGGAATTATTTCTCTTCGATCCCGGTTGATGGGATTATTTCTCTTCGATTCCGGACTAATGAATTATTCCTCTTCGATCCCGGTTGATGGAATCATCTCTCTTCGATCCCGGACGAGGGAATTATTCCCCTTCGATCCCGGAGTAGGGAATTATTTCTCTTCGATCTCAGTTGATGAAATTTCTCTTCGATCTCGGTTAATGGAATTATTTACAACTATGATAATTACAGTATATACACAATTAGCCAAACGTCTTCACTTAAAATTATAATTAGCGGTGCAACTACTGTACTTACGCAACTTTACAACTTTGTACTTCGTCTAGAATTTTTGAGTACCGTCTTTCATCTTCGTCTTTAAAATCTTTAATGTACAACTCTTGAACTGTCCCCGCTGGGATCTATCTTGGAACTCTCTCGAACTGTCCCCGCTGGGATCTATCTAGGTACTGCTGTTTTCTCGTCTCGTACTGCTGTTTTCTCGTCTCGTACTGCTGGTATTCGAAAAACTAGCCTTCCCTCAGAGTTTGGAAACTCCACCCCTTCGCGACTTTTAAGCGGGCTGCACGGCTCCGTCTCTCAAAACTTAGAACTACCCTGTTACCACAGATTGGCCGGTTGCAATCATTATTTCAATGATGGCGAGTACTCATTCTTCATCCGGGCTTAGACAATAAACATGTGTGCGAGATTTGTATGACAGTTGAACACGGTTTCTCCCTAAGAGGGTACCAGCTATGCGTCTTTGGGAAGTTATACAAAGTACATATGTTAAAATTTACGAGTGACAAACATGACAGCAAACTCATATCGGTCGACTGTCTGACCCATGTAGGATCTTTCGCACAGGTCGTAAGCCATTTGGATAAGTAATCTTGTACTCCAAACCGGAAAATATTAGATACTTAGTGCACTTCGATTTTCATTTACCATCGAAGAGAGATTCCTACAATATATATTATATATATATATATATATATATATATATATATATATTAAAAATCAATAACAATATATATATATATATATATATATATACATATATTGTTATGGAATCAAGAAATAAAATTTTGTAATTTAACTTCACCCCTTTAGTAGTTTAGTGGAGTCAATTTGATATGGTTTAAATATACAATTTCAGAATGAATACTATTTAGATCACCCTTGTATCTAGTTGCTTGTATTCAATGTTGCCAGCTAGCTAGATTATAATTTTGTTGTTGAATAATTGAAATTTAAATATTATTAATTTTGATTTTACCTTTAAGGAAGGGTTCAATTTGAATTTTCAATAGGTTGAATTTTTGTTTTAAATATATTATATCAAAGTAATTTGAAATATAGTCATCAGTGATTAATAATCTAAATTCTAAGTCTATGTTCTAACCTAACCCTATCTGAATATCCTAACGTAATTCTAACGTAAATAAGCAATGACTTGTTTTGGATTTTAAATTGGAAAACTTTACATAAATAAACTTTTTTTCTACCTTTGATAAGTTTAATTATCTATTAACAATGTTCCTTTGAGTTTGGCTTTGCTCTATTTCAGGATTTTGTTTTGTTTCCTGAAGAATATTTCATGCTTTTGTTTTGTTTCCTGGAGAATATTTCCGGAATGTTTGGATCTCTCAGCTCACTTAGTTGATTTCTTCTCATAGATATAAATTGATGTATTCTTGATTGTTATTGGGGATGTTTCCATTCACAACAATTATGTAACGTATTTTCTGGATTCAATTTAAATTCACAATAACCAAATAATCTTTTTTAGATGATGATACTTTTTGGAACATTTTAATTATGGACCGACAAGGACTCTACTCTATTTGAAGTTTTCACGAAAAATAGAATTTCAAAGCTTACTAGTTTCTGTCAAAATTATTGAAAGATTATGCTTTCGATGATTTTTCAAAATTTACAATATCTCTTAGTTTGAAATTACTGATGAAAATTAGCCTATTTTTTTAACTACATTTTCATGTATGTTTCATGTTAAACAGAACAGTGAAAGTCTTGCTTTTCATCCGTAAAGTATTTCAAGTGTCAAAATGTAACAAAGTTTAACTTCTAATGCTTATAACTTATTAATTACTTAATATTACTTATGAATTTGATTAAATTTCTTTAGCTTAGATGCTGTAACAATTCTATTGATGCCTAAACATCTTGAAGGATATCTATCACATTAATCATTTCCGAATATCTGATGTTTTCTTTCATTGAATTAATTGATTTTTAATCAAATTTTTCCTATTTACGTTAATTTAATTCTGGTGAGTTATATTTTATTCAGCTTGTTCTTTGTCAATAATTTCACTGAAGTTTATAAATAAATCATGATAATAACAAATCTTTTCAACAAATTCTTCTTTAATTTCAAGTTAGATATCTAAATTCAAATAACTTCTATTTATTGCAAATTTGGCAGTTTTTAAATTGAATAATTGTGAATTGAAATCTCCCTGTGAATTCTATTTATAAATTTGTCAACAAGATTACTGATTTTGGATTACCCTTCAAAGAATATTCACTCGACTAGTTGTTATGTACTGTGAATATTGTTTTTCTTCATAATATGAGCTTGTGATTATTTTTATGAATTTAATTATTAATATTTCTATCATAATGGGTATTATTTAATTTATTTTTGGTCTGGTTACACTCTAACGAGTCAACTTGTATAATTATTTAATTTATCTGAAAATTCCATGACAATATATAGATATATGTAGGAATCGCTCTTCGATGGTAAATAAAAATCGAAGTGCACTAAGTATCTAATATTTCTCGGTTGAGAATGCAAGATTACTAGTCCAAATGGCTTACGACCTGTGCGAAAGATCCTACAGTCTACCGATATGTATATAATAGTTGCTATGTAATTTGTCTATTCAGTTTGAAAATATAGTTAACATCACAAAACTCAAGCCGCTGTATTTTGAGTAAATAAAAAGTGGTAGAAAACAAAGTGAACGCGAGAGGAACTTGCCTGTGCGAAAGATCCTGCAGGCGTCAGACAATCGACCGATATGTATATAATAGTTGCTGTGTAATTTGTCTATTCAGTTTGAAAATATAGTTGACACCACGAAACTCAAGCCACTGTATATTGAGTAAATAAAAAGTGGTAGAAAACAAAGTTACGCGAGAGGAACTCTGGGAGTCATTGAAACAATTATTCGCCATAATTCAAAAGCAATGGGAAAGATACGAAACTAAAGAAAATTGGGAGCCGTATGAACTGAAGCCAAAAGGCGTCGAACGCCTTTTTTCACGTGTGAGCAACTGCTCCAACAGCAAAAAAGGGATTTCTTCATCGAATTGCGACTTGCTATGAAAAGTGGGTCCATTACGATAATCCCTGTTTCATCATTAATTGTCAAGCCGAATATTTGTGGAGAAAAAGTTATGCTGCTTATTTGATGGGACCAGCTGGATGTGGTGTGTTATGAACGGCTACAGTCGAACGAAAGAATCACAGGGGATCAATTTTTCACAATAAAGCTTCAATTTTCGGAAAAAACATGCACGAACTTATTTATACTCCTAGTATTATATACTCTACATCGGTATTTGAAAAAATAATTCATTCTGAATTCGATAGTTTTATGAACAGAAAAAAGCACGCCCCTGGTGTTGAGATTTAATATCATTTTGTTCCTCACAGCGTTGCCAGCAACGAAAAGTCATGTTTACGCATCCTTGTCGTACTAGTTAGCCCTGCTGTATTCATCTTTATCCAAGCAATCCGAATGTTGGACTCAATAAATGAGATTTCAGGAGAAAGATACTAAGTATTTGCACCGGAAGGATGCACTGAATACTGTGTGGCCAGGTTGGTGTCTATTGGGATACTTTCTTCGATATTCTCCAGCTGCTTTTCTGGACTTTACATTGAAATACCCAAATAGAAACCCAATATCTGCATGCTACTGAGTTGAGAAATAGTGCATTGTGTATTCAGAACATATACCAAGTGTCAAATGAATAATTGAGTTGCCATGTCAACTGTTTAGTTTGTCAGTCTTCATTCAATTCAAACATGAAAGAGTATTTTTTCGCAAGTATTTTGTAAACGAAAAGCATCTGCTAACGGAAAACAAATCAATGGGAATAAATGTTCAGAATTAGCACAATTATGATCTGCCTTAGTTTGTCATAAAGCTTACAGAACACCATGTAGATATGCCTTTTCCTAGCTTTCGAAGTTTTGATTCTTAAAAGGCATAACTATAATGTTTTTGTATGTGATACTCTGTCTTGGATTATGAAGCAAAACAAAATATTTTGAAATGCTCTTATATTGATTCATTTCATGATATTTTAATTCATTTCAAAACTTTCATTTCATTCAATTTTCATTCGTTTCTTTCCTCACTTATTCATTTTTATATACTATTTCATCTTAATCTTTGAAAAGAGAATAAGATTGTGCTCGAAACGTTGCTGAAATGTTCGTGTATTAACAAGTAAAATAGTATTCCATTTGTTGATAACGTTTAAATAATAATAATTTGAAAGTATTGACAGAAAAGAAGAATAGTTTCTAGTGAATGAATGAAAAAAAATTGAATCGAATACTCGCCTCAATTTGAAAACTGTTCATTATTATCATACAGTGACATTACATAAGGCAATATTTCTTTTATTGAATGACAGTAGTGAAAAATACTTAATCCATTGAATGATTATATTGAAAAAGTGTAAATTGAATACTCACTCCTTTTCTATAGATTTCCACTATTTTCTGTACCAGCTTCTTGTTTTCTCTGTCAATTTTATAACATCGTTCATTGTCTCGATGAAGTTTGAGCTGTTGGAAGTAGTCGTTGGGGCTGAATTTTGGAGGTTTCGTGTCGACGATACATTTAGCATTGAATACCTGTGGAGGTATTCATGTAACTTATTTGCTGAAAATTTCATAGTTTATCGAATATAAACGACCACAATATAATAAACTATTTCCTGCCTTAGTACAATATTGGAACCATTTTCTATATAGATACAGGGTGATTTCAAAGCCGAGTCTGTTTTTGACAGAATCTAAAAATTATCCAAAATAAACATATCATCAAAAATCGCTCATATTAAAAAGGAAAAAAATATTCAACCTATAAAGTTAAATTCGGTACCTAGAAATTTCAACTAATTCAAGTTCTGTTAGTTCGGGCAGTTCTAACGCTTTTATGGTCATATTATGGTCATCGAAGCGATTGTCTTTGACATATTAGGTCAGTTCAGTGTGAGCAATCTCCCATGGTAATTATGACTGTTGCGTTCGTTTTCTAATTTTCTCAAATTTCTTGGAAGATGTCTCACCTTTATTCAAATATAGACTATTTGGTGAGTTCAGACAAAATGAAGCAAAAAGGAAATTTCTGATATCCGCGAGGTTTTAATTCAGTGAATGCAGATGAACAAGTTGCGTGAATAAATGGGACCAATTTCATGGACGAGTATTTGATGGCCTTATATCGTTGGACAGAGTCTAGTTCAGTATAAAACACAATTGATTTTGTTTACTTATTTATTAACACTGGTAACAAATCTCTATATTACATGCAACTGCAGCACAGGACAGTCGGGGTAAGTGAGGGAGAATCGGGAACGCTTGCAGCAGCCGACCACCGAACGGGGTCCACGAGGTGGGGCGGGGGGGAATGCCGTTCTTCTTTATTAGGACGTTTATTATTATTTAGTATTCTTCATTGGTTTCCATTTTTTGATACGGGTGTTTTCGAAGGTCATTCATTTCATGTCATAAAGTATAACTCATCAGAATAAAACATTTATTTATTTTCAGTCAAAAATCAATCAAGTTAACGAAACCATTTGGCGGATTCTTTTATCGCGTTCTCTGACGAATCGTCGAAGAGAACATACGTGTGACGTATGCATAGATTAACAATAATATGTAGATTGGACACTTCCCTACCCCCACCTAAAGTTAAGTTTTTAGTTGATGCACCAGTCAATAGTTAGCGCTAACCATCAACTTATACTTTTTGATTTTGCCGCTAGGTACCGCTACCATCAGCCGTTAGCAATAGTTGTAATAATGGTCATATATTTCGAAAAGAATGGTTTTGTTTACGTTTTGTTATGGCCGAACCTCGATTACATCTCATATTTCTTTTTGATTAAAATTCGTAAGAGTTAGTTCAAAACAGTTAAGTGCATCTAAACTAGTGTATTTCAAATATTGAGTTCAATACAGTACTTGAAAATGGGATATACTAAGAAATGTTGTGTACATGGGTGTCAAGATCTAACCAGCCCTAGACATCATTTTCTCAAGAGAGATCCCAAGTTATTTAAGAGGTGGATTGAAATTATACAGCCAACTGATTGGCACAAATTATCAGATGATCAAATATTGAGAGGAATATAATTTCTTCAGGTTGGTTGATTTTCATTTACTATGTAGTCGTCTAGACTATTTCTATGTTTGGTTGGTTAGTTCAAAATATAAATCAATGCTATGTAACACACCAACAAATTGCTCTGGTGATCTAATAATATTATTTTTTCTCTAGGTGATTTTCCTGAGGTAACAGATATTGAAATGGTATGGGCCAGTTTCTGGATCAGTACCAAATGTGAACTCCTTCAGGTTGAGTGGTGCAATTTGTAAAATTATATCAAACGATTTATCTATTAGAAACTGTGTAATCAGTAGGATTAATTTACTTGGTCATAGTGAGTTGTTGAAAGATTTACATTTTATTGAGTGTACTGAAGAGATCCGGATACTCTAAGGATCATACGAGTCACAGAGTCCCTGATAGATTATATAAATTCCACCATTATGTCATTGTATTTACCCGCGTTATTTCTGTGTCAAAATAATCTGTGGCGTTGTAACTTGACGCATATGTGATTAATGACAATAACAAAGGAGAACAAGGTCCTTATAGCGTCCCCATTGTATTTGAATTCATTCGAGAGGAAGGTTCTTGGAAATAAACCTCCTGAGCAAGTTAGTAACATACTCGAGATAATAGTATTTATAACAGTCCCCCTTGGTAACTCTTAGTAAGTAAACTTCTTTTAAATGCTTCTGATTAATTGCATGCTTTACATTTTTGAATACCACCTTTGTGTTAATGTGAAATTAATGACTGCACGCTCGTTCATTGTGCTTCGCTTTTCATTCTTGTCTTTTTGCTCCACTGTTATTTAAGCCGACTGGAATGTTTTGAGTAAATTGCATTGCCTTTGTACATAACTAAGCGACCCTCACAAGTTTTCTGTTTGTATTGTATACATTTTCTCGGTGCCTGATTGCTTTTTGCTGAATTGGTAATTAGTGGTTCTTTATCTGTGTAATACTTGCTAATAGGGATTTTATACTATCGTTTCTTAATAATTGCGGTGCTTGGTATGTAACTGCTTTCCATGTACTCTTGTGTGATCCCCCGGCTACCTATTTGCTTGTTCTTATTTTAATGTTCATTAACGCACCTAGGTGATGGGGTACTATATCTATTTTATAATATCCTACTCAGTTCATGTTACATATTTGTCATATGCATTGGCCCGCTTACCTTGAAAGATTGTATTCCTTGTGAACCAGTGGCGTCTTTAGGGTAAACCGCAGAGTAATCCTGGTAGAGGACGACATATCGTATAGAGACAGTAAATAGCTCCAGATATCCAACGTTATTGTGAGATTGTGAGTGATTGCTAGATATTTGTTCGGGATACTGTGATATCTCCTGGGATTAGTTTGCATAACCCTTCAGGTAGTGTTCGGTCCGTTCTTGCAGTAATAGCTAAGCCTTCCTAGACCTTTGTCACCACGAGGTGACTAGATACAGTCCATTTTGATAGTAACTTTTCCGGTCGACTTGCATTATGTTAGATCCCCTCTTCAAGGAGATCTCCTGGGCATACCACAGTTACCTTTACCTTACTGTCCGTTAAACTTACCCCTTGTAACGGAAGGTTCAGCACTAGTTACCGAAAGTGCAGTTGAAGGTGCAGGCTGGTTGTATCCCCCTTTCCTGCATAACATTACCTTTTCCGCTGCATAAGAATGATATCTGATTTGAGCGAGTACCGACCTGACAATATGTAGTAATAAGTCATTTAGACCCGGGGCGCTACTGGTTCAACTGGGGCGCTTTGCGAACCACTGCGTAGAGTAGATTTCACCACAGGCTGATAAATGTGCTTCCATTTATTGCGGGTTGTTGCTTTTGAACATTATTAATAAAAATATATTATTCTGGTACTACTGTGTTTCGAATATTTGAACCTCCCGTCACTGTTTCCTTGCTCTCGTTAGGTGTAATTTGGGTTGCCTACACAACGTAACGTCCTATTCGCCCGCCACTAGACGATCACGACAAAAAAGTTAGCACTCTTTAGAGTACTTCGTAAAATTCCAGATCTTTAGAATACTCCGTACCCCTAGATCTTTTAGAGTACTCCGTAACATCCCAGATCTTAGAGTACTCCGTAACATCCCGGATCTTTTAGAGTACTCCGTAATGTACGGGATAGCTCAGTACGAAATATCAATTTGGTAATTTGATGAAACCGGGACACTATACTTACTTGTTATTTAATCAGTGTTTTAATTATCTCTTTTATTTCATTCCAATACTTTGTGATAGAAGAAAAAAGAAAAAGCAACCAGAACTGATTCAAAATTTTTATTCAGTAATCCAGAGAAGGAATTTTTTGACCCGATTAAGAACCAAGCTGAATCTCATAAATTAATGTTCTCAAGGTTCAATTTTTGTCTTAACACCTATGAATACTTTAAATATGTTAATTTCATCTCTCCTTTTCATTTAATAGTTTTTATTTTTTATAACCAATGAATAATTATTGTTCAAACATATTTTTTGGGAATTACTATGTTGTACTACAGAAAAATTAAATGTAATATGTGAATTTCATCTCTTTTTTTATTCAATAGTTTCTATTTTTTATAATGAATAAATAATTTTAGTTCAAACATGTATCTGTTATTCAAATAGTGAGTTTGAAGATTGAAACGAATATTTGAATCTTCTTTCAGTTTTTCCTAGGGTTAAAATTAAAACAAGTGTTCGGAAATTACTATATTTTAATACCAAAAACTTGAAATGTTTTTGTTGTAGAGTTGGGTGATATGTTATATTTCATTTCAATGTAACAATGTTTTGGTAGGAAAACATAGTAATTTGTGAACACTTGTTTAATTTTAGCCCAAAGAAAAACTGAAAGAAGATTCAAGTATTCGCGCCAAGCGTCGATAATGCAGTATTCTAAAAGCAGAGGTAATGCAGTTCTCTTGAGAGTTGGTAATACAGTTTTCTTTAGTTGGATTTGTTTCATGCACCAGTCGCTACAAAAAAAGCGACAAACTTGATTCAGACTTTTTACAGTGAGTAACCCATCTATATAGATGGGATCATAGATCAACAAGAAAGACTATATAGTCTTTCTTGTTGATCTATGGACGTATGTCTATTAGTGTATTATCCATCTATTATTCAGTTGCAATAGAACACTCCGAATTAAGCAAACGCGCCGTGCGCGGTGTAACAAATTTGTTTACCGACAAACCTCGGAGAATGTTTGGCGCGTCGTATTGACTAGAGAAATTTGTTACAGCGCGCGCGGCGCGTTTGGTTCGTTCGGAGTGTTCTGTTGTAAGTTAATACGCACCATATGATGAATTCAATGTTTGCATATTGCAAGAAAAATTCAATCAAAATTGGCATAAAGTGTACTATAAGTACTAAGGTCTATCACAACAGTTGTTGTGTGAAATTGGGAAAATGCTGCGAACAGGACTTTGCTGTATCGCCTTCGTGTTCTGAACTGAATGTAGACAAATTTTCATTTTCCGTCTCAGTGAATTCGGTGTAAACAATGAATCCACTACGCAAGATCTGTTATTGAAAATTATATACGAGATGGAAAGCAAGAATAAAAAGTTTTAATGGAAATTAGCAAATTGTTGGAATACAAAATTTCAGTATTGGAAGAAAGAGTGGCTGAAAAAAATCAGATAATATCAAATTTGTCGGACAATAATATTAAACACGATAAGAAACTAGGTGCATGCCGAGTGATATCGTCATTATCTAAATGCTGTAACTGCGGATCTACCCGTTATCGGAGATCAACGGATATTAAATGACTGTTCCGTGATTATCTGTTACGGAACCCCGTGATGAATCCAGAAATACGACCAGGCATGTAAACTAGAGTACAAATATCAAAAATTAAACCTTCAACGGAACAAAATAGGTCAAAGAGGTGAAATCGATTGGACGAAAGTTTCTCGTAAAATATCGAGGAACAGAATTCAGCGTACTTTTGAGATTGAATCGTACGCTGGCGACACAAATATAGAGGTTATGAGGAAACTCCGAGCTTTTCATGTATCTTACCTTAAACCAGAAACAAAAATGGAGGATGTACAATCTGTCTTGCTACGAAATTTCACGGAAGTGAAATGTTAACCTCTAAAATCCCGATACCCTGATAATTATTCATCGTTCAGAGTACTTGTTCCTACTGATGAATTCGATAAAATATTAAAACAAAATAATTGGCCAAATAGAGCGAGTGTACACAATTTTTACCATCGCTCGAATCCCGATCAGAACACCTAGTTCAGGTAATTTGCAGGCTTCGCATACTTCATTTAATTGTTCAATATATAAGAGATAAAGTGGACATATCTCAGTGATGGTGACTGAAAGAGTGGCGGACATTATAAGTGTGGTGAAGCACTGGTGCGACGAAAATAGCATAAGCTCAATTGTGATCCCGGGATATACAAGAGTGGCCTCATTATGCAGATCCATACATGACCACGGAGGTTCTGCAATCTACTCTATAAGTGATTTTGAGATGAATGTGGTAAATGTTTCGAATTTAACAGAGGAAATGATTTGTGAATGTTGTGCGATCAAGTTGAATTTCGGCGGGCGTCAACTTATTGTTGTGAATGTGTATAGACCACCATCGAGATATTTGTGTGACTTTCTGGTTCGGTTGCCTTCAAATGTGTACGGATCACACCAGGTATCTCTCTTTGTGTGGCGATTTGAATGTAGGTTACTTACAGGCAAATTCTAGAAGTTCTAGATAATCTCTCCAACTGCTTCCATGTGAAAACTACGTCAAATATTCCAACTCGTGTATTTATCAATATTTCTGGTCATTCATCAACAACTAAAATGGATTATATAGCTACAAGTGTAGACCTGAGGGAGTGTCTCACCCAGATGATTATGAGAATAAAGTTTATGTTATGTTATAGGACAAACCAGATGATCTTTCCATAAAAGCTACAAAGACCATCAATCATTGATGTTCTTTATACCTTTTGTGTCCTACTGCACTTTTTCATTATATTAATTAAGTGTCAACTGTGCTGTAGCGTATATATGGGACAAAACGGAAGATAATTCCATAAACGGTATCAATATTCATATCAATCTTCATTTAGGAACCGGAAAGCTAATTCCAATTTTGCGAAACATTCTTTCGAAACCGATCATACCCTAAAACCTAGAATTGGACAATTTTGAAATATTGCACGTGGAAGCTAAGGAAAAAAAACAGACATACTTGAATCCATATAAATAAATGATTACAGAAAGCACATAGCTATAATAAAACTATTAAATGAGTAGACGGACCTGTGGCAAACACAACTTTTCGAAGTTTTGCCGAAGCCACCAACACATTGTAGCGTTTACTTTTCAGAATACTCAATTTTAATTTTTGGGTTGCCTTTATTAATTATCTTTCATCTTTTATAATATTTTCCTTTATCGATAGGAACATATGTTTCATAAGATAGTTAATTTTTCATTCAATTCTGGTGAACGAAATCGAATGTTATATAGAAGTTATTTTCTGAATTTTTCTGGTGAAAAATCCAATTTCTGGCATAAGAAAAATTTCTATAATTGAAGTTTATATTACTGATTTGGTGGTTATTTTGGATGTAATATATATAGACCCATCTGGGGAGTAATAAGCATTTGATCAAGAATAGTGGCCGCACAACATAAGAGTAAGTCGATGAATGTTATCTTCCACCCTGAACTTATTTTTAATTCCTTTATCTATAAAATGATTTGAAGTAAAACACTTTATTTCCGCTTATTTTTATTTTTCAACGACAATTGTTTCGTCAATTACATATTGACTTCGTCAGGTGAGTATGGTTACTAACTACTTTACAAAATCTTTCTCCTTAAATACAAGTTTCCCTAAAAATACGTGATAAAATGAAGTTTACATTTTATTAAAAAAGGTTCAGCAACGGAGAACGATTCACATCTGTATGGTCGTTCAACAAAATATTCAGTTTATGATGCCGGTTTATTTCCATTGCTTCTAAAAGGTCCAATCTATTGCATTTGTTCTCGAAATGGAGAACTTCAAAGTTATGGTCAAAATCATGTCCGGATTCTTGTAGATGCCTAGCATAAGTGGAGTTTGATTTATTCTTAACGAATGAATTCTGGTGTTCCTGGATCGTATTCCCAAAAGATCTACCCGTTTGGCCAATGTATACATATGGACATGTACCACAATTTAACCTATATACTCCTGATCTCTTGTTCTTATTGACGATATCTTTATTATTTTTTATTAATTTACCTAAAGAATTTATTGTTTTATATGAGATATTTTTTAATGAATTCCTTGTAAACTTCATTTTATCACGTATTTTTAGGGAAACTTCTATTTAAGGAGAAAGATTTTGTACAGTAGTTAGTAACCATACTCACCTGACGAAGTCAATGTGTAATTGATGAAACAATTGTCTTTGAAAAATAAAAATAAGCGGAAATAAAGTGTTTTACTTCAAATCATTTACGATGAATTTCAGTCAAGTAGAGAAAGAAACAATCAAGAATCCTTTATCTATGTTTTTAGGGCCTTCTTCTTCCTGCTTTCTTTTGCTGTATTTATTGCTACAACTGCTTGGAAATTAAATTAATTTTCACCTTTTTTTTGTGGCCAAGAATCTGCACCCTAATCAAAGCTGATACTGGCTTCTCACGATATTTAATCATCCAAAGTATTTGACGTATTTATTTGAAGCTCAGGATAAAGATGATTGATTTGACCATTTAGTAGAAAATTCGAAATATTGGTGGAAATCTTGGAGTTTTTGGTAGGTAAAAGACTTTTTTTTTTGTCTTGACCATTGACGTCAAATTGTCATCTCTGGAGTCCATTTTGATTTAGTTGCAGTCTTTGGAGTTTGCTCAGTTCAACATACATATGTCACACAAATCATTTAATCTTCAAATTTTCGAAATTTACCTCACTTTTTTATAATAGTTGTTAAACCTGGAGTTTCTCATGTTTCTAAATTAAAATTATAAATTCAAGTTTTAGGATCAACAAACATATTGTCTTGCATTAAAAGTGTTAGATTTCATTTTATCAAATAAATTGCAATATTCCTTTGAACAAAAAGTTAAATATAAATACCCATTATTTTCATTCTAAATAAATTTCAAATTGTCTTTCATCAAATGAATAAAACAGGTAAAATTCATAAGCTAAGGTTTATAACAATATTTCTGTAGTATACAGTGTGAAAACTAAGCTTGATCAGGCATAGTGGGAAATAAAATTGGTGTATAAGGTTGATTTGCAATTTGAATATAGCAGAATTCAGTTGTAATAAAATTTCAATTTCGCTGTATTCAATTGATAACAGAATTTTTAAAATTGAATATTTTTTCCTGCATATTTTTATAATTGTTATTATTTTCTGCTGCTTTCGGAATTTACGTATTTTGCTGGAGCAGTTTTCTGAGGTAAATTACCATCTCAATTTTCTAGTTTTTTTATTATTTTGCTCTGATTCGTTAGGATAAAATACGTTGGGGCCCTATTGTAATAGTTTGAACTCAGCCCATCTCCATTGCAAGCAAACCGAGGTGATCCTAGCGTTTCTTATTTTTTTTGTTTTGTTTATTTTTCGATTCAAGTCAAAAGTTTTTTAATTATACATTTGAGAATTTGATAATTGGCGCTATAAAATACATATATATATATATATATATATATATATATATATATATACATATATACGTAGGATTTGAATCTATAAGATATTCTCAATATCAGTAGTCTGTGTGTAGACTTTGTGTTGCAATTATTATTAGATATAACTGATAACATAGAGTTAAGTGGACGGTATTAAATGTTAGAACCTGGTTTCAGGGATTGAAATAATACTAAAAGTATAGAAAATATATTGAAGTATAAAATATGTGTCATAAAACGATAATGTATACAAAACTAACTTACTGTACTTGTTCTGTGTGCTATGCCCCATAGTTTCTGGAAGACTGTGTGTGTTGGAAGCCACCGGTGTAGTGGAACAGTTTTGGAATACTTAATAGCGAATGAATGGTGAATAGTAGAATAGTGAATTTAATCGAATCGCTAGAATTGACTTAGCACATCAAGAATTACATGAACTTTAGTCTATGGTTTCTGTGGTTATTCTTCTTTCATAGAGAAATTTGCTTAGTTTGGAAGCAACCGTAATAAACAGATTATGCATCAGACAACAATATTGAAATATTATAGAATGTATATGCGCAAACACTTTGCACATGAGATTACATGTTGTGACGGCAGTTTGTGCCTTATAAATTAGCTTTCAAATTTTCGAATCAAATTCGATAGTCGTGGCGAAGAATTGCTAAGTTCGTACTACTTCGAGAGAAATTTCCTTTAAATATTTGATTGATTCGGTCTCTACCTGGTGGAAACTCATTTTAATTAAAAAAATATTATATATAGGTGACAGTATTTTAATTCCACAAAAATGTTTGTAATACTACAACAATTGTTTCACCACGATGTGACTTCTTCAGGTATTACATTGTACTGGCTGATAGTATTCAGTGTAACCGAGTTTAATTACATTGTTACATTGGAGTTGGCCGCTAAAAATGCCATTAAGGAAAAATATTCAGTAATAAAAATTTATCAATATCTGTTTGTTCGTTCAAAAGGATTTTACGGGCATTGTACCTGTTGATTTCAAGAAATTCTAGAAGTGTTAATCTAGAACTTTTGCTTTCACCGTGGATAATTTCATAATTATTGTTGAAATTATGCCTGAACTCCTTAAGATGATTAGCATATGTCGAATATATAGAATCGGATATATTATTCCTTTGGTATTGTTGGACACGTTTCTTGAATGATCTTCCTGTCCCCCAAAATTATATTTATTAATAAAACTTCATAAAAAAATAATCCAGTGAGACAAGTAGTTTCATTCAGCACATTACCAAGCATAAAATTATCTAGAGTTTTAATTTCTATTATTCAAACCGAAACCAACTTCTTAGCTAAATACGCTATCAAAAATAGCATCCAACTTATAGACAATATTCAATCCGTTCAATTGCCTACAAATTGTAGATTAATAAGATGTACAAAATTTATTTTCAACTATACCTCGAATTGAAACAATACAAATTGTACGAAAAACTATTAATTAAAAATAAAGCTAATTTCATCAAAATGAGTAATATTCTAAATTGCCTTGAAATATGTCTTGAACAAAACTACTTTCAATTTAACGGAACCGTCTATATTTCTAACAATGGTTTAATAATGGGAAATCACTCAGTTCAATTCTAGCTGAAATATGTATGGATGATCTAGAATCAAAAATACACCTAAATTCAAAAATTTCGTTTATTGGTATAGATATGGAGATGACATTTTTTTTTGTTTCAAAAGTACCGCTTGAATTTTATTAATAAACTCCACCCATATATCAAATTCATAATCGATGAAGAAACTAACCAAAGTATTAATTTTCTTGACCTCACAATAACCAGACTAGATAATTAACATGATTTTAGTATTTTTCACAAACCCACACATACAGACATTACAATACATAAAAATTCAAATTATCCCACCAACCAAATCATGTCAGCATATAATAGTTTTATTCCTAGACTATTGAATGTCCCTTTGAATTCAGCTACGTTTTTGAAAGAATGAAATATTAAAAAAAAAATAGCGTGAAACAATGGTGACAACCCCTTTCTTATAGACGAAATGGTATCCCATAAACAAAAGAAAATGTCATTAAATCTCGTATACCCAATCATAAAAGAGGACAATACAGAGAAATATGTTTCGTTATCTTATGTCAATGGATTATCGGAAAATATTGCCAAATATTTTAAAAATTGTTTTAATTATAAAGCGGCTTTTAAGACCATTAATAACCTTAGTACCTACATAAAAAACAATAAAGATCGAACAAATAAAGAAAATTAATCCGAAGTACACAAGTTGACTTGGCAATATTGCCCTTTAGTATACATTGGCCAGACAGGTAGATCATTCAAGAAACGTGTCCAAGAAGACCAAAGGTCTTATATATCCGATTCTGTACTTTCGACATATGCTAATCATCTTAAGGAATTCAGGCATAATTTCAACAATAATTAAGAAATTATCCACGTTGAAAGAAAACGTTCTAGATTAACACTTTTGGGATTTCTTAAAATCAACAGGTACAATGCCCGTAAAATCCTTTTGAACGAACAAACAGATGTTGATAAGTCTACATTACTGAATATCTTTCCTTAATGGCATTTTTGCGGCAAACTCCAATAAACACCTTGAGTTTTTATGACTTGTGCTTCCATTATTTGGTCACGTACCTAACAATGTATTCAAACGCGGTTGCACTGAATACCATCAGCCAGTACAATGTAATACCTGAAGAAGTCACATGGTCGTGATACAATTTTTGTAGTAGTACAAACATTTTTGTGGAAATAAAATACTGTCTCCTATATATTTTTCAAATGAAAGTTCGTTTTTCAGAAGAACATATAAGGAGTCTGCAGGATGAAGAAAAATCTCAATATTGAATAGATAAATAACTATAAAGTAACTTTGGTGAAAAATACTCCTTAACTTCGAAGGTGAGCTGTACTATAGCATTGATAGAATCTGTTTATTCAAATTCAATCGCCGAGCTGCATAAACGAATAAAACTTTCGATAACAGCCATAATAGTCTTCCCCTTGAAGTCATCCGAATCACGTTAAACCGCCATTTTAGAGGAAAAAATTATGTATTCTATAAAATCGATACGAAACGCTTGTTTTTATTAAAACGATGAATGAGAAAAGTAAGCTCCATGAATTTAACGCAATCCAATATATTTCTAATTCGAATACCGCTCCAATCCCAAAAGTTTACGTATCAGCCGAGTGGATTATTCCAAAAGTTTCAATTACTGAGCTGCATAAAGGCATAAACCTTTCAATGAAATCCACGAAAATGTATAATCAGTTACACAAAATCGATATGAATTGGTATGAAATATTAATAGAAAAACCTTGATTTAAATATATTTTATTGAATTTTCAGATTATATGGACCCCAAGAAAGCTGTCATAAACGTATGCGTTATAATTTTATTTCTATATGGCACAGCCCAAAACGAAAAAATCTGTAGTTTCGAAAATATTGTAAAAAATAAGAAAAAATTCCGAATATCAATAACTTCGAAATCACAAGAATTAAATTGCTTATTAATAAATTCAGTGAAAATATTTCGACTCGAAAAATACCCTGAAAATTCACAGACTCTAGCTCATTTCCTCCGTCAGTTATCGCGCATTAGAAACGGCAGGACAGAATTAAATTTGACCTCTAATTCTTCATCATTAAGTCGGATCCAGTCGTTCAAGACCATTTTCGGTCCAAAATTCTGAAATTAAATTTGGGAGAAATGATAGCAAGATATTACCTAGAACATGCACGCAAAAAATCCATAATAAAATAATAATCCGTAACATCAATTCAAATTTTTGTCTAACGTATAATATCGTCTCAAGCATAATACGGTCCTCCTCCAAGAAGCCACAACTGTTCACAGTCTGCTTACGTATCGATCGAGCGGAAAAAACCATATTCACCTTCTACTCTTATGAATTCCAAGAACAATCGCAAAATAATTGGACAAAGTAAACAAATCCACGTTGTCAGATGCACTGGATGCCAAGTACTTCGATAGCTCTATGATATACAAGTATACACGAAATCGACCCGAGCGCCACCATAATAAAACTCGCTGAACCTGAAATATCCACGGCAGCCGAGATAGGTCATAAAAGGATTAATTTGGCATCCCGCTGAAAATTAGCGCAAACGATAAAGGATGTTCCCTTATATCATTTACCGATCTCATTTTGTGTTGGTACGTTGGCATCTGTATATTGAATGCCACCTTACCTCGGATGCCATCTATACCGGTAATTTTACATGGGAGATGCAACCTTGTACGTTGGATATATATATATATATATGCGAAACGTTGTCACCTCCGAAATCGGAGGATATATATGATGTGACTACTATATATATATATATATATATATATATGTCTTTTTCACTTTCAAAATAGAAAGTCAGTAGGCGCAGTCACATCATATATATCCTCCGATTTCGGAGGTGACAACGTTTCGCAATATTTTTCAGCTTTTTGGACTCAAGAGACTTCACTTATCAACATATCAAAAGATTGTAGGATTTGTACCGAAAAAGTATCGAGATTTACTTTATATGGCTTCATTTACAGAGTGTTTGCCTCATTGATGTAAACTGAAAATAAAAATCAGATAATCGAAATTTATTTCTCGCTGATCGCTTGGTGAAACATAATTTAAAATTTAATGAAAAGCAAAAAGAGCACACGTAACTATACGTTTCACAGTTTATAAAAATTAAAATTAGTTGACATGCATGTTTCGGATTTTATCCCATTTTCAAAACTGAATATTAAATACATTCGGTCACAAAAGTACACATTAAGTAACATACATTCTGTCAAGAAAGTACCGGGAATTATCGATTTAAATCTGGCGGGGCAATAAGGCTGGTAAAAATTTTTTTCCTAGGTTGGTACCACTGTCCTTAATTACTATGCCAAGCTTGAGCGGGATCTGTCAACTAGTGTGTTTGCAACAGCTGATTAAGTTAGTCGATGTCAGAGTGCGTGCCGATTTTTACTATGGGTGATTACGTTGAGCAAAGAATTTGTTTAAAGTTTTGTGTTGCAAATGAATTTTCGTGTGCCGATGCATTGAAAATGTTGCAAAAGGCCTTTGGTGATAATGCTCTATCGAAAACTCGTGCATATCAGTGGTACAAAGCCTTCAAGGACGGTCGTGAAGTGGTCGAAGATAACGTCGATAAAATTAAGGAAAGGGTGCTGGAAAACCGTCGTACCAGCTTGAGAGAGATAGCACATGATCTTAAGATATCCCACGAGTCCGCACGTACGATTTTGATTGATATTTTGGGCATGAGAAAGGTGGCCGCACGACTCGTACCGAAAGACCTGAATTTTCTTCAAAAACGTCATCGCGAACAGGTTGCTTCAGACATGCTGGATCGCTGTAATTCCGATTCTAAATTCATGGAACGCATTATAACTGGTGATGAGACCTGGGTCTACGAGTACGATATGCAAACAAGCCAGCAATCATCGGAATGGGTGGCAAAAAATGAGCCGAAA
This sequence comes from Megalocaria dilatata, assembly GCA_034642435.1. Taxonomy (NCBI): domain Eukaryota; kingdom Metazoa; phylum Arthropoda; class Insecta; order Coleoptera; family Coccinellidae; genus Megalocaria; species Megalocaria dilatata. The sequence goes on from CM067855.1 coordinate 86,494,964, forward strand.
CCGAAAAAACCACGCCAAAGCCGCTCGAAAATGAAGGTGATGCTCATTGTTTTCTTCGATATCCGTGGCGTGGTGCACTACGAATTCGTTCCAGAGGGTCAGACGGTAAATAAGGAGTATTACCTAGGCGTTATGAAACGTTTGCGTGAGCGTATCCGTAAGAAGCGGCCAAATTTGTGGGCGAACAACTCATGGATTTTGCATGACGATAACGCGCCTTCTCACCGAGCTACGATTGTGACTGACTTTCTCGCCAAAAACTCAACAAACGTGCTTCAGCAACCACCGTATTCGCCGGATTTGGCTCCCTGCGACTTTTTCCTCTTCCCAAAACTAAAATTGCCCCTTCGTGGCACCCGTTTTGAGTCGATTGAAGCCATAAAACAAAATTCGGCGCGAGAGCTAAAGCCCATCCCGGAAAGCGCCTATAAAAAATGTTTCGATAATTGGAAGTGCCGTTGGCATAGATGTATTGGAGCAAATGGGGCCTATTTTGAAGGCGACCCAATAAATTTTGACGATTAAATGTAAAAATGTTGTTTTAATTGAAAATTCCCGGTACATTCTTGACAGAGTAGTATGTTAAAACCGGGGACAGGCGGAAATCTAATCGATCATTCACAATTGAGAGATTTTGTCGATATGTCGAGGATATCTCCAGTAACTCCAAGAGGTCCAAACGTTTACCTTTATCACCTTTGTGTAAAATTTATGTTTTATTAAAATCTACGAAATGGGTGGATGTGATACAATGATTGGTGAAGCCAGTTGTTAATTTATTTTGAAGAATCGATCTTTCATGTTCTTCAATTCTGATTCCGAGAGATCGACCTGTCTGACCTATATATAAAAACAGGACATTCGTCACAGAACAGCTTATAGACACCACTCATCTGTCAATCATTTAGTCGATTCTTACCGCTAAAAATTATTGACCTCAAATTTTTCTTATTGGTACATATAACATCAATATCATTTTGTTTGATTCTTTCACAAAGTTTATCACTGATGGTGTGTAATTGATGTATACAAATTTCTTCATTTGATTTTCAGGTTGAGATGAATATACCAAAGTGAACAATCTAGTCTGTTGGTTTTTTGGATATCAATTAGGTCAGGACAGTAGCCATTGTTCTTTGCTAATAATTTTAGGATTCGAATTTCCTTTTTGAAGTTAATTTCTGACAGTGGAATTGAAATCAATTTGTGGATTAGGGCATGAAATGATGACATCTTGATGTTATAGGGGTGTGTAATACTATGCGGAATTATAATATCAGAGAAAGTGGGATTCTGATATAAATCAAACTCAAGATGTTCATTTATTCTATTCATTTGAATGACCAAGAAATTCAAAGACTTATTTTCGTCCTCCAATTCCAAAGTTAACTGAATAGAGCTATAACAGGAATTTAAAAAATTCTAAAAATGATTGTAATTCTGAGGTTGAACCAGTGCATATACAAAAAATATCATCCACATATGGCCTCCAGTACTGTAGAAAACCAGTCAAATTAACATTCCCAGGAGAAAATATTTTCTTTCCTAAAGCTGTTATGAATATTTCACTGCATAAATTTGATGAAGGTGAACCCGCTGGTAGATAATCTGATTGTTGATAGACTTTATCATTGACCTTAAAATATTTTTGCCCTAGACAAATCTTAAGAAGTCACATTGCCTTTTCCTCCATATTAACAGTGACTGATGGGTTTTCATCAAGTTGTTGGTTTACTAAGTACTCGAATTCTATAGATGGTATAGATGGAAATGAATTTAATACATCGAATGAGACCAGTTTTGCATTTGTGGGAACTTTGAGAGTTTTTAATTCATAACTCAACTGAATGTTATTTTTGATGGAATATTAGCATCAATAAAATAAGGAGGAACGGTTTTTTACTTGATAAAAGGATTATTACAAAATTTGAAAATCAAATATTGTATGATGAATTTTGACGTCTATTAAATATGAGCAGTGCTTATAAAGACATTAATTTAATTCTTAAAGTTTCTTCAAAGAATTTTTTGAAATTAAAATTGTAGAAGACAACAGATTAAATCTGTTTTGATTTTCAAATATTAGCATCATGTTGAATCATACTAGGCAATACTGAGTTATGATATTCACACAGTTTTAGAGTACTTGTAGGAAACAATGGGTCTTATTGGACAACCTTCTTTGTGACTAAATAATTCACATCTGAGTGGTGTCTATAAGGTGTTCTGTGACGAATGTCCTGTTTTTTATATAGGTCAGACGGGTCAATCTCTCGGAGTGAGAATTGAAGAACATGAAAGATCGATTCTTCAAAATAAATCAACAACTGGCTTCTTCACTCATTGTATCACATCCAACCATTTTATAGATTTTAATAAAACACAAATTTTACACAAAGGTGAGAAAGGTAAACGTTTTGACCTCTTAGAGTATTCCTGGAGATATCGACAAAATCTCCCAATTGTTAATGATCAGTTAGATTTACGCCTGTCCCCGGTTTTCACATCTATTACTTCATAATATACATACTATATTTGTACTTATGTGATCGTATGTATTTCATATTCAGTTTTGAAAATCGGATAGAACTCGAAACATGCATGTCAACTCATGTTAAGTTTTATAAATTGTGAAACGTATAGTCAAGTTTTTTATTTTCCCTATTATATTTTAAAATTCAGATGTCTGATCTATATATGTCGTTATCGATTAAGGGACGAAATACTAAGTTAATTATATATGACGTTCTACGTTTGTGGCTGGTTGATATCGTCTAAAGTATCTTGTAATATCTTACTATTAACTCTTAATGTTAATGAAAAACAATCAAAAATAAATGACATTGTACCATTTAATCCATCCGTGCCTTTAACAGTTGCAAAAGAAATTAAATTGAAATACGAAGAATCTGTTCTTATTTTTTGATATAGATGTGACAGTGTACTTACTCTTTGTAAATGGAAATTGTAATAGTCCAAATCCTTTTTCCATGTGGTATATGATACCATATATTTGATATATCTTGGCTCCCTTTTGGGACGAAAGCAATCTTTGTATGCTCCGTTGCACCCACAGGCCTTTCCGCAACTTCTGCATGTTATTTTCTTTGTTTTCTTATGTACCATAGATAATTAATTAGTTAAATTATGGAAGAGAACGGGATAAAATATTCTACAAAAAAAAACGATTAATATTTCAAATTGAAACACAACTGACAGAAATGGCAGAAAGTGGTTGTCATGCCATTGAAATATCGAATGACTAGGCCTATTGGATTATATCCAAACACGTTGAACCACTAATAGGCCACCACGACGCCCAAAACGGTCGTGTCGTTCTGTCCCTTGCTGATCACGTTCGTTGCGAGCCTTCTTAAAATGTCACCAATGACGTAATTTATTTCGACCGCGACCCGCGGAGACACATGTTTGGACGGGAGTCGAAGTGTTTGGTTAGATATTTTCCATCATGGCAACGCAATCAACTCTGGTTTGCTCAGATAGGGACCTTTTAGTGGAGGTAATTGTGTCGACAGAGGATGCAAGACGTGCACAAGAGGACAAAGAATAATTATTTTGCAATTGAAAAAATGTATATGAGACAGTAATTTATTTCCAGAAAAATGTTTGTACTACTACAACAATTGTTTCATCACGATGTGGCTTCTTCAGGTATTACATTGTACTGTCTGATGGTATTCGCCGTAACCGAGTTTAAATACATTGTTAAGTACGTGACCAAATGATGGAAGCACAAGTCATAAAATCTCTAGGTGTTTATTGGAGTTTGTCGCTAAAAATGCTATTAAGGAAAGATATTCCGTAATGGAGACTTATCAACATGTGTTTTTTCGTTCAAAAGGATTTTATGGGCATTATACCTGTTGATTTCAAGAAATTTAGGTGTTAATCTAGAACTTTTGCTTTCAACGTGGGTTTTTTTTTTGATTAACCCTTATGTTAGTAACCAACTTTACCGACGTCTTTTAGCAACCGGGTACCCGGGTTATTATAGGTAAATATAGGTTATTAGGTAAATATTAAAAATTTTGTTTATTTTGTTTAAAAAAAAAATTCTAAACATTTTTTTCTTCAACTATGAATAGTTAGTAACAATTAAACAAAAAATAAAAATACTAATAATAATTTAGAATTGTGAATGAAATCTAAAACCAGTTTGGGGCACTTCAGGTAGTCGGCCCGTTTTTATTGGAGAAATGAGGACCAGCTCAAATCCAAATATGATAATATAAAAATTAAAACTAGAAGGTGGTAGTGGCTCAACGCAGACATATTGACTGGTGGTGGGGCTCCATTGAAATTGAGGGAGCCAATTTCCAAACAGTTGAGCCCAACTGTTACGAACCCACTTGCCGAAACGAAAGAGAAGTATTATAAAAAAAACAGCTCTAGTAGAAGCTCAGATAGTGGCTATCAAGGAAGAGAATAGAAGAAAAGAAGAGGAGCATTCGAAGCTTAAAATATTAGATTTGCAAATTATGGAGATGAAGAGCAAATTTAATAATAATAATTAAATCTTTTTTATTTTGAATGCACTTTCTGGAAAAATCGGTATTAGAATTCTATCAGCATTGCTGCAGACTATAAAGTCCCCTCAAATTTATATTGAAAACCGAAATTTCAATCACACATAATATTTTTATTTCTTTATTCTCACTTGAAACTTTTTCAGATGTTACCTAAAGTAAAACAATGAATCAGAAATACAAACATAGAAGCCTATCTAAATACATGCCTTGTAAAATCTTATAAAAATTATATGAAATCTTGTCGTGTTGAAGATACAAATTGAATATGAAGAATAGTTCCACAAGTGACAAGCAAATTTATTTTCAATTATCACACAAATATAAATTTTAAATTAGCAAAATGTTTATTAATAATAGACTCGCTTGACGAGCTGCATTAACATTAGTGGCATTTGTTTGAAAGTCCTTTTCCTCCTGCAATCATTCATTTGCAAATATTTCGTTCATATCTACATATTGTGCAAAACAGCGGTAGCAACAATAATTGCCCTTATGGTCGTTAACTTAACACTCATTCCTTTAGAAAGTATGAGGAAAATTTCATATGAAATGAAATGGAAATTAACAATTCAGAAATATTCTTCCATTTAATAACGTAAGGAATAAACATGTACTTCACTTTATTCAACTTATACACTGATGTATAACTAGAATAAAATTCAAGAAAACAACAGAAGTTATAAAATACCTAGTTCAAAAAATAAGCCATTATACTACCAGTATTTAATCTCATTTATATCTTTCATTATATAATGGCGAAAGTTTTCAAGCATTCTGATTTAAATTTAGTTCTATATTTGTAGTACAGACTAACTTATACTAGCAACTGCCTATATTGAAGTTAAACTGTATTGTCAACAATGTTTATCAAATTGGTACGAGACTAAATAACACCAAAATATTGGAGTAATTGCACTACATCTTTCAAAATATTTTTCATTATATTTCGTAAATTAGTCTAGTGTAGGCAAAAATATATATCAAATATAAATTTTCAGCTGCAGTTATAGCTTCCGGTAACTTTGTCATAAGATAAGTCTGCAAACTATAACCACTACCACCAAGTTACAAATACCGTCCAAATTTACCACTATCAAATTGTCTCTTCAAGGCACTGTTATTAAAGATGGTTTGATCATATATTTCCAGTTCCATAGAATCTCCATGTCAAAAGTAGTTGGTTCATCGGTTCAATACAGCTGCCTCTGAAAATTGTCAATTTAATTATTTGGCATACATAAAATTATATCAACAAAATAATAAATCGAAATTTGTTTACCTGTTAAATGGGAAGTACAATTGGTCTGCAATTTTTTGAAACAAAAATTAAACAGTTGGTTTTGTCAGGTAAAAACGATAGAAGAAATCTAGATCATCTAAAGTGGAAAAATGTCTCTCCTGTAAATTTTTGTTCTTCTCACAATTATTTCTTCATCATTTGATGAAGAAGTAGAACTAAAATCAGTATTCAACATTTGGTGCAACATATTTCGTAGTACGCTAAAATTAAATAAAATGGGATGTGACAGAACAAGGTTATGTCCACTGCTTTCGTGTTATCGAGCACCTGCGTAGTGTCGAGTTTCTCGTCAAAGGATCCTTTTCCAGCCGTAAAGGGCCGATTTTCTCACTTTAAGATAAAGGACGCTTTTAACGTCAAAATTTGTTTATGAAACACGTTTTATCATTAAAGGAGACTTTTTGGGAAAAAGGAGGCTTTAATTTCGTTTATGAAACCGGCCGTTTAAGACCCTAGCCACGCACACAATTGAACAGGGAACATATGTTTTCTCAAGGTTTCATTTTCTTATAGTTATAACTTATGTATATTTTATATTAGTAGTGTAAGTTACAATGACCGATAGAAAAATATTTTAACATATATTACAATTATAGAAATGTATATAAACGTGGCGTACTTATGAATATTATGACGATTACAACTTTTAGAACTTTTTAAATCGTTATATCTCAAAAACGGTGGCTCGTAGAAAAAAAAAGTATAAATGATCTACAATTTTCGTTTGAAGTATTTTATTGATAAAACTCACCGTTTTGCTGAAAATCGGGAAAAACTCATTTTTTGACATTTGACCTTGAATAAAATTTTTTCCTTACAGGGGAAAGATGGGGAACTTTCAAATTTTGTTTTTAATGATATTTTAAACAATCTTACCGATTTTCAGCTTGGTGGGAATTTATGTAACTTTTACTCTTATTTTTGGTCTAATTTGACCGGACTATAATATTTTTCTAAATATCTTATGGTATATTTATCCTTATCCAATAAAAATTTAAACTTAATTGGTGGTTTGAGAATAAAATGATATATTTGCGTACCATTAGATGCAGCTAATTTCTTCACAATGAATTCTTTGTTAAGAGTATACCCCTGCATATCGAGGGCAATTATCCTGTTCATATTGACGTCAATTTACGAACTGTTTCAGTTAGTGGTAAATACTCCATAATACATTTAAAAACGATAATACAATATGCTCTCGTAGAAGGGGGAAATCCTTTTCTGGATTCAATCTCAAGTTTCACATCAACAGTAGAAGATTTGAAAGATTCACTACGTCTGGAAAAATTAATTACAAATAAGCATCTGTCCTTGGAAGTTCGAATATTGGAGTAATTTCCTACTTTTTAGATTATTATATCTAGTTGAAAATTCTGTGTAGTTATAGTAGGCTTCACCATAATCTATATTTGATAGATTCGGTCTTCACTTGGTGGAAACTCATTTTAATTAAAAAAATGTATATATGACAGTAATTTATTTCCACAAAAATGTTTGTACTAATACTGTATTAGTACAAACATTTTTGTGGAAATAAATTACTGTCATATATACATTTTTTTAATTCACCATAATCGTTTCTATCAAAATTCAATCTAGCATTTTCTTGAGGAATAAATTCCCCATTCAGTAACAAGCGAACATCTGAAGCATCAATATTATCAAATAACGTAGGATCTTCTGTACTTATATTTTTCTTTTTCGTCTGAAAACAACAGATGATGAATCTTGGATAATCGATGACAGAAATCGTTTTAACAGACCATATTTTTGTTAGAGAGTTCGGTGTTAGGGTAGGCAATTCATGAATTTCCCATTTTCTGAATGGGAATAATATTGCTCGATTGGATTTCATAGATTCAAGCAATTCTATATTCAATACATCATTGAGATACACATGCTTCACTTTCAATTTAATACTATCAATTTTGAATTGCCCTTTGTAACATCAGCAGCCTCTTCAGTACCAGCGATAATTTTCATAGCATTATTATCATTTTGCAATCGTATCAATCGAATAGTTTGCTTCCCACCAATAGCTAAACGATAATCATCAAAGAAGTTCAATAGATGTTTGAGTGGTATTCTGAATATAAAGCTTCCACATTTATTTTGGGATCATCAGGAAAGGACCAACCAGCTGTTCCTAATTCTTGCACACAATCTTTATCATGACACACATATCCTTTTATTGTGCTTATCACTCCATGATCTCTTACTGAGTCCACTCAGTTCCATGTATTTCATAGGTGATCGAATCGAAAAGGAAAGCTCCACCATTCAGTAACACTTTTACAGCACCATTTCCTGCAGTTTTTTCGAGTTTACCTTTAATGATGAGTATAGCATCATACATTAAGAGCCATGTATCAGATCGATTTATGGTTATTTCATTACTATCATTATTATTGAATGATTTGATGAATGGTAGATATGTTCGAGTTTCCACTTTGGTAATTGATTCATCATTGTTAATTGGTGATATAGGTTGAAGGTGTTGTTGGACCGCATATCCTACAGATTTCAAGAATAATTTATTAGTTGGGTTGAGTTTTCCACCCAGTTTCTTAGACGACTTTTCATTACTTATCCCGCAGGAGTAGGATTCACATACTTATATGTTGAATTAAATATTAAGACCATTTTTTCAATTCTAATCGTATAATTATGTCTTCACCTCTAAAGGTAATGAGTTCAGAATCCTGGTCGAGTACCCTCAATGTGATATTGTATATTCGTGATGTCGTTAATGGTAAATAAATTAAATTTCTAGGCACTTCGTCGATACTATTTCCAGGACAAGAATCTAGTGAAAATTCATATATTGTATGTGATGGTCTATTGTTATAGAAAGCTCCTTCAGTAATATTAATGTCTATGTGTATAGTCTGAACCATCACAATATCTACTGGTATATCAGATTCATGTATCTGATGTGATTGTAATAATAATAATAGAATCCTATTAGAAAATCCTAATAGTTTACCGATAGAATCATCCTCAGAGAATGGAATGAAATAAGAAATTACTTTGTTTTCTATCATTAAAAGTGATAGAAAACAAAGTAATTTCTTATTTCATTCCATTAAAATGAACTATCACAAAGTAACGGACTACTCCATCCAATATCCTCAGAGAAATCGATAGCGAAATTTCTATGATAAATTACACTCTTGATTGTATTGAGATTCGGTCGTAAGAAGAATAGCTCCTCACTACCACTCTTGTATTGTTCTTCTGAGAGTAGTTTCTTTTTCAGGAATTCTTCAATATCACTTATCTCATATAATAGAGATGATTTTCCTCTTCTTCTTCTTCAAAGTTTCTTCAATATCACTCCTAATTTTATTTGTGGTTTGTATAATTCGAGTTGATAGTTTTGGAATATAATTTTCTGAATGAAGTTGTTTATTTCCTGTTATATTCTTAATGTCACTTTCATAATAATGGAACTCATTATTACTTTGATCAATGTTTGAGATCGAATTATAAGTATGAAATCCAATCAGAGCAAGACCATATTCATAATTTTGATTCAATTCAATCGGAGTGGGCAAATCTATTGAAAGTATCGAAGATCGACCTTTAAGTGTGAAGAGCATAGACATGACTAATGAAAAGATACTCAATTTATTTATGTAATTTTAGTTAATACAAATTTCAAACATAGGTGACCACAATTATAGGAATTAGTTTTCTGATAATCAGTTCTATTATACATAATTATAGATGCTTTGAAATAGTGGATTAATTCTTTAGGTGGTCGCAAATTCCCATAACTGGCATCCTTTCCGTTTTTAACATATGCGACCCAGTGAGTTCCAGGACCATAAGAAGTGTCTAAATTTACAACACCACACTCCCGTCTCTTTGTAGATGTTGGTAAAGTATTTCTCATGAACACTCCTCGAAAATGTGTAATATTCTTGCCATATTTTAATATCTCATAATCATACAATGCCCTCTTGTTAACTTTTTTAGAAATTTTTGTTTTTGCTTTGTCAGGAATAAACCATAACCTTTTTCATTTTTTTCAAGAACATTCCTCGCCCAACAGCTTCCATAGCCTTATTATGTTGAATAACTTAGTTATTCAAAATGTAATCTTGCCTGATGATGCTTCTGTGATAGCGAAACGATTGTTGTAAATATAACAATAAAAATTTGTGAGAATCAGAATAGCCTTATTTAAATATTATTTAAAAGGGATGCAGCTTTCTCTCCAATTGAAGCGTCCTTAGAACGAAAACAATCCCAGGCTCTGTATTCTAATTCTTTATCTGCTTTATGTCTTTCTTCCAAATCGTTGGTTCTACTGCATGCTATATCATGAACCTTACACGATTGATCTAGGGGGTTCATCCCAGTCACCTCTCTCCAATCCTTTCTGTAGTTTAGTGCCTGGTCCGCAATATGAATAACCTATATGTATATATATATATATATATATATATATATATATATAAATATACATATATATATATATATATATAGATATATATATATATATATATATATATGTATATATATATATATATTTATATATATATATATATATATATACATATATATACATATATATATATATATATATATATATATGAATAACAAATTATTCAACTAACTTCAATCATTTACATACCAGGTAAATAAAGCTTATAGGAAGTTTATTGATGACGGAGTTGATAAGACCTCCACCATACGCAAAAGTCAACATAATACTAACAAATTGTGGGAGTGATTTACATTAATCTATTAACAATGAAAGTGAGGTGTAGACTTAGTAGATTGTAAGATGGAAATCGAACAATAACCATCGGTTTTAGTAGTGGATACCCTCTTTATTTTCTAAACTCCCTTATTGCTTCACGTTTTTTGCCAATTCCTGAAACTTCATATGAGTTTGAATATTGCTAATATAAATGCAAGATCTCTTTTGGCTAATTTTGATTCTTTCCAAAATTATGTATTGGCTCTGGATTATGATGTCGTTGGTGTTACGGAGACCTGGGTGCGTTCTGATTCCGATGATTCAGCGGTAAATATAAGCTCTTATAAATTTTTTTATCTTAATCAAGAGGGCAGGCGAGGTGGCGGGGTGGCTTGCTGTATTGGGGATAATATTGGGGTCGAAGTGTTGTCATCTAACTCTGATGATCAAAGAAAATTTATGGGTAAGACTATCTATAGGGAAAATGCTATCGTGTTGGGCATTGTCTATAGGCCTCCTAATGCGAACATAAATGATTTCATGAGAAATATGGAGAATACTCTATCTGAAATATATATTGCGCATGATAGAATAATTTGTTTGGGTGACTTTAACATCAATTTTCTGGACAAAAGCTCAAGAGCCAGTACATTACTGGAATCTTCGTTTTTTACTTTTTGTAAGAGATAAGTGATTACGTAACCTTTCTTTGCAGTCTCTATCAATGATTGATCTCATGTTTACTAATATAGACGATATATCTGATTCGGGAGTTGTCGATCCGGGTATCGCTGACCATTTCCTTACTTTCATAAAAATCAAACTGCAGAATTACAATGCGGCACCAACGGAATTCGTTTATAGGCCTTTGAATAAAATTAATTATGAACTATTCTTCCAGGACCTTCAGACATTCGATTGGCAAAAATTGTTACGACTTCCCACAATGGATGAAAATCTCCTATATTTTAATAACCTAATTATTCATCTTTTCGATACACATGCACCAGTTAAATTCTTTCGTAAAAACAAGAGGGCCTCGTGTTCACCTTGGTTAACCGATAACATCAAATTAATGCAAAAATTGAGAAATAAAGCCCTCGATAGATTCAAAGCGACAGGGAACCCTGCACACTACTAACACTAAGATAAGAAAAAAGAGCTTATATAGAAACGAAACTTAAAAACTCTAATAGTAAAGAAAAATGGCAATTTTTACAGAAAATGAATATTTTAAGGAAAAAAAATGTACCCTACTTGAAAATTTGAGTGCCCAGATAAACTAAATAATCATTTTGTAAAAAATCATAATGTGAAACCTCATGACGCAGTATTTAATTTTTATAAAAATAACATCTTGGAGGAGGTAGAAGAGCTATTTGAGTTTGGGTTGGTTGATCCTGATGAGGTTGACGGAATAGTGGAAAGTATTCGATCGAATGCTACTGGTGCCGACGACATTAATATAAGAATGATCAGATTGTGTTGCCCATTCATCATTCCCTATATAACACACATTTTAATGAATGCATACTAACGTAGTATTTTCCCAAGTTGTGGAAAACTGCACTTGTGTTCCCCTTACCGAAAGTCGATTGCCCTGCCGATTTTATCAACTTCGGTCCATAAGCATACTGCCTACGGTTTCGAAGATTGTTAAAAAAATTATGGAGTGCCAGATCAGAAGTTTTTTATCGAGGTACAATATATTACCTACGAATAAATCGGGCTTTACAAAACATCACAGTTGCGAGACAGCACTGGCTACTGTAGTTGATGATATAGTTACGGCCTTAGTAACATTGGACTTTAGCATAGCATTTGATTCCCTTTCACACACGTTGATGTACGAGGTGCTTCACTATGTTGGCTTTGATCCGGTCTCTCCTATCCTGGCGATCACAGATTCGACTCCTTTAGAGCTTAGAGTTGGGGTCCCTCAGGGAAGCATTCTGGGTCCTCTTCTCTATATAATATACCCATTGAATTTCCATAAAGTGTCTAACAAACTGCACGATTCATTGTTATGCCGACGATGCGGAATTGTATTTTTCATTTCTTCTGATCCAGATCTTCTTAGCCGAAGAATTAATCAATTCGGATTTAAACAAATTTTTCAAAATAGCCGACGATCACCTCCACAAACTAAAGCCTGAGAAGTGCTCGGTTGTGGTATATGGTAGCAAACAGAAAAAAGAAGTAGCTTAAGAAACATTGAAGATCAGAATAAATTATGTGCCTCTGGCTTCCTCTAAGACATTTAAAAACCTTGTACTACTCATGGACTCACAACTACGATTCAATGAACATGTCAACAGTAAACTTCGTTCAGCCTACAACTCCCTAAGATGTATCTATCCCCTACGACGTTGCCTATCTCAAGATGCTAAAGGCTGCTCTGTGACTCACTTGTTACATCCCAATTCAATCATTGCCTCAGCATTTACTACAAGTGTTTGGATGCCGTGGATAGGTACCATATTTAAAACATGTAGAACAGCTGCTTAAGAATGATTTATGGAGTGACAAGAAGAGATCATATTACTCCATTTTTGGAGCGCTCTGGTTGGCTGAATATGTTCTCCCAGTATAGGCTCCTTGTAACTTGCTTCGGTTTCACGATTCTGAAATTCAGGACGCCCCGATATCTCTATGATAGGATTCAATACAGTCACGAAGTTCATGGCCTCAACCTGCGTCATAGATATTTGGTCACGGTTCCACAGAACCGAAAAGAAATTTACAAAAGCTCCTTTTCATACACGATTTCTGAAGCTTTAAATTCACTGGGATCTTCGACAGACGGTATTATTTTTCAGGAGTCGCTGCAAAAACCAACTGATTCACTTGCAAGGTAGATTTCCACTCTTTCAGCTAGATCTTGTTTTTAAAATGGTAAAGAATAAATACTTCCCTACTATCCTCGTCCTTCCCAAAAGTATCTTTTCCTACTAGTGTTTAAGTAAATGTTTATTTGCACTTTTGCGCTGCTTTCATTTTTTGATGTACTTATTTTGAATGTAAGGCTTAACAGATTCCTTCGGGAAATCTGAACCCTGTATACCTTTTGTTACCAATGGCAGTTGTAGCAATAAACGTATTATTATTATATACTAGAAAATGAAAGATCATCAAAACACGGAGATCTGTTTCCTGATAGTTGTCGTAATCTATTTGCTGGACCAAGTGGCTGTGGGAAATCTAATGCCCTTTTGAATTTACTGCTGAGTCCTAATGGGTTACGTTTAAGAAATATTTATATTTATTCTAAAAGTCTATAACAACCAAAATATCAATTGCTGGAGCAAGTGTTAAAAGGTGTGCCTCGAATAGGATATTATCGCTACAAGGAGATCAATGATATAATTAATTAGAATTCCATTAATATTTTCGATAATGTTGTAGAGTATATAAGAAAAACAAATGTTAACTTCCGCTATTTTATTGATTTACACAACAATTGTTTCGTCATACCATGACTTCATCAGGTGAGTATTTAAACTGAGGTATACGATGCAAAACATGACCTTAAGTACACAGCTCTGGTACAAAAAATAGAGGGGTGGAAAGAGATGGTATACAATTAATGAAAAATATTAAGTAGGGGGGATCTATTTAAATCTATTTGATCATTCAATAAAATTTGTCTTTTATTATATCTATTTATTTCTAAAGTTTCTAACAGATTTAGTTTCTGACTTTTGTTTGCAATATGTAATATTTCATAGTTCATATTGAAATTATGGCCAGTCTCTAACAAATGGTTGGCATAAGTTGAATTCGGTTTATTATTAATGTAACATTTTTCATGTTCTCGTATCCCCATTTGGAATGAACGGCCTGTCTGTCCCACATATACACATGGGCAATCACTACATGTTAACTTGTAAACTCCTGATTTTTTGTTTTTAGGAATGACGTCTTTATTATTTTTTATTAAGCTGCCTAAAGAATTAATAGTTTTAAAAGAGATGTTATATTTTTCTTTAAATATCTAGCAATCTTTTCAGATTTTTGGCTTATGTAAGTTAATGAAATAAATTTGGTTTCGTTCGAATTTTGAAATTTTGGATATACAAGTGATATTGCTTTCTTGTAATTTATTTTATCAAGTAAATTGTCTACAATTAACGGATTAAAATCATTATTGAAAGCTATTTGTTTAATCGTTTCATACTCTTTGTCAAAATTTTCTTTCGTCATGGGTATGTTAACCAATCTATAAAGCATACTATTATAAGCTGACAATTTTTGTGAAAATGGATAGTTTGAGGTATAATGAATCGTACCATCTGTACGTGTAGGTTTCCTGTATATGGAAAAGTCATGTCTATTATTAATTTTAGTGATTTTTAAATCTAAGAAATTGATGCTATTATTTACTTCATCTTCCTGTGTGAATTCAATTGTTGGATATAATTTATTGATAGATTCCAAAAATGAACTAAGTTGTCTATTTGTGCCATTAAATAAACAAATTATGTCATCTACATTGCGGTACCAATAAACGAAATCTTTAAAATATGGGAGTTTTTGGATATTGGTTTCTACGTGATCCATGAATATTTCTGACAACAAGGGGCTTAATGGGTTTCCCATTGTTAGACTTTCTTCGTCTAGATAAAACGTGCCGTTGAACAAAATAATTTTTATCTAGGCAAACGTTTAAAGCGTCTAATTTTTCTGTTTTTACAAAAAGATTAGTTCGTTTTTGGAGTAATAAATCATCAACTAATGTTTATTTAATGACACAAATAGACAACTTAAAAATCACTGAAATTAATAATAGACATGACTTCTCCATATACAGAAAACCTACACATGGTACCATTCATTATACTTCAAACCATCTATTTTCACAAAAATTGTCAGCTTATAATAGTATGCTTTATAGATTGGTTAACATACCCATGACGAAAGAAAATTTTGACAAAGAGTATAAAACAATTAAACAAATAGCTCTCAATAATGATTTCAATCCGTTAATTGTAGACAATTTACTTGATAAAATAAATCACTAGAAAGCAAAATACTTGAATATCCAAAATTTCAAAATTCAAACGAAACCAAATTTATTTCATTAACTTACATAGGCCAAAAATCTGAAAAGATTGCTAGATATTTAAAGAAAAAAGAAAAATATAACATTTCTTTTAAAACTATCAATTCTTTAGGCAGCTTAATTAAAAATAATAAAGACGTCATTCCTAAAAACAAAAAATCAGGAGTTTACAAGTTAACATGTAGTGATTGCCCATGTGTATATGTGGGACAGACAGGCCGTTCATTCCAAACAAGGATACGAGAACATGAAAAATGTTACATTAATAATAAACCGAATTCAACTTATGCCAACCAGTTGTTAGAGACTGACCATAATTTTAATATGAACCATGAAATATTACATATTGAAAACAAGAGTCAGAAACTGAATCTGTTAGAAACTTTAGAAATCAATAGATATAATAAAAGAGAAGTTTTATTGAATGATTAAATAGATTTAATAGATTCCCCCTACTTAATATTTTTCATTAATTTTATATAATCTCATTCCTCCCCTCTATTTTTTGTACCAGAGCTGTGTATTTAAGGTCATGTTTTGCATTGTATACCTCAGTTTAAATACTCACTTGATCAAGTCATGGTATGACGAAACAATTGTTGTGTAAATCAATAAAATAGCGGAAGTTAACATTTGTTTTTCTTATATTGAAGATGAATTTCCGTCAAGTAAAGA
Source organism: Megalocaria dilatata (assembly GCA_034642435.1). Classification (NCBI taxonomy): domain Eukaryota; kingdom Metazoa; phylum Arthropoda; class Insecta; order Coleoptera; family Coccinellidae; genus Megalocaria; species Megalocaria dilatata. The sequence continues at coordinate 86,511,265 of CM067855.1, forward strand.
CCGAGACAATCAAAAATGTTGTATAGGATAAACAAGATAAGATTGAAGCTTATTAAATGCATGCGATGAGCATGCTTCTAACTAAGACTATCGGTCCTCTCAAATATCACAAATATATAGCAGAATTCGCTTATGGACAAAATTAGCAGTGTTAACATTTATATAAAAGTTTTAATTAACTGTTATGAACTGAATATCGTAAAAGAATATAAAATAATTCACTTCAAATTCAACGTGCCTAAAATATTTGAGGAAATTACGTTTTATTCAATTACATAATATCATGAATCACAGGTTAATAATTCAGAGTAGTCTTTTCAACTAAGAAGAATTAATCAGTTCTGTACGAGGTAGTCCAACGGGAGGGTGTCGTGAACGGTCCAGTTTTTGTATTGACGGAAAACTCGGTATATTTTGTGTTCATTTCAAAGATTTTAGATCAACTTTACCAAACGTAGATATCTTTGAAATAATTTTCGATAGTATAGGTGATACTTTACATTTATACATAGTTATATCTTCCTTACAAGTGGTGAGTATTAAGAAATTGATACTCCGCTTGAAGATTTTGTTAATGTTTCTATGGGTCAAAAAACTGAAATGAAAAATTTTGTCAACGACTTAGATTCTATCTTTCAATTTTGAAGTCAGCATAATAATTGTATGAGACTCATTCAGATTAATTCGAACAGATTTTCAACAAATAATTTTTTTTTGTAATTGCCTCCTGTGTTCGTGTTAATCTGTAATTATGTCCGTTTCTAAAAATTTTTAGTAAGTGATATTCCTGATTGAAATCTTTTTTAGAGTACATAGATAGATTTTGCTCACCCATTTTTTTCCTGGTACTCCTGTTCTTCTGTAAAGATTTCCAGAAGATTTATTTGGATTGGATGAGTTAGTTGTTCAGTTGTTAATGTGCACTTATGCCATAGCATAACACACCATTAACTTTTATGCAAACTGTAACTATTGTCATAGATATTTTAGCATGTCTCAACTCCAGATAATCCAGAAAATCTCCCAAAACCAAAACTTCATCTACATCTTTCTAACTGCAAGTATACGTACGAATAAGTCAACTGGATTTTATGTAGAATAGTTTGGGATTTATTTCATTGTTCCTTATCATACCTAAGTTGAATAAAACTACATGCTTCAATTTTTAGAATATCCCAGCAAATTACTCAATTGCTAGATAACTTGAACTGTATTCATTCAGAATCAACGACATAAATCATTTAAAACACTCATTATTATAGTTGAGCAAAAAACTAGATTCAACGCATTCTGAAACAGCGCTTTCACTACTGATATATGTATTTCCATAGAATCAAACAACACATTTTCATAAAATATTTCAACATTTCATCTGTACAGATGGTGACTTCTCATTACCTCCATAATAAATTACAGTGAAACTGAAATTGAATCTTCAAAAACAATACGCAAAAAAGAAAGGATCGCGACATAATAGATAACCTTTTTTATCTCAAACATTGCACATACTAAGTCTCGCATAGAAATTCAAATGACGTCGAATAAAGTCAACGATGAACTCAAGAGCTCAAATAAGCGATTATTGGTCGAACCGTCCCTCGTTGGGAAACTCCGCAATAAAGGATGCAATGTCTAGGGACAAGTTCAAATTATTATCTGCAAATATGTATTTCACTTCACCTGAGAAACAGAATTAGTGCTCGAAGACTTATTATATCGATGATGTCATTGAGTGCTTGAAAGGCACCTTCAGAAAGCATCGCAAAGATAGTTCATTTCAAAGTATAGATGAGTCGATGACCAAGTTCAAAGGTCGATGAAACAAAATATTCCTATGAAGCCGGCGAAAAAGTAAATAAAAATGTGGCTAAAACTTACAAATATAAGTATGTTCGTGTATTATATGTCTTTACTTAAATTAATTGATGTTGGTTTTAGTAACGGCCAGTTTCATAAACAACATCAAAAGGCTCCTTTATGATAAAGTCCCTTTATGAAAAAGGATCCTTTAAATGGGAGCATCAGTTTCATAAACGCACATCGACCGTCATTTACTTAAAGCTTCCTTTAATGCGCCAGTCATATGTTTCCGACTGTTGGCTATCCTGAGAACTAGTGATTTTACGAATGTATTTGGTGATATTCTGTAGAAATTGTGAGTTATGCGTTGGAACTTGTAAAAAGAAAAAGAGAAGAAGCATAAATCGATCTTTGCATAAACATGGTTATGTGCAGAAGACAGTATATTGAAATTTATATCATTATTACGTGCGAATTGTTATATTTTATAACGTGGGTTATATGAATGTATATGCAAGAAAAGAGAAAAAAAGTATAACTTTAAAACCTGAGGAGGAACTACGTGTCTTGGAATTGATTGAAAAAGAGAATTTTAATATTATAGGATAAAGTCTGGCAGAGAATAGAAACTGCTTTCAATGCAACAGTTCTCCATTGGAGAAATGAGGACCAGCTCAAATCCAAATATGACAATATAAAAATTAAAACTAGAAGGTGGTAGTTGCTCAACGCAGTCATATTGACTGGTGGTGGGGCTCCACTGAAATTGAGGGAGCCAATTTCCAAACAGTTGAGCCCAACTGTTACGAACCCACTTGCCGAAACGAAAGAGAAGTATTATAAAAAAAACAGCTCTAGTAGAAGCTCAGATAGTGGCTATCAAGGAAGAGAACAGAAGAAAAGAAGAGGAGCATTCGAAGCTTAAAATATTAGATTTGCAAATTATGGAGATGATATTTATTTTGAATGCACTTTCTGGAAAAATCAGTATTAGAATTCTATCAACATTGCTGCAGACTATGAAGTCCCCTCAAATTTGAATTAAAAACCGAAATTTCAATCACACATAATATTTTTATTTCTTTATTCTCACTTGAAACTTTTTCAGATGTTACCTAAAGTAAAACAATGAATCAGAAATACAAACATAGAAGCCTATCTAAATACATGCCTTGTAAAATCTAATAAAAATTATATGAAATCTTGTCATGTTGAAGATACAAATTGAATATGAAGAATAGTTCCACAAGTGACAAGCAAATTTATTTTCAATTATCACACAAATATAAATTTTAAATTAGCCAAATGTTTATTAATAATAGACTCGCTTGACGAGCTGCATTAACATTAGTTGCATTTGTTTGAAAGTCCTTTTCCTCCTGCAATCATTCATTTGGAAATATTTCGTTCATATCTACATATTGTGCAAAACAGCGGTAGCAACAATAATTGCCCTTATGGTCGTTAACTTAACACTCATTCCTTTAGAAAGTATAGGAAAATGACGCTTCCAAACTCCATACTTTCTCTCCACCACATTTCTAGTTCGTATAATTGACTGCTTATATAAATTTTCAGCTGCAGTTATAGCTTCCGGTAACTTTGTCATAAGATTAGTCTGCAAACTATAACCACTACCACCAAGTTACAAATACCGTCCAAATTTACCACTCTCAAATTGTCTCTTCAAGGCACTGTTATTAAAGATGGTTTGATCATATATTTCCAGTTCCATAGAATCTCAATGTCAAAAGTAGTTGGTTCATCGGTTCAATACAGCTGCCTCTGAAAATTGTCAATTTAATGATTTGGTATACATAAATTTATATCAACAAAATAATAAATCGAAATTGGTTTACCTGTTAAATGGGAAGTACAATTGATCTGCAATTTTTTGAAGCAAAGATTAAACAGTTGGTTTTGTCAGGCAAAAACGATAGAAGGAATCTAGATCATCTAACGTGGAAAAATGTCTCTCCTGTAAATTTTTGGTCTTCTCACAATTATTTCTTCATCATTTGATGAAGAAGTAGAACTAAAATCAGTATTCAACATTTGGTGCAACATATTTCGTAGTACGCTAAAATTAAATAAAATGGGATGTGACAGAACAAGGTTATGTCCACTGTTTTCGTGTTATCGAGCACCTGCGCAGTGTCGAGCTTCTCGTTAAAGGATCCTTTTCCAGCCGTAAAGGGCCGATTTTCTCACTTTAAGATAAAGGACGCTTTTAACCTCAAAGTTTGTTTATGAAACACGTTTTATCATTAAAGGAGACTTTTTGGGAAAAAGGAGGCTTTAATTTCGTTTATGAAACCGGCCGTAAGACTACTGGTACATATGTGAACTTCATTGAAAGACTAGTGGTACATATATGTACCAGTACTCCATCCTCTCCTATGATAAGAAAAAATATATTTAAAGAAAAATCAATTTTAATCAATGATAAAGAAATAGTTCTAAAATGTATTCTGATGTTCACAAAAAAAAAGACTTGAAAGGCATAAGAGAGCGTTCGTATAATGATAAGGCTAGCATTACAGTTGCGGAAATATTGAAAATCAAACTATAGCAGTTCAAAAATTTATAAATTTTGCATTACAGTTGCGGAAATATTGAAAATCAAACTATAGCAGTTCAAAAATTTATAAATATTGGCTTCCACAAACTTTGTGTTCGACACAAGCTTTACTTCCTGATTTTCAAAACTTATGCTTCTCGGAGCTTGTTCAGTTTTGGACTCATTAACTACTAGGTTTTTTTGTTGCAAACCAACCATTCACTTATTTTTTTAAATAAATTTTTATATACTACCGTCTAATACTACATCGATCTATGCCTGAACCTACCGAATTTCAGACTTCACTTAATTATTTCCATTAATGACAACAAGACGTTTTCTTGTTCAAGAAATATAATCGTATTCAATCAACTATGGTGGAAGATTTCCTCGCATTTGTAGCTGGTCACAAATTCTGTCAGTTTACGAATGTAATAGTTCAATATTTTTTCCGAAATTTCAGTTGAATAATTTGAATCGCAGAGCGATCCCTCAGTCTTCTTTACACAATGATTTCGTACAAAAATTTAAGGCAAATAATAAACAATATCAATTAGCTATAAACTAAATATATATCTACCCCATTATGTTAACTGGGAAAACCAAAAATTTCATTTCTTCATCATTCTTCTATATTATACCGACAGTATCACAAAATCAGTGATTATTATTGCTTTTAAAGAACAGAACCTCACTCAGCTAATGCAAACACAATATCTTAAATATCAAACAGAGTAATTTTGTTATACCTCGCTTGAAATTTCAATAATTTGAAATAAGGTTATTCTGATTTTCACAAATTTTTATTGTTAAACTCACAACAATTGTTTCGCTATCACAGTAGCATCATCAGGCAAGATCACATTTTGAATAACTAAGCTTGTTTCCGAAATCCGTGGCTATTTATATTACAATAAAAATTTGTGAAAATCAGAATAACCTTATTTCAAATTATTTAATATGGATTTTCACCAAGTAAGGACTGATACAATTCAATATTTAAATTTTAATTTTATGAAATTCCTAAACCACTTTTTAAACTTGAGTATATGAATGCCTTAGAAACATTGCTGCTTTTTAGTAGACATACAAAATTAACACTAATCACTAATCAGTATTATGAGGAGATAAACGAATCCAAAGAAAATATAGAATATTGATCGGACTTAGTGTTAATTCTAGATGTCTATTCGATAAGTTCAATCAATATCCTATATTTTCTTTGGATTATTTCATTTGTTTTTGATACTGTGATTAGTGTTGAAACTTTATGTCTATTAAGAAGAATCTGTGATTCTAAACCATTCAATCAAATTTTAAAAAATGTTTAAGGAATTTTATAATATTAAAATTGGAAACGCGTTTTAACAGAAGTAATTTGTTTGATAATCAAGTTATTTAAGAAACAAGTAAAAGGATTCCCTTCTTATTATTTCAATGCAAACGCACATAATTCGGAAGCTTATTACTTAATTGCCATAGCACATATACTTAGGACAGACAGGACATTAATTTCAGGCAAGATTCAACTGATATCAAGTGGATTTTACCAAATATAATCAAATGAACATAATTGAAAAATCACTTTTTTCTACAATAGATAAGATGAATTTTTTTCAGGTTAAACGTTGTGAAGAGTAGAAACCTCGAGAAACTTAAAGAAGTGCGGCCAAAATTCATCACGGTATTGACTCGTCTACATGTACTTCGTAAATTGCAACCTCAGGTGAGTGAGTTTTACAAACAGAGCGTTGAGACACGGAAAAGCAACACCATTAATCTGGGGAACTGAAAAAGGGTATGGCTTAAATTCAACACCAAATTATCTTGGGTTTATATAATTACGTAAGTTGCATCTTTGGGTAAGATTTTGAGGTTGTATTATCCACCTGAATGGTCGAAAAGATTTCTGACAAATACTAACACATTTTTATTTCAAATTAACTCTAGTATTTGTAAGAATTTTCCACAATAGTTGTTTTCCTGTCGATTTTCCCGAGCAGATATTTATATTTATTTATTTGAATGACTGTAGTTGGAAGAATAGGTCGGAATAAATAAGCTGATCTCGCATTTTGTATAAAAGAAATGCGGGCGCATATGCACAGACCATTATTATTTTCTAATATTTTTATTATAACCTTTATACACACATTGACAGTCAGCAAAAAGTTTGGAATAAAATATTATGAATATTATAAAATATTCATTATTAGAAAAGCCTAATTCATTCGGTTGATGATCCTGTGAAAAATATAATACTTCATATGTTGGTATATTTTTTGTTATAGTTCATTCAAGGTATTTCAACTCCTCCTTGTGCTATGAATCATCTTAAAGCAAGAATATAGACTCCACAAAATAAATATTTTTTCCCAAATGCATATATTTATATACCTACATTACCCTCTAGAATCATAACTAATGAGAAATATGCTAAGAACAGATTATTTGGATCAAAATATGACGATTAGACCAAATATACCTTAATTAAATATTGCTGTGAAAAGAAATAGAGGGTGTTCAATTTGAATATTTTGTTGCTTAGGAACGGTCAGCAAACTTCGCAGTCGTAGTGTTCGGCTATGAACACTTTCCCTGAAAATTACACGCTGCATCAGATAGTCATGAGTTTTTGTTTTCAAAATTTTATAGAAAAAACACTCCCCATGGTAAAGCCGAATCCCCTGCATATTCAGCCAACCCTCCTCCGCCAACTTATGAGAAACTCCCTGTCCAGGTAAAATGCCATATATGAATCTAAAACATGAGTTTTGGAGTCTTTGAATGCGTCCAGAATTATATGAGTTCAGAGCGGGACCATAAACGGTATCACAGAAACTAACATGTGACAAACATAAGGATTCACACAGCATCAACTTAGTGCTCCGGCTGAGGCAATTTTTGTGTGCATAAATCTGCTTCAAGGACGACTAGGCCAACCGAAGCTTCCAGTAAATATGCTCGTTGAACTTCTTATCTTCTTGTCAATAACTAGATCAGACCCACGTTCTTTGCAGAGTCTTTTAATTCTATCTCACCATTTCCAATCCTCAACTTCAATTTCTGTTCAAGCTTTAGCATCGCGTTATCAGAGCAAAATAGTAGGGCCACTGATTTATCGGCGTTAATCTTCAAATAATGCCTTTTTAATTCAAAAAATATGTTGTTGAGATCAACATCTGATTGGCTTGGTCTATGTCAGGGGGATCAAAAGATAAGTTTATTTGGGTATCATCAGCATACATGTGATAATCGCAGTACCTCAAGCATCTGTAAAAACTAGAGATATATATAATGTATAGCAAAAGACCCAAAATGCTTCCTTGTGGAACTCCCCGCGCTATCCTTCGCTCACCAGACGTGACACCGTCCAAAACTACGCATTGCGTTCTATCTGTTAGAAAGGACCTGATCAAACTACATGTGTCTTTGTCGAAACCCACATGCTCCAAGATACAACCCAGAATCTCATGATCCAGGGAATCAAAGGCCTCAGTACAATCCAACAACACCAAGAGAGTCGCCCTGCTATCATCCATAGCGCATTATCCATGATCTCACTCAATACCGTATCACAACTATGACCTGCCCGAAAACCCGACTGTTTGGGCGGTATGATACTGTTCCGCTGAAAATAAGCCAATATCTGCTTCACCATAACTTCCTTCTAAACTTTTGACAACACAGGTAAAATAGAGATTGAACGAAAATGAGAATATTTCGTCGGAATACGAACTTTGGACAAAGGGATCACATTCGCACGTTTCCAATAAGAGGGAAAAAAAGATCTTTCCAAGCAGGTACTAATAACGTGCGTTATATAAGGAATGATAACTGGGCGACATAAATTGACTGACAGGATGTTCAATCCATCTCCACCCACAGCATTAGATTTCATGCTATTCAGAATTTGTTCAATATCATCCTGCGAAACAAAATCGAATCCAAATGCATCATCGTGTAATCTAGCATTTTTATAGAATCTACATAAGTCAGGATCAGGATAAATCTTAGAGACAAATTTTCTGTGAAAAAGCTATTGAGGTCATCCACATTACGTAAATTAAGTGGAATTTTTATCGTCTTATCCCTAACTACACTCAGCTTTTTCAGTTCCCTCCACTTCTCCCTCTGTGAAGCACCTTCGAATTTATGGTCAAGATATACCCTCTTTTCCAATCTCATTCATGCGATAGTTAAATAACGTCGCAGTCTATAATAGATTCCATCCTGGGGACCTCGAGTTTTTTTTGTAGCTCTCTAATGCCTGATTACGCAACTTCATTAAATGTCTCAAATGATCAGTAATCCATGGAGAGTAGTTCTTCCGCCTAGTTTTGACATGTTTAATAGGAGCATGACGATTAAACAACGCCACAATATTGGATGTTATAAACTCAACCTTTTTATTAATATATTCAATATGAAAAACTTTTTGCCAAGGAACTCCCCTCCGGTCAGCTTGAAATATTTTGAAATTAATATTCTTATAAGATCTGTAAGAAAATTTGTGAATGGATGAATTTCCTTTTTCTATGTCTAGACTGCAAAAAAATTAACTGATTATCCTATGCACTGTAATCTCTAGTTCCATAGTTTGTTACGTTTTCTTTATTATAAAACAGCAAATCTATAAGAGTCTCGGAACAAGAAGTAATAGGCGTAGGTTCACTTATCAGTTGATTGAAATCAAAAGTGTTCATCAAATTTAACAGGTCTCTAGTTCGCGAACTCGTCGAATTATATATGTTAATATTGAAGTCATCAAAGTATATGATATTTTCGAAAGAAGGAAACACATCCGTCACACTTTCCTCCAAAGATTTGAAAAAACTATCTTTATCTGCAGACGGAGGTCTATAAACAAATCCCACTACCAAAGATTGCCCCAAAATTTCAACCACTATTCAGACATATTTTATGAAGTCTCTACTTTCACTCAAAATCACCCTATAAGAAAAATTATATCTCACGTAAATACCGACGCCTCCTGCTCTAGTTTCCCTATCCAACCTAACAAAAGAATAACCGTCAACGTACACACTGTCATCACCAACATTAGAGCTCAAACATGTCTCGGAAACACCCACAATATCATAATCATATTCACCTTTATGCTCCCGAAATCCAGCAAAATTATCAACTAAAGATCTAACGTTATTATGTGCACTACGAAGAAAAAAAGTAAAGGAACAGAAGGAAACTATCGAAAGGGAAATAAAAAATATAAACGAATCAATACAATCAAATAATGAAAATCTCAAATCACTCAAAAGTTGCAAAATATCGAAATTACGAGAAAAATTCCGTAGTGAATGAGGAAATCCAACAATAACAAGAAAATAAAAGACACAATTAGAGCTGAACTAATACATCAAATGCAAAATGTAAACGAATTAATCCAAAGGAAACAATCATTCAAATAATTCACAATAAAGGTAAACTACAAAATATAAATATAAATAGGCAAATTATAAAATATAAATCAATCAGTGAAAACGAAACAAAAACGAAGCTGAAAGAAGTTCGCACATAATGAGTCACCACCATTAAAGGTCACCCACCCTTGGACTTACTAGACTTCTTAGCTTCCCGACTGAGTGGAGGTGTGTTCCTCAGCTTCTTTGAACCGGGCATTTTATCTGGCAAGGTCTTCAGCGCAGTACTTCCCACGGTCTCTCCAACACACAGAGGCTGAAAGGGGGGATCATGTTACAAACTAGCAGGAAGATGTAAAAGCTGCAAGGGAGTCACCTGGTGCAAATTTCGACTTGGAGTTGCAGGGGCACTATTAGAAGGAGATATGGCTCACTACTTTTTAGATCTTCCACGTTATAAGAATTGCATTGTAGCCCTTAGATTTCACATTCTTACAATGTTCAATAATATTTAAATAAGGTTATTCTGATTTTCACAAATTTTTATTGATATGTTCACAACTGTTATTCAAAATGTGATCTTGCCTGATGATGCTACTGTGACAGCGAAACAATTGTTGTGAACATATCAATAAAAATTTGTGAAAATCAGAACAACCTTATTTAAATATTATTTAATATGGATATTTGATAGATTCGGTCTTTACTTGGTGGAAACTCATTTTAATTAAAAAAAATGTATATGAGACAGTAATTTATTTCCACAAAAATGTTTGTACTAATGGCATTAAATCTCGTGTACCCAATCATAAAAGAGGACAATACACAGAAATATTTTTCGTTGTCTTATGTCAATGGATTATCTGAAAATATTGCTAAATATTTCAAAAGTTGGTTCAATTATAACGCGGCTGTTAAGACAATTAATAACCTTAGTACCTGCATAAAAAAAAATAAAGATCGTACAAATAAAGAAAATAAATCCGGAGTCTACAAGTTAGCTTGCAAAGATTGCCCTTTAGTATACATTGGCCAGACTGGTAGATCATTCAAGAACACCAAAGGGGTTATATATACAATTCTGTACATTCGACATATGCTAATCATCTTAAGGAATTTAGGCATAATTTCAACAATAATTATGAAATTATCCACGTTGAAAGCAAAAGTTCTAGATTAACACTTTTAGAATTTCTTGAAATCGACAGGTATAATGCCCGTAAAATCCTTTTGAACGAACAAACAGATGTCGATCATTCTCCATTACTGAATATTTTTCCTTAATGGCATTTTTAGCGGCAAACTCCAATAAACACCTAGAGTTTTTAAGACTTGTGCTTCTATTATCTGGTCACGTACCTAAAAATGTATATAAACTCGGTTACACTGAATACCATCAGACAGTACAATGTAATACCTGAAGAAGCCACATCGTGCTGAAACAATTGTTGTAGTAGTACAAACATTTTTGTGGAAATAAATTACAGTCTCATATACATTTTTTTTTATTTAATATGGATTTTCACCAAGTAAGGACAGATACAATTCAATACTTACAATGTTCATTCAACACCCTGCGACCCTAGCGTTTCTCCAAGGTGAGATCTTGTTTCATTAATATTTTCGTTTGCTTCAACCTTCTCTTCGATGACATCAACTCAAATTTCTTCCAAAAAGACACAAACTCAACCCTAACGACCCTTCTGGTACTACGACTCAAAACACGAATATCATTTACCTCCCCAGGAACATTCTATCCTTTTTTTTTAATATACGGAAAATGACATCCATCCCTCTTAACAATACTCTTTCATATAAAATTCCGACAATTTTATATATGGTCGATCGTAATGGGTTTCGTCAGTCAAAAGTCGATCTTGGATCTCTTGAAGTTGCCACCCCTGTTATGTGCTACGTGAATCATTCCTGATGATGAAATTAAGTGGTAGCTTTTTTTTTGACAGGATTTGACAATTAGAAAATGCGATTTGAAAATCGATTTGACGTTATATTGATACCGTTATTTAAACACGATAATTCCACTTGCTTTCGAGAAAAACGTATTGAAGAATTCATTGTCACAGAAAGGAAATTTCGAATATGATATCATTTATGAAAAGTATACTTCGGGGTGTCATGAAATTGTCGCTGGTAAATGTTATTTCTTGTCAGTAAATTATTTTTGCTGTGAGATTATAGTTCATTGTTGCATTTTTGAAGCTTCTTCGATTGAAATGCTTCTTCATAATGATTTTACTTATGAAGAAATTGAAGCTCTTAAGAAATGCGGTATCTTCAACCTCTTGATCCGGAGGCGGCGTTTCGTTCCGGGCATGCGCACCTGAACTCTTCAGATAAGCTGGTACGCATGTCTGCCTATGACACCAGTGACTTTGTTACACGTTAGAACGTAAGTCGTCGAACGCTTATACTCTGCCCTATTTAAACCCGCCTAGGACGGATAAGTTAGGTACTGTCTGATACCAGTCGCGGGATCTGATCATTTTGCCATGGTAGTTGACATTAGTATGAAACTCAAAGCCTGCATTAAAGCAAAGAAAATTATTTATAACTATATACTTTTCAACATTGACAAAATCAATGGGGACATGCACCTATAAATTAGTGTATGGCGTATTGATAATACGCCAACAATGTGTTGGAAAGTTTTAAAAATATCTGATCGTACCCTGCAAGAAAATACACATCGGTTGTAAAAAAAATGAAATCCTGCAAAGAGTCCTATCAAGAAGTCAACAAATTTTTCGATGTTTTAACCATTCTCTAGTTTACCTATCTTGATAAAAATCAGATGAGCGATATAGACGAATGATACAATAAATATTTCTAAAGCCTGAAAGAAGTCATGGAAAAAACATACATAAATGGGGCAGACTATTATTCCCAGAAACGTGGAGGTATTATAATTATTGCTAAGTCCAATTCAAATAAACAAAGTTTAAAGAGCTATAAGTCCATCACACTACGGCCCGTACTAGGAAAACTATATAAAAAAAAACTAAAAATTTACAGTTAACCGCATAGACCAACACATTCCGAATTTTTTGTTCGATATTAAGAATAATAAATGTAGGATCAACCCACTGGAAATCCGTATCGAATGTTCAAAATGAATCGCTCAATAATTATAAAACTGCATTCGTAAACTTGATAGCCCAAAAAGCATTCGACCGTATATGGTAGAGAAGACTTTTGTATAAATTGAATTGGAGTTGCCTTCATACTGATGAAGTCATTTAAACACATGTCTTAGAAAACGTGAAAGACGCTATAAAAGCATTTCAGATTGGGATCCGACAATCATCCTCGCTCTTCAATGTCTTTTGTCACGATGTTATGAGAATTTTTAATAATTGTTATATTCTTCAGTTAGCAGGTGACAAAATATTTAAAGTGCACCAATAACACAAAAAAATGTTTATCTGCTAAAATTTACAGAATTAAAATAAAATTTGAAATACTGAATTGTTTCAGCCGTTACTATTTAGTAGTTGATCATATGATTATGATCAACAAGTAAAACATAGTAATTTCTACAATTTGTTTTGATAAACAAATTGTAGAAATTACTATGTTTTACTACTAAAAAAGATATATTACATATTTTATTGTGACTCGAGTTTCGGGAAATGAACTATCCCATCATCAGACAACTGAAGACCTAAAAGTGGCACAGAGGTATTTAAACAAAAGTGATAAATATTTTGAATATTTTAATAGATTCTAGATAACACCTAATAGTGGTACAGAGGTTTACAAGCGAAACCGGGCTAAAAAAGAGGGGCCTTCTAACAGATATCGGAATGTCGGCAATGGACAAAGAAGATTGTTAAACAGATGGTATCCATTTAAATATCTCAAATGATTTTTGGGGTTACATAGCTCTGTACAGTCATTCATTATTTTTACATTATTTTGTTGTATATCTCAAATATTGGGATTCACATAGCGCCATATAGTCATTCATTATTTTTTGAATTATTTTTATTGTTAACGAATTTGAAAAATTTTTTAACCCGGTTTTTTATCACGTTCCGCTTGTAAACCTGTGTACCACTATTAGGTGTTATCTAGAATCTAGAATTTGTTTAAATACCTCTGTACCACTGTTAGGTCTTCAGTTGTCTGATGATGGGATAGTTCATTTCCCGAGTCACAAGAAAATGTGTAATATATCTTTTTTGGTAGTAAAACATAGTAATTTCTACAATTTGTTCTAATTAAAATTTGAAAATTAGTCTTTCATGAACATTGCTTCTGCGTCATCAATATTATTATTATTAGTATCCTGATACTCCTAGATCTTCTGTGAACATCCCTCAGAAGCTGTTGTGTTCTGGGTAGACTTTGTTACTGCAATTTTGCGCCACTTCAGGTCATAGCACTGTTAATTTTTGACTCAACAGTGAAATAATGGTGGACACCCGCCCAAATATGAAATTTTTTTTTCACCTGAATAGGATCGAACCCCGACCTTCCGGTCACGAGCCCTATGCTCTACCACTGAGCTGTCAGCACTCATGTATCGTGAGATTTAAAAATATCTTAAGATATTTACTGAAGGTATTATGTATTGATTTATTTTATTTTATTTTAATATTAATAAAAGCCTTCAAAAGTAGAACTTATTTCACTTCAATGTACAGAATTGCTTCACAAGATAAAGAAAATATATATTTGATCCTACAATATGATGATCTAACCATCACCTATAATTGAATACAAAGGATAATAAATTGAATTTCAACCTTCACACGAGGAACATGAAGAAGACTATTTTTAGGTCTGAATATATCGGCAAGCTAGCCTATCGAAAGAAAGGTATCAAAAACAGTTATACAGCTTAATTCTATAAAAATATTAGACTATCATTATTAGGACATGCACATCCAATATATGCCAACCGTAAAGGTTGAGAGCATTGAGAACTATGGAAGTGGTACAGACGACAGCACCATTACAAGAATGAGACATCCAGATAATATACTCCAGAAAGCACAAAATAATTTACTGTATTCGAACACCATCATTGAGACCATAAGACTCAGGAATCAAGATGACATATTTCTACTACAATAATGACGATTGTAACTTCTCAATAAAATACAAGACCGACAATAAAATACAAGATAAGACAAGGATCCATCATAGTCGATGGACATTTTCCGAACAATATATGGCAGTTCTAATCATTAGTTCTTCTAGCTGTATTCACTAAATAAAAACTTTGCTTACAACTTCAGAGGCTTACCCCTAAAATTTTTCGTTTAATGCTTTCAATAATTGATAATTGCTAATTGTGTTGATTCGTTACCTTCTTGAAATACATATACTTTTACTCCACTGAAATCAGTTTTTGGTTCGTATATCTCATATTCATCATTACACGAAAATTTGTTTGGTATTTACTAATTCATTATTTACATATCAATTCCAACTATATGGTGGACTAGAAAATAATGTTGCTTTTTTGAATTGAATTCAAATGAATAATTTATCAAAAAGTTTTATTTTTAATCTATAATGTAATCATCTTCGTTATCAACAACCTTTTGCCATCTAGTGTGCAAAATTCTTGAGTAAAATATCTCGAATTGGCATTCTGGATATCATCCAAATTTTAAAATTTGGCCACTAAGAAAATGTTGTAGCGATCGTAATAAATGGAAATCCGAGGGTGTCATATTCGGTGAGGCAGTACCTCGCAACCCAATTCATTAATTTTTTCCAAGGTTCGTCATGCACAATGCATTCTTGCGTTATCCGGTTGCAGAATAATGCCTTTTCTGTTGACAATCGTCGGATACTTTTCGATTAAAGAATGGTTCACTCGATCCAATTGTTCACAATGAAGATCTGCATTAAGAGTTTGTCTAGGTTTCATCACTTCAAAATAAGAAATTCCGCGTATACTCCATCGAACACACAAGCGCCTTTTTGAGATGCAAACTAGGCTTCTTGGTGATTCATTTGGAGAGAGCCACTGTCTTTTGCGTTCTGAATTATCGCATAGACTCATTTTTCGTCTCCAGTGATCAAGTGACCAAAAAATGGTTCTGTATGGTGCCGTTGAAGCAATACGTTGCATGCGATTGTTCGTTGGGCTTTGTTCTCTTCGGGCAGATTATGGGGAACGCAAACACCTGCTGTACTTATTTTTCCAATCTGCTGAAAATGTTCTAGGATGGTCAACCAAGGTTGGCTAAGGGTGTTTGAGAGTTCCTCGATTGTCTGACATGGATTTGCTTCCATTGATCAGCATGTAATTGTCTAATACTGTTGATCTTTCTGATCGACAGGAGTTGGAGAGATCAAAATTAGTGGATCTGAACCTAAAGAACCGTCTTTGGCATTAACGAACTTCTAATGCACTTGGATAAATATCGCAAATGTTTTTGGTCGCAACTGTTGCGTTACTATCCTTGCGAAACAATGCTGAATATGCTCTTGTGGTATTTGGCTGGCCGTTTCTCCTCAAATTGCCAGAAGAGTCCAATATTTAATCATTTAAAAGGGAACAGGTCAAAGTAACCTTAAAATGTCTTTGACATGACTTCGAAGTACACATTGAGCGAACAAATGACAATCAAATAGTCGTTTCTGCGCATAGACATGCCCAGAAACGATATTAATTTCCGGTCCCCCTATTAAATAAAAGAATGTATTTTTTTAAAAAGCTTGAATAATGTATCCAATTTGCATATAGTATAATATAAAATAATGTCAATCAATAAATGACGTAATAAATAAATAATGGATATAAAATCAAAAAAAATTAGAACTCTTTTCAGAAAATATTTATTCAAAATTTTTAAGAGTTAATACAAAGTTTGGGTGCTAAATATCAATGATCCTTAAAACCTTGAGTTTTGATACCGAATGGTTTTGATTGAACAGAATTATTACTGAAAAGCTTACTTCCGAATATCGTCTTTCCTAATTCCTAATTGAAGAATACTTATTATTATTATAGACAGATTAAGTGTTGAAGTAGAGTATATGAATTCATAAAATGAAAACATAAGAATATAACTATGTAGAAACGTGAAAAAATAAAACGCCAATGAAATAATTGTAAACAGAATAACTGTCAGATCCACAAGTGGTACTCGATGGCGACGATATCAAACATCTTCATTATTTTAAAAAGCGTTCAAAGATACTGAGTTTGCAACTGACGAAGTTAAACAGTTCCACATTCTTAATACAAGGTTAAATTTTTTATCTGTGCGGTGTTCTGAAACTCTCCTTAAGCTCTTAAGCGTGACCACGAGGGCAGAAGTTTGTATTTAATTTGAAAATATTGCTGAGATCAACCTCGAAGAATTTATAGAAAGCAAGATGAATAATGATCATATCGCCACGAAGCCTCCTGTCATTTCATGGTATTTTCGTTGTAGCTGAAACGCAAAAAACGTGAGGTAGTACAGTTGCACGTCGTTGAACACCTTCCAGCAGTGTTAAATCTCTACGCAGTATATTTGAAACGACAACGCAAACTCCAATCACAGAATGCCTTCTGATTCAGGATAGGGATCTTTTAGCCTTGTTCATTGTGTAGAAAATGTGTTCGAACCAGCTCATCTTTCCTATCAATTGGCCAAGACCGCAGCGGCTAGTAGAAGTAGCAATGATAGTATTGTTCAGAAAGAATTGACGGCGCGGATTGTGTGGGTACCCCAGTGTAGATAAACGAATCTTCCTGAACTTAATGAGCCTCGTTGGAGTTTTGAAATAATATTGGTATCATAGGCGATTTTTAAACACCGAGATTTTTTTTCGGTATACAAGACATATAGGTGGAAGATTGGCTACCGCAAAAATTCGAAAAATATCATCCAAGTTAGCAGGCAAATACGAATTCCGAGATATTTGAGTTTATGACGAAGAATCTTTTGCGATTCACGATCTAATTCACGAGAAAAACTTCAATAACTTATATTAACTTTACATGGAAACTCTGACCAGATTTTACCAACTAATGAAGTTAAAAATCAGAATATTTAGAAAGGAAGCTATGGTGAGTCTCCGGAATGAATTGGCTTTTAAATACGAACTGAAGTACGACCTTCAACTTCCTAGTAAATGTTTACCAGAATCGAGAAAAGACTGATGGGACGGTAGTTGTCAGCACTCCTTTCTAGAATATTGAATTCGGAGGTTATCTACGTTACTCTGATGGCAGATATGATGTTTCAAAGGAATATGCGTATGTAACTGAAAGGGGAATACGAAAGAAGTTGGAAAATTCCTTGAGTAATATTCCGTAGATACCTTCAGCTTGAAGCATGGAGTTCACAATCGAAAGGAGCAAAATGGGCTTCAACGTTTGCAAAAGAAAAATTCGTTTCGGCTCTATCGAAAGAATACTACTCATCATTCAGATGGATAGGATGGATGGTGGTTTTTGAGAAAGACGCAGCAAAGGAATCAGCTAATATGTTTGCGATTTTATCAAAGCTATAGCACGGTTTATTTATTGTTCGAGAGAATATTGAGTTCAGAGCTAAGAGTTGATCGGATATTCTTGAAGAAATTTTTGAACTTGCATACATACGTTTGGAATTTCTAATAGGAGGGGAGAGTGATTTGAAGGAGACATGTCAATGATCTTCGTTATCGCTTAACCGTTCATAGCGTTGGTAAAGGTTCCATATTTATTTTTATATCGTTTAAGCTGAAAGATTTTTTCGTCAATTCAAGGGTTCGATAATATTAGAATATTGGTTTTTTGATATGGGCATCCACTGAACAATTTCTGGGGGGCTCCAGTAATATCCTAGTACACATCTCTTCATCATCAGTACAAAAACTACCCGCTTGATATTAAGAATTTTGGAGCATTCGTATATTACTTTGATAGTTAAATGAATTTACAATCAACATAAGTTGACGCTCAACGAAAAAAACTAGTAGGATTACGGATTTATTAAATTCGAAAAATTTCAAAAATACATATTTATGATCAATGATATTGATACCTCGCATATCACTCGGTGAAACATATCTAAATTGAAGCCTATGGGTTCTCCTTTATCACCACTTTTGAGCGAAATTTTCATGACCCATCTTGAAAATAAAATCTTTTCTTCTCAAGATAATTTGATGAATAAAGTTCTTTATTGGAAAAGATATGTGAATGATATATTTTGCATTTGGTTAGGTTCTATTAAATATTTATTTATAAATTTCAATTACTTTCGTATATCTGTTGGGTTATTTATTCCATTTGACATTATATATTGAGTTTTGATTATATACGTCTATTGAATGTAAGCGGTGCTTGTGTAGACATAAATTCATTTCTAAAAGTTTTTTGAATAAAAATTTTTTTGAAATTGAAATTGTAGAAGATAAACATATTTCAATTTGTTTTAATATTCAAACTTTCTGAATTTGTTGAATTCATTTTTCAATTCTATCAAATTCACTATTGAAATCGAAATTTCACAAAAATCAATAAATTTTTCAAATATTCAGATCACAAGAAATGTTAATTCCCTTGAATTTGACATATTTAGAAAACCATGTACATAGATTCACTAATACACAATAACAGTTCCCACCCTCATAAAATAAAAATGTCTCCTTTTCGCGCCCTTATACATAGATTACTATCAACTCCTCTCTCAATAGAAAACTTTAACAAAAAAATTAAAGTTTTTAAGTCATTAGCGTCGAACAGTGATTACAATACGAAAGTAATCGACAAATTAAATTTAAAAAAACAGCATAAAAAAGCTCCAGCTTCTCTTTACCCTATTCTTCAGGACAAAGAAAAAGAAAAATTCTATACGATGAATTTCATATCACAAATAAGTAATAAAATTTGAAAAAGACTAACACAGAATAATATTAATATTATTTGTACAAATAAGAAAAACTTAGGTTCACTCTTAGTCAATAGCAAAGACTGTTGTGAAACGTGTGAAAAAAGCGGTATATACAAATTATATTGTAATGAATGCCCTGCATTTTACCAAGGTCAAACAGGCCGATCGATAAACATAAGGGTAGAAGATAATAATAAAATAATATCTGGTTTTTCGGAATATTGTATAAATAACAACCATTTTATAGATTTCAGTAGAACTGAAATTTTTCACGGAGGTAATTAAAGTAGAAGAATGGACCTTTTACAAAGTTTGGAAATTTGTTTAGCATATGGTAAGAAGCTACCAATTACAAATGAACAACTTCAATTTAATTTATCACCATTGCTCTTATCTGTAAAATATGAGGTCCCAATTGAGCGTCTTTTTACACTGTTCAAAATACCTGTGATCTACCCTACCATTGTAAATAGGATTTTAAGTTTTGTTCTCTTCAGTTTTGAAAATGGGCGAAACACCCGAAACATATATGTTAACAGATATCAAATAAACAGTGATACTTAAGCCAAGTTGTTTTTATGTACTTTATTAATAGATTTTCAATTCAATTTTTAAACTTCATCAGAATAATTTCCCAATGATAAATACCTATCGAATTTTTCTCAAAAAATATTTTTCTTGCGGTAATGTTGCTACACAAGTATTCTTTAAATCAACGTCGTGCGTATATTAGTCCAGAATATAGATAATACTAGTATGGATATGATTGGATGAAAATAATCCCCATCATTTAGTCAAGCTAAATAAGCAATCGGTTGAAGTATGTCGAACATCGGCATCCTACCTATATTTTTGTGTACTGTAATGAAGAATTTTTACTCATTGGTACTCGTAATCAATGTAATGTTAAATAAAAATGGCTACTAGGGGACTATCGATAGTCAAACCATTAGACTTGGAAAATAAGGCTTTCATTAGGCGAGTTATCATAGGCGAAATAATTCGAAAACATTTGGAATGATGAAACACTTAAATAAAATTTCAGATACTTATATTTTATGCTAAGGAAATTGACGAAATTGTGAGAATTCGATCGAATGTAGTGTTTTTTTTTTCAATATAGTATACAATGGTTTTTCAGAAAAGGAAAAATTCATTAACAATATATACTTTAATTACGCTATTTGTTCCTAAAACTGCTATATATGATGTTTGTGTTATGTCCTGTAATAGTCTCCGTAATTTTCAATTCTTCTTTCTCACCTTTTATCTGCTGCTGTGATAATTTTATGCGGCATAGCGTCACTATCTATTTCAGTCTACATCATATCTCTCACACAGTGATTAATCTGGGATACCAGTAATACTTATTTGCGTAGCTGTTGAATAACGTTTTTTCACAGAAAAAGCTTGGATATTTCTTTAAGTGAAGTTGAATTTTGGTTTAGCTTAATACGCCAAATTTCAAAATTACTTGCTTAATTTAGTGCCGTATTTTCTTAGACTATTTGCTCTTCTAAAATTAATTGTTGAGTTGGTTGATTTTTCATAATTCCATGGTTATTTGGGATTTCATTGAAAAAAATCACAGGCAAATACGAAAACTATTAATCATATGAATTCACAATGCTGTCTGGGTACGACTAATACTCTTCCACTTAAAATCATTGACAAGCTCGGAGATGTTCTATGACAGCGATCATTTCTAGAATACCACATAAGGGGTTATATAGGCTTAGGTTGCTATCCATGGAGGAAGAGAACCAACTCTGGTTTCGGAAGCGAATGTACGGCAAGGTCGGTAGATATTGGAAGAGAAGAAAGAACCCAAGAAAACTTACTTTTTATACGGAAATTAATCCAAAATAACACTAGTAGTGGATCATTAACAGTTGAGGAGGCAAATATATAGGACATGTGAACTGATGAACAGTGATGCATGCGGTAAAGTACTTAAAATACTTCCTCGTAATATTCAAAGCGATTCAGCTCACTGGAGATATTATAACAAATTTGACAGTAGCATTTGAGATCAAATCTGAAATAAATTGTACACAATGCATATATGATTTCTATACTTGAGATTGTATCAAGAAGCAGCAAAAATAGTACACCACAGATGATATTGTTTAGTTCAGTTAACACGTATTAACATGCAGCTCTGATGGCCTTCTAAGAAAATGCCATGGTCTTTTGAGTCTTGCACGGCACCGGAGTCTCCAGAATTGATGTTCTTCCAAGATAATAATACGATGAAGTTCTTCTTTCCAAAACCAGAGCCATAAGAACGTCCAGTGCAACTTCAATTTCTATTATTCATACCAATTTCCTCTATAGCGGACATTTCATGCTTTCACAGAGTTAAACCAACATAAATTTCTGCATGAAAAGGTATACTAAACTATCAACATTTCAGGCATGGGGAACTATAGGGAACTAAAATTTCCATCCAGTTCTTCACATGCTGAAAGTTTTCACAATTAACATCAAGAATGGAGAATTTTCAAAAACTAACCGACGTGTGCAGAGATTCCCATAATAATACGCAAATGGAATCTGGATCGTAAATTATCCTGTAATTTCAAGAAGACCCCAAAAATTTGTCTCACTATTCGAAAAGCTGATCGATTTTTCTCACACTCCGAAAATCCAACAGGCGTAAATCCTTAACACGATACCAGAAGTCCGTGGCGACGATTAACCAATCTTAACAATCAATCGATATCGATCAACGCAAGAAGCGCAAATCATTATCGTCTTTCAAATTCCATAGACGCAGAAGAGAATGAAAGTTTTGAAAATGAACGTACTAAACGCACTCAATAATTCGAGCTCTGGATGTTGATATTGTCCTTTTTAATCCGTGACCGCCATATCTACCACATATAGAATAAAATTATTTGTATCCTTATGTTAAAAAAGTACAAAAAACACTGGGACACGTCAAGTTTTAAATTCAATGCGTTTTTTAAACATGAATTTACATATACGGGTGATGAGCGTGAGTCCAGCATAGTTCATCCTCTTTATTTTAAATGAAACTGTATATTTTTATAGCTCCTAAATAACCTGATTTCAACAAATTATTGGGTTGTTCGGAAAGTAATCTCGTTTTTTTTAGGAAAATAAAAGACAATCTTCGTGTAATGAGTAAATATTTAAAAAAATGTATATATGACAGTAATTTATTTCCACAAAAATGTTTGTACTAATACAACAATTGTTTCACCACGATGTGGCTTCTTCAGGTATTACATTGTACTGTCTGATGGTATTGAGTGTAACCGAGTTTATATACATTTTTAGGTACGTGACCAAATAATAGAACCACAAGTCATAAAACCTCTAGGTGTTTATTGGAGTTTGCCGCTAAAAATGCCATTAAGGAAAAATATTCAGTAATGGAGAATGATCGACATCTGCTTGTTCGTTCAAAAGGATTTTACGGGCATTATACCTGTTGATTTCAAGAAATTCTAAAAGTGTTAATCTAGAACTTTTGCTTTCAACGTGGATAATTTCATAATTATTGTTGAAATTATGCCTAAATTCCTTAAGATGATTAGCATATGTCGAATGTACAGAATTGTATATATAACCCCTTTGGTGTTCTTGGATACGTTTCTTGAATGGTCTACCAGTCTGGCCAATGTATACTAAAGGGCAATCTTTGCAAGTTAACTTGTAGTACAAATAAAGAAAATAAATCCGGAGTCTACAAGTTAACTTGCAAAGATTGCCCTTTAGTATACATTGGCCAGACTGGTAGACCATTCAAGAAACGTATCCAAGAACACCAAAGGGATTATATATACAATTCTGTACATTCGACATATGCTAATCATCTTAAGGAATTTAGGCATAATTTCAACAATAATTATGAAATTATCCACGTTGAAAGCAAAAGTTCTAGATTAACACTTTTAGAATTTCTTGAAATCAACAGGTATAATGCCCGTAAAATCCTTTTGAACGAACAAGCAGATGTCGATCATTCTCCATTACTGAATATTTTTCCTTAATGGCATTTTTAGCGGCAAACTCCAATAAACACCTAGAGGTTTTATGACTTGTGGTTCTATTATTTGGTCACGTACCTAAAAATGTATATAAACTCGGTTACACTCAATACCATCAGACAGTAAAATGTAATACCTGAAGAAGCCACATCGTGGTGAAACAATTGTTGTATTAGTACAAACATTTTTGTGGAAATAAATTACTGTCATATATACATTTTTTTAATTAAAATGAGTTTCCACCAAGTGAAGACCGAATCTATCAAATATTGAGTAAATATTTTATTGAATTATATATTGACCGTTCTGGTCAAACACCTTTTGGTGTCTTTCTGAGAGTAGCAGGGTTTCAAGGTCAAAAAAATTTGTGGTCCTTACTGGCAAAAGACTGATCAAGGTGATTTTTGACCTCTTCATTTGAAATGAAGGTTTTACCATCCAAAATATTTTGTAATAACCGAAACAAATAATAATCCAAAGGCGCCAGATCTGAAGAATATGGTGGATGTGGCATTGTATCCCATTGAAGCTGTAAAAGCTTTTGGCGAGTGACCAAACTTGTATGAGGTCTCGCATTATCTATACATCAAGCTGCGAGTTTGAACCCAGTTTCCTTTTAAGTGGTCATAAATAGTTGAATGGGATCAATTTTACCTCTCACCGATCTCACGTGTTGTTTTTCGCCGATTTGCATCAACCTGGTGCCTTTATAATGTCTTTATCAGCATCAACCGGCCTTCCGGAACGGAAAATTTCTGGATCGAAATATTGCAAACCAGTTCTGCCACTGGCGTACTGTCAACAACACATCTCCATACACATCGGTTAATTTCTTTCTGGAATTTTCACCTTTTTCTATAGTTAAAAATTAAAATATGACGAAAATGCTGTTTATTGCTCTCCATATTTAAAAGAGCACCAACCAAAAACTACTGCGCAGAATTAATTGAACTTTTTCATACAGCAGTCTTACTATATCTGCTCTGAAAACATATAATGATTATGCGGTTAGAGTGTAAAGTTGGGTTCGAAAAAATACACTTAAGTCCTTATGCCAGTTGTATGACTTGATTATTTTCATGGACAATTTGACGTGGACTTGTCATTGGATCCCCTGCAACACCAAACATTATATCCAATTTCACAGTATCTTCTACAAATTGCTGTTTTCTTTTTGAAAGTTTGACATTTCCAAGTTTTCTGAATTCTGCATGAATTTAAGACACATTAAATTGTGAAATATTAGGTAACTCTGGATAACTCTGATCAAAAATTTGCCACTTCAACTTGACTTCTGTAATTATCGCCGTAACCGATCATCATTGAAATCTCAATTCGGCCAATCCCAGTTAATCTGATTGTTACTTCTATAAGGAATGCGTTTTAAATAAGGAATTTACTATTTCAATGTAAATCTCAATACCGCAACATCTGACTGATAACAATCCACATTATTTGCAAATTTATAAAAAGTTTTTATATATTCATGACAAAAAATGTTAACAAAACCAAGATCCTTGAGCGTATCGAGAATTGATTTCAAACATTTTCCCAACCTCATTGATAGTTCAGAAATTTCCTAAGTCTTTATTTTAGGTTATTTAAGAAATACCATTATTTATCGCGTTATAAATTATTAATTTCATTATTTCACCCCGTATTATTCATAATAGACCATACATGATATAGTTCATTGAAATTAGGTTAACTTTAAATAATATAAAATTATGAAGAGTGTTCCATTTCAAATAAAGAAGACGGATGGACGAATAACTCTGTAAATTTGAATTTTTGCTTAAACAGCACACCATTGAATTTGAAAGTTGACGTGTCCTAGTGTGGACTCCACACTATATTCAAAGTGATATGAATTGTTTACTCATTTCAGCTAAACTCTTTACCCCTGTCTATAATCCGCTTGAATTTGAGATTTAGGACGACTTGCATAGTTGATTGTCACTTCGAATGTGTATAAAAAGTTTCAAGCAAATCAATTTTAATTATGGAAAAATGAATTTATGTTTCTTCATATTACTACTATTTTCAAAGCATTTTCCATATTCGCTACTCTCAATGTAACGTTTAGATTTGAATATCTATGTAGCTTCTAACTATTTTTCATCAATTCCGAGCACAGTCGGATTCTTACTATTCACAAATTTGATTTCCATATTTCGTTCGTGAACTTCTACAAATTAAGAATCTTCATAATATGCGTTTTGATAGCTGCCGCAATTACAAATTTAGGAACGATGAACGACTGATTGATGGAATTGAATTTGATCTCGGAAGTTGTCTTTAACAATGGATCAAATATTGTTTTTGTATTTTTAAAAAAGATTTGAAGAATTCTAAAAAATGTTATGCAAAACTGGAGTTTCATACGTCGTCGATCTTTCAAACGAAATGAAAATATCTTCGTGAAGATTCGTATCGTGATAATGAAAACATTTCTCAAATTTTCATGTATCACTTTGTGTTCGTCATATCGGATTTGATCATGGAGTTTGCTTATTGCAAGCTAAATTTGGAGATTATAATGACATGTGCATAATAAAAGAGATATATTAAAAAAAATGAATTTATCTTAACGGAAAAAAAGTTTCGATGTTGCAAGTAAATTTTATTTTTTTTGATCCATTGTCTTTCTAGAGCCTATTAGAAACGTAGACTTGTGAGTATATGTATCTCACGCAACACTTGATTTTTTACAAGCCTTCCAATTCAGACCAGTTTTCAAATTGATCAACATTGAATAGCCGCACTAATCAGTTGAAACTTTATGTATTTATTGTTGGGT
Organism: Megalocaria dilatata; assembly: GCA_034642435.1. NCBI lineage: Eukaryota > Metazoa > Arthropoda > Insecta > Coleoptera > Coccinellidae > Megalocaria > Megalocaria dilatata. The sequence continues at coordinate 86,537,679 of CM067855.1, forward strand.
TCTATGATAGAAATATAGTTCACGAAACGAATAACAAATGATTCAAATTATATATCTAGACATTAGCGAGAATATAACTTATGTATGTGATTAAATATTACAGCCACTAAGGCTATGTTCTTACGAATAATTATATTTTTTTAAATAATATTATTTATATAATTTTTTATATAAATTATAACTAATTATGATGTGTCATTGCAAATAAATATCTGTATTGAAACCGCAATGAAAAATATAATATTTTCTGTTTGAAACTGATTGAAGAATATCATTGTGAACAAAATAATGTATCAATACAGCAATAGAGAATACAATCAGAAGAAAGTCTACAAAAAAATAAACGAAATTGAGTAATTACAAATTTACTAGAAACTTGAAAGCAAAACATCAGATGTGATAATAATTTATATGTAGGCTTTTTCCATTGAGGACCCTTAGGTGGGTTTACAAGTATTTATGTTTGCAGTGAAAAGGAGGAGTAAGAATATTATATATCAAGTATATATGAAAAGAAGATGAAAACTATAAAAACCCATCAAAACGATAACTGAATACTAACACCAAATTCGAATTCATTTCAATTGCGATTAAATGTTCGAAGTTCGTTTGAAATAGATTCGAATAATCCTAATGAAAATACTTTGCATATGTAAAATATCTAATTATGATAGAACGATAATTTACTGAAAAAATTGTGAAGTGAAAAAGTTCAGTGAAAGATGAAAGATGCAAAAAAAACAGATAAAAAATTCAGAAGATCCACAAATGGACACAAAAAGATCCAGAAATGGACAAAAAAGATCCAGAAATGGACAAAATGAGATCAACAAATAGACAAAAAAAATCCACAAATAGACAAAAAAGGATCCACAAGGCCACAAAAAAATCCATGAAGACAAAAGATCCGCAAGGACACGAAAAAGATCCATAAGGACAAAAAATAAAAAATATGTTTAAGAAATAAAGAAAAATCCAAGCATCTATGTTTATAATAATATTTTGTAGAAATTTCGATTCGAGCATTTCATTACAAATAATATGTCAATACAATTTGAGAAGTGATTCACTTCCGAAAGTTTCTTGGAAGGTATAAAAATCCCATTAAGAAGAATAACTAAGCACTAGTACCAAACACCAATCTATTTCAATTATAATTATGAGCTCTAAAATAGTTTGAAATGCATGGGAATTGCTTCAATTAGAACACTCTATATGTTTTCTAATAGCTCATTTTGATCAAAAAACTATCATATGTCAGAATCCATCTGTTGAGTATTAAAAAATAAAACTAACAATTGAATAAATAACAAAAGATAGACATATACACATAAAATAGAAACCGAGGTGAAGACTATAGCAGAAATCTGAGAATGTATATGTATTGCAGATTGCAAAGAAATTTCGATGAACACATTTCAACACAAATTCGACTTCATTATATCTTTAGTATCGGTTCACTTTCGATTGTTTTTCGAAATGTGAAAAAAGAAAAATTTCGTGTCGAGTGGGTTTTCGACATTCTCAAGTTAACATTTTGGATGAGAAAAGAAACGCTCAAAAAAAAAAGAGTTTATATGGAAAGTCTATAAGAATCATGAAGGCCCATGATAACACTAAACTACGCACTAACAATGAATTTCAACTCATTTCAATTACGATTATATATATATATATATATATATATATAGTATATATATATATATATATATATATATATATATATATATATGTATAGTCTCCTTCAAATTCGTAGAAATTCTTTTGATTTAAATATTCCCTACATTTCTAACATTTCATGATGGTCAGAATATTATAAATAACATGTGTGAAAAAAGTGATATACTGAAAAAATAGAAATGGAAATTTATCAAGAATAATGAGAATAGACAGAAAAAACCAAAGTGAATATTTTGAAAAGATCCGAAAAAATCCACAAGGACACGGAAAATATCCAAAAGGACAAAAAAGCTCTAAACGGACACAATAAAGGTCCAAAATGACCCAAAAAAGATCCAAAAATATCCAAAAGGACACAAAAAAGGTCCAAAAGGAAACAAAAGATCCAAAAGGATACAAAAAGATCCAAAATATCCACTGAAGGACACAAAAAAAAAACCTTAGCAAACTCCAAAAATCTATATTTATTCCAATTATGTAAAAATTTCGATGTACACATTTCAACACAAATGATATTCTAATATGTTTCGAGTAACGATTCACTCTAAAATTTGTCTTGAAATGTGTAAAAATTAAAAAAAGTATAATTGTTGATTGTGTTTTCAAATATTTCAATGCTATTCTTTTCAAAGGAAAGAAACAGTAAAAATGATTGTTGTTATGAGAAGTTAATGAAAAACATGGAAATTCAGAAGAAAAGTAATTAAGGACTAATAACAGGTTCCAACCCATTTCAAACGCAAATTTCAGGTTTGATGTTAGCTTGAAATGCATAGAAATTATTTAAATTTGAATATTCTGTATATTTTCGAATATCTCATTTGGATCAATAAAATATAAATAATACGTAAGGAATAATTTGTAATGTATTGATAAACTATTAGGAGTACAAATAAGTTTCCGCCGTTTTTTAACACAAATTAAATATTTATTATAGAAGAACGGTAATATAGTGACTTCTAATGTTAGAGCAAGTTCTTTTTGTGTTTGAGATGAATCTTCCTCCAATAATTCCTCCAATTCTGCATCCTCGTAAATTTTTGGCCTTCTACTGCGATCTTTGTCTTCTACGTCGAAATCACCGTTTTTAAACTTTTGAAACCACTCTCGACACGTTCTCTCACTCAAAGTACCCTCACCATATGCTTCTACGAGTAATTGATGCGCCTCAGCAGCAGATTTCTTTAAATTAAAAAAGTCAACTAATATTTCCCGCAAATGACGCTTACTTGGCTCAAATTTTGAAAACTCATAAAAATTTTATTTTACTAATATAAAATCAATGATATTGATAGGTTATGTTGTTCTTGAATGTCCAAACTATTTTTTAAGCCGGTTATCATCTGCGGAAGTTAACCGAAACTCCGTGCCGCGCCATCTAAAATAAAACGGCGGAAACTCATTTGTACTCCTAATAGATACTAAAAATCTAATTGGAAAAACGAAAATATATAGAGATAACGAAATCGAAACTGAAGTTGAACTTAGAGTGAGTTCAGGAATAAATATTCACCTTAAATTGAGGGGAAATATCGATGTGTACACATTTTATATATAATTCTATTTGGATACATTTTCAGTATCGGTTCACTTTCGAATTTGTTCTGAAATGTGTACAAACGGAATACATTTAAGTGTTGAATGAGTTTTCAAAACTTTCAACTTCATTATTTTCAAAGAGAGAGAACTATAAAACACTCATTGTGTTCATATGGAAAGTCAATGAAAATCATGAAAACCCATTAAAACAAAAACTGTTCACTAATACTGAACTTCAACTCATTTCTATCAGGATTATGTATATTAAGATTATGCTTGAACTGCGTAGGAATTCTTTCAATACGAATAACCTTTTATTTAAAATATTTCGATATTTTCGGTAGATTATCAATACTATGTAAGAAAAAGTTTAGAAAACTTGAAGAAAACATTAATGAGAATGACTTGGAAATAACAAATAACATGTAAATGAACAACAAATTGCAACCTATTTCAATTACAATTGAATTTTGTAAGATGAAATGGAAAAAATTAAAGATGGTGTAGGCAAAGGATATACCGAGTAAGTCTATAAATAACAAAAAAAGCTAAGGTGAAAACATAAAGTTTATTCAAGAATGTTTAATTAGTTCAGATTGAGAGAAAATTTCAAGGTACACATTTCAATACAAATTCCATATGAAAACATTTTCAGCAATATTTTACTACCGAATTCGTCTTGAAGTGTGTAATATTGGTTAAAATGTTGAGTGGGTTTTCACAATTTTAAATTTCAATGTTTCCAGAGGGACGAAATAATAAAACTCTGAATTGAAATTATATATAAATCCTGAATTGTTTCAGCCGTTACTATTTGGTAGTTGATCATAATTAAAACAAATTGTAGAAATTACTATGTTTTACTACCAATAAAAATATATTTTACACATTTTCTTGTGACTCGAGATTCGGAAAATGAACTATCCCATCATCAGACAACTGAAGACCTAACAGTGATACAGAGGTATTTAAACAAAAGTGATAAATATTTTGAATATTTCAATAGATTCTAACACCTAATAGTAGTACAGAGGTTTACAAGCGGAACGTGATAAAAACCCGGTTTAAAAAGAGGGGCATTCTAACAGATATCGGAATGTCGGCAATCGACAGAGAAGGTTGTTAAACAGATGGTACCCATTTAAATATTTCAAATATTTGGATTTACATAGCTCCATACAGTCATTCATTATTTGTTCAAATTATTTTTATTGTGAACGAATTTAAAAATTTCAATAATCAAGTTTCTTTTCATTTGAATCTTCATGTGAAATTTTCTTAAGATTTTTTTTTGTCAAAAGGAATTACTGTTTCCTGAAGAATGAGTGGCAAAAGTCGAATTTTTGTTTACTTTTCATTAAAATTTATTTAATGAATAAAATAATGTGAAAAATAATGAATGACTGCATAGAGCTATGTAAATCCAAATATTTGAGATGTACAACAAAATAACGTGAAAATAATGAATGACTGTACGGAGCTATGTTACCCCAAGAATAATTTAAGATATTTAAATGGGAACCATCTGCTTAATAACCTTCTTTGTCGATTGCCGACATTCCGATTTCTGTTAGAAGGCCCCTCTTTTAAAACCGGGTTTTTATCACGTTCCGCTTGTAAACCTCTGTACCACTATTAGCTGTTAGAATCTATTGAAATATTCAAAATATTTATCACTTTTGTTTAAATACCTTTGTACCACTGTTAGGTCTTCAGTTATCTGATGATGGGATAGTTCATTTGCCGAAACTCGAGTCACAAGAAAACGTGTAAAAAATTTTTTCATTGGTAGTAAAACATAGTAATTTCTACCATTTGTTTTAATATATAAATCCAACTAGAATAATGAAAACCCATGAAAACAATAATTAAGCATTAAAACTGAATTTAAACTCATTTCAAATGTACAAAGTTACACAAAAATCCTATTGTACAATTTAAGTAAGGTATTTACTATCGAAATCGACTTGAAGCAGAAATTGTTCTAATTAAAATTCTCTGTAAATTTTCCAATTTCTAATTGTAATGAGAAAATGTGTTAGTACTAAATAAGTAACCATTTGTAAAGAAACTGAAGAAAATACATGAAAGTTTATTTGAAAAAAATATATAAGGACACGCAGAAGATCCATGAGGATACACAAAAGATCTTTGGGGACACACAAAAGATAAATAAGGACACAAAAGATTTTGTGACAGTTCCAATGTACACATTTTAACACAAATAAGGTTTCAACACATTTTAAGTATTATAGCTGCTTCCAAATTTAGCGCATAAGATGTATAGAAATTATAAGTATCAAATGTTTCTGTAATTTTTTATTAATTCACTGTAATTCTTCTTGAGGAGAAAACGAAATCCACCTTTAGTGGAAAACACCAAAATCTGGTTGAGAATATAATTTCAATATAAGGTATATATTGAAATTATCACTCATTCCACAATTTCTACACCTTCTACATTTTAAGTTACTGCATGATTTGTATTTATTTCTGTATTGTAAAAGATATAATTAATAATTTGTGACATGTTGTAATCAAAAATTTAAATTAACTGTGTCGTATTCTGAATTTCACTCTCGTAAAACCCAACAAAACTGCCGATGAATATATTTTAGTACGATTATCCAAAATAGCAAATTTATTGCTCAGGGGACAGAGCTCTGTTAACAAATTTGAGAACAATTAATTCACATGATTCTCATTTACGCTCGAGTATGAATTTTTCAATGAATATATATGAAGAAACATATATGTAGATACTTATATATGTAGATACATATATATCTAATGAGTATAATTATTGTAGAACAATAAATTTCGTGATCACATTATGGCAGAAATTGCATGATTTGGCTAAAATTTTGAAAATTATATTTTGCGCGAACTCGTGAAGTTCTAGGTCTAAATTAATTTGAACTTCAATATTTATCACTAAATGGTTACATAATGAGAATGCTCTATTTTTGCCCTATATGGGTAGCATACATTTTTTTTTCAATAATTTAAAAATAAGTTTACTTATCGGAGCTAAGATCTCCAAAAGCATCTTGTCCTAGATGATTTCAAGAATCAGACAAAAATATTTTCTGCAATACCAAATAGGTATCTTGCTTCAAAATTATCAATTATCATAGAGACGGCTAATTCACAGAAATTCGACAGATTATTCAATTTTCAAAACTTCACCGTAACTCCCTAAAGCAGTCCGCTGGAACTGCTCAATTCGAGTAGGTGCTTTTAGAAATTTTTGTACCAAATAAAATGATCTTTTCCCTTATCTGAATTTAAGAAGAGAGTTAGGAATAGATTTCTGTTAAATTCAATTTTGCAAATGGAATTCACTGGAAATGCTCACCATAGAAAATATGCCCCAATAGTGCGTTGCGCTTCCATAGCTGCTGGACCAAATATTTCAGATAATTTGTTCGAAAACAGACTCCTTGTACTTTTATTTCTGCTTCTCGGAAAATTATTTTTTAATATATTGTGTTTTCAAATAAAATTATCTGAATGTTTGAGTGGATCACCCCATATAAAATATTTTCATATATTTTCAATGGGCTTTAATATCTTCACCATGGCGCACAATATAAGAAATATTTTTATTGTTTGAATCCTCTACTTCAACCTGGTGTCACTTCAGACAATACTAGCTTCCAGTTCCTGTCTTGTCTCATTCAATTCAGCTATAATAAATGCAAGAGCCGAATCATTTACGGCCAGTTTCATAAACGAAATTTGAGCCTCCTTTTTTCCAAAAAGTCTCCTTCAATGATAAAACGTGATTCATAAGCAAATTTTAAGGCTAAAGAGAACTTAAAAGCGTCCTTTATCTTAAAGTGGGAAAATCGGCCCTTTACGGCTGGAAAAGGATCCTTTATCGAAAAGCTCGACACTGCACGGGTGCTCGATAAACACGAACACAGTGGACATAACCTTCCTCTGTTACATTTGCCCATTTTGTTTGATTTTAGCGTTCCACGAAATATGTTCCACCAAATGTTGAATGCTGATTCAAGCTCTAGTTCTTCATCAAATGATGAGGAAATAATTGTGAAAAGACCAAAAATTTACAGATGGAGAGACATTTTTCCACGTAAGATGATCTAGATTTCTTCGATCGTTTTCACCTGACAAAACCAACTGTTTTATCTTTGCTTCAAAATATTGCAGAGCAATTGTATTTCCCATCTAACAGGTAAACAAATTTCGATTTATTATGTTGTTGATATAATTTTCTTTATAACAAATCATTAAATTGACAATTTTCAGAGACAACTGTATTGAACCGATGAACCAACTACTTTTGACATTGAGATTCTATGGAACTGAAAATATGCTGATATCAAACAGCCGGAGATTTCATGTGAATTTCTAAACCTTCTGCTTGTAGCATTATTCGAAGAGTATTTTTTGGCATCACATCCCTGTGTCTACAATATATAAAGATGTTTGAAGGTGATCATGAAATGTAAACAGCAGAAAAGTTTTATGCATTTGCTAGTTTTCCACGTTTCATTGGTGCTATAGATTGCACATTAATTAAAATCACTTCTCAGGGTGAAGATGATGCAGAGATCTTTTCATGTCCATATCTTTCCATATGTGATTCAGACTTGAGAATCAGAAATATTCTAGCTAGATGACGACCTGGCTCAACACATAATAAAACCATCTTTAATAACAGAGACCATTTGAGAGTGGTAAATTTGGACTGTATTTGTTACTTGGTGACAATGGTTATAGTTTGCAGACTTATCTTATGATTAAGTTACCGGAAGCTATAACTGCAGCTGAAAATTTATATATGGAGTTAATTATACGAACTAGAAATGTGGTGGAGAGAAAGTATAGAGTTTGGAAACGTTGTTTTCCTATACTATTGTTGCTAACGCTGTATTGCACAATATAGCTCCAGATATGAACGAAATAATTCCAAATGAATGATTGCTTGATGTGCAGGAGCAAGAGGAGTTTCAAACATCTTCAACTAATGTTAATGCAGTTCATCAAGTGAGACAGTCGATTGTTAATGAACAATTTGCTACATTATAATTTATATTTGTATGATATAAATTTTTTGTCGCTTGTGAAACTGCTCTTCATATCCAACTTGTGTCTTCAACATGACAAGATTTCATATAATTTTCATAAGATTGTACAAGGTATGTACAATTTAGGTAGGTTTCTATATTTGTATTTCTGATTCATTGTTTTACTTTAGGTAACATCTGAAGAAGTTTCAAGTGAGAATAAAAAAATAAAAATATTATGTGTTATTGAAATTTCTGTTTTTAATTCCAATTTGAGAGGATTTCATAGTCTGCAGCAATGCTGATAGAATTCTAATACCGCTTTTCCCAGAAAGTGCATTCGGCATAAAAATAGATTTAATCATTTAATTTTCTCTTCATCTCCATAATTTACAATTCTAATAATATTTTAAGCTTCAAATGCTCCGCTTCTTTTCTTCTATTCTCTTCCTTGATAGCCACTATCTAAGCTTCTACTCTAGCTATTTTTTTCATAATACATCTCCTTCGCTTCGGCAAGTCGCTTCGTAACAGTTGGGCTCAACTGTTTGGAAATTCGCTCCCTCAATTTTAATGTAACGCCACCACCAGTCGCTTTAATATGACTGCGTTGAGCAGCTACCGCCTTTCTTGATGTATTTTTTATATTTTCATATTTGGATTTATGCTGGTCCCCATTTCTCCAGTGAAGAGGTGTTGCATTGAAAACAGTTGATATTTTCTGCCCGACTTTATCCTAGAACATTAAAATTCTCTTTTTCAATCGATCCCAAGAGACGTAGTTCCTCCTGAGCTTTCAAGGTTATACTTTTTTTTTCTCTTTGCTTCCATATTCATTCATATAACTCACGTTTACCAAAATATTAAAATATAGCAATTGGCACGTAATAATGATACAAATTCCAATATGCTGTCTTCTAAACAAAACCACGTTAATACAAAGACTGATTTATGCTTCCTTTCTTTTTCTTTTTACAAGTTCCGACGCGTAACTCACAATTTTTACAGAATATCACCAACTATATCGTAAAATCACTAGTTCTCAGGATAGCCAACAGTCGGAAACATGACCGGCGCATTAAAGGAAGCTATAACTGAAGGACGGTCGAGATGCGTTAATGAAACTGATGGTCCCATTTAAAGGATCCTTTTTCATCAAGGGACTTTATCATAAAGGAGCCTTTTGACGTTGTTTATGAAACTGGCCGTTAGTGGCATCTCCGAGTACTTGTTTATGTTCAATCACAAATGCTGTGATAATTAGTCAAAATTTTTAATTCATCAGTTCAAGATAATGACCTCGTATATTGCAAGTTTTTCTTCAGGCAATTTTTAGTTCGCAATATTCAAATTATTCGCATCATGCGTCAGACCTGATTAAAATATACGAATGCGGATATTTGGACGACTAAGTGGGTGCGACAAGGTTGAATTTCGGTTCGTATAAATGTCCGGACAGTTTTTGTTACCTCCATCTAAGAAACGAACAAAAATGAAAACAACCTTAAGTTTGTTGTACAGACCTCTTATATTCAGTTTTGTTCATCAGGAGCGAATTCACACAATTTTTTTTTTTGAGAATATATGAATATGACCACCACCATCGAAATTAACTAATCATCTTGCTGATGGATGAAAAGTCCCCTATTTTTTTTGATTGAATTCAAATTTTCGATTCTTCTAATTCCGAAAAAAGCACGAGATTTTTTAATATGAAATATTGGTGGGATTTTAGAAGCTACGTTCTGGTATATGGATGGTTGTTTCCGTTATTGGAAACTCAATAGAGAATCCTTAAACACTCACTTAGGGTGAGAAGATTTACCGTGCAGGATCAATATTATCTGTTACTAGTCATCATATTATAATCAATTGTCTGACATTTATTCTAATTTGCATATGGGTAGAAAAAATCTGAAATAAAAAAATGGTGAATTCGGAGACTTTTTTGCGGGCTTGTCTGTCAGTGAATCTGTCCTGAAAATTATAAATATGTGAATTATTTGTTAAAGAAACCACATATGATCAATGAAAGCCGAATTCGGTGTTCTGTCATCGTAATTATCATTATTATTATTTTCAGCTTGTGCGAGTTAGGAGTTCAGTTGTGTGAGTTAGGAGTTCAGTTGTGTTCTGGCTAGGCATTGTTACTGCGATCTTACGCCACTTTAGGTTACAGACTGTTTATTTTTGACCCAACAGTGAAATAGTGGCAGACACCCGTCCAACTAGAAAATTTCTTTTCCACATGAAGAGGATTTGAACCCGGATCTTAAGGTCACGAGCCCGATGCTCTCCCACTGAGCTGTCCACACTCATGTCCAACAAATGTTCTATTTGACCATTTAAGGACTAATTTTCTTTCCCTTCCATCTACGTCGTACATATCGACAAGAAAGAGGGCAAAATTGAACAAATTTCATATACACTTCCAACTTTCTTTCGCAATCAGATAAAAACAAATTATCTTCACTCAATTGTGCATGAGCCTTCATGTCGTTATTACTCATCCAAATACTACTTAATTTAAACTCGAAGGGTTTATACTATCGAAAAGATCTCAAAAAGCTCCTGAATGATTGAGTCAATTGTTTCTGTCTTTAGCAATAAAAAAGCGTTAAATAAAATATAGGATATCTGCCATATATTAATCAACAACAAGTATTCTTTAACATTTTATTCAATTGAAATGAATTTCATTTCAGTATAGATCAATTCAATTAATTTCTCATTAAAAAATAAATTGGAAATTTTAGGTGGGATCCGGAAAGTTTTTTTTGTGTTAATTTATGAAATAATTTGAATTGTTTTTTGTGGAATTGATCCAAAATATGCAAGTTTTACAAATATTTTTTTACTGTTTCCTGTTTTGGAAGTAAGGTGTATTTGTTTGAGAAGGAGTTAAATTTTCATTTTGTTTTTGAGAGAATTTATAATTTTTGTTTTCAAATGATGATGTTTAGATTTTTCAATTGTATTCAGTTTACTTTTTAAGACAATATTTTTTGGGGGAATGGAAAAAACTTAATCATTGATCTATAGGCAGCGAGTTTATGAGAATTCTAATGGTTTATACGTTGGAGGTGGTTGTATCTGTCGTTATGAGTTTTCGGAATATATCAAAGAAGATCGCGTTAGTATTCTAATGTAGAAAATTTCTTTTATCACCATATTATAGTTAGGAAATTTGACCTTATGGTGCAAACCATTTTTCTGAATTAATGATGGAAAATCAGCTGCTTCAGTCAAGTGATTCTATGTATGCACCTCCTTGGCATTACTATCGATTCTTCGCTGTGTTGGAACATGTCACTGACTTTGCGAAGTCGACTGCAAAATACCTGAGTTGAAGGCTTAGAAATATTTCTCTGCAGATTCTTTTACTGTATAAAGCCCAGATCAGACCAGGACGCGAATACTGCTCTCATACTCGAAGTTCAGCACCAAAGCACTCGTTAAAACTTTTGGATTGAATCCAAAAAAGAACGCTTGATCGAATGCCCAAGTATAACAGCCAGTTTGCGGTGGTGAAGGAATTGATGCGAGCTTCTGGAACGCGCAACGAGCATATCCCTATGCAGCTGGATCAACTCCGAGGACTTCTGTTTATCAGAAGTTTTGCCACCATAAGACTTTAAAATTTGGGCGGAATAGGATTCATATTGTATAAGTTTGAATTTATCATTGTTTTTCAGAGTGATTCAAATTTGGAATCCTTATTAAATGCGCAAAATTTTGACGTCACTTGTCAAACTCGCGTAGTACAATTTTTTTCAGTTCAATAAGTTTAAACAGGACCAATTTTTTTTTCGAAAAAATATCTCTTTCATCCAAGCTGGAGCAGCTGGTTCTGAAATTTCGATAGCACTTAAGGAAAGCATTATTCAGGGCTATATAACAAAAAAATATTTCTAAATTTAAGATTTGTGGTAGCAGGAGTAAAAGGACTGTCACAGGGAGTAGAATTCTTAGAAGATTTTTGGCTGAAGGGCTCATAGTTAAAAGATATTTCTTTCGAGACTCCCGAAAAAAAACAACAAATGTATAATGCAAAATTATTCAATATATTAAACTTGAATATTAAATCAATAAAAGATAAGACTGAGCTTCTTGAAGAAGTATTGGGTGAAAGAGCTATTAATTCTGCTATTATAACAGAACATTGGATGTCAAAGGCCAATGTGAGTCAGTTGAGGGTACAGGGATACAATTTGATAAGCAACTTCTCGAGAAAAAAAGGACATGGTGGTATGCTGTTGACCGCTAAGGAGGATTCTAAATGAGTATGTTTCCCGGACATTGCACAGTTTTCTATGGAAAATGTCATCAAGATGGCAGGTATGTGGAATGTGGAATGAACATGTTAAACAAATGATATTGGTTATTTATAGAACCCACAGGGACCAATTGAATTTTTTTTGAATCATTTAAGGCGCTGTTTAGACTGGAATATTGAATGCAAGCGAAACTATTCATCTATATTTGTAGGTGGAGATTTTAACATAAATTTACTAAGAAATGCTGCAGGTACAAACCAACTGCTGGAGGAACTCGTGGACTTTGGTGTTCAGGCCAGATTTGTGGAACCACCCAGAATATCCTCAGCAACTGAAACAATAATGAATAATATATTTTAAAATGTAGACACATCGATTACATTTACTTCTGTTAGTGATATACATAAATGAATTGCCAGCTAATGTAAAATCAGATCAAACCGTCCTCTTCGTTGATGACACTTCTTTTCTGAATAAAGGGATGGACAACCAGAAATTGGAAGAAAAATACAAGAAGACACTAAAGGAAGCCCAGATATGGTTCAGTGCAAAAAAAAATTATGATAAACAGTGATTAAACACAGAGACTACTCAGATACTGAATTGTTTCAGCCATTACTATTTGGAAGTTGATCATAATTGAAACAAATTTTAGAAATTACCATGTTTTACTACCAATAAAAATATATATTACACATTTTCTTGTGACTCGAGTTTCGGGAAATGAACTATCCCATCTTCAGACAACTAAAGACCTAACAGTGATACAGAGGTATTTAAACAAAAGTGATAAATATTTTGAATATTTCAATAGATTCTAGATAACACCTTATAGTGGTACAGAGGTTTACAAGCGAAACGTGATAAAAAACCGGGTTAAAAAAGAGGGGCCTTCTAATAGATATCCGAATGTCGGCAATCAACAAAGAAGGTTGTTAAACAGATATTACCCATTTAAATATCTCAAATAATTTTTAGGGTTACATAGCTCCGTACAGTCATTCATTATTTTTTAAATTATTTTTATTGTGAACGAATTTGAAAATTTCAATAATCAAGTTTCTTTTCATTTGAATCTACATGTAAAATTTTCTTAAGATTTTCTTTTGTCGAAAGGAATTACTGTTTTTTAAAGAATGAGTGGCAAAAGTTAAATTTTTGTTCACTTTTCATTAAATTCATTTTATGTTCGTTGAAAAAGGTTTTAAACAGATGTTACTTTTTGAATATCTCAAATATTTTCGGTTTACATAGCTCCGTACAGTCATTCATTATTTTTACATTACTGTTATTGTGAACTTATTTGAAAATTTCAACAGATTCTAGATAATCAAGTTTCTTCCCTTTTGATTCTACATGAAAATTTTAAGATTATCTATTGTGGGAAAGGAATGACCGTTTTCTAGACAATGAGTGGCAAAAGTAGAATTTTGTTTATTTTTCCTGAAACTCATTTTATGTTCGTTACACCTCGTCATGAACGAACGTCCTGTTTATCCTATATAATTATTACTGCACGTAGAACAAGATAACTCATAAACTCCTGATTTGTGTATGTTTGGAGTAGGGTCCTTTACGTTAAATAATACCGATGATAATTTGTTTTGCGTTTTGAAGGCAATATTGAGGTCTGCTTTTGAAAAACTATTGGCCACTTTTTGACTTATGCTACCAAAGTACGATAAAGAAATTAATTTTTTATTTTCTTCGGTTTTTATGATGGGATAAATTTGGCTCATAGCTATTTTAGATAGTTTCTGTCGAATTAGATTATCTATTATATTGGGGTTAAAAATAATGAATGACTGTACGGAGCTATGTAAATCGAAAATATTTGGGATATTCAAAAAGTAACATCTGTTCAAAACCTTTTTCAACGAACATAAAATGAATTTAATGAAAGGTAAACAAAATTCAACATTTGCCACTCATTCTTTAAAAAACAGTGATTTCTTTCGACAAAAAAAAATCTTAAGAAAATTTTACATGTAGATTCAAATGAAAAGAAATTTGATTATTGAAATTTTCAAATTTGTCCACAATAAAAATAATTTAAAAAATAATGAATGACTGTATGGAGCTATGTAAATCCAAATATTTGAGATGTACAACAAAATAACATAAAAATAATGAATGATTGTACGGAGCTATGTAACACCAAAAATTATTTGAGATATTTAAATGGGTACCATCTTTTTAACAACCTTTCTTTAACGATTGCCGACATTCCGATATCTGTTAGAAGGCCCCTCTTTTTTAACCCGGTTTTGTATCACGTTCCGCCTGTAAACCTCTGTACCACTATTGGGTGTTATCTAGAATCTATTGAAATATTCAAAATATTTATCACTTTTGTTTAAATACCTCTGAACCACTGTTAGGTCTTCAGTTGTCTGATGATGGGATAGTTCATTTCCCGAAACTCGAGTCAGAAGAAAATGTGTAATATATATTTTTATTGGTAGTAAAACATAGTAATTTCTACAATTTGTTTTAACAGAGAAACTGTTTGAACCAAAGATGTCTTCGGACAATAACATGAGGTGTCTTTTTGCAATCAAATCTCAAGTTTTATGTCCACATTGATTAAATGACTCCTAAGTTGTCAAGAGCTACACATATGCAGTTAGGAGAATAAAGCAAATAGCGGGAGTTGAAGCAGCCAATATTATTTACCTAAGCTGCTTTCATAGTGCCCTTAACATTCTTTTCTGGGGGGACTTGTCTGAAGGTAAGAAAGTATTCATAAAACAGAAGCAGGTACTCTGAATACTATGTGTCGTTAGTAGTAGATATAGCTGTAGGAGCTATTCCCCAGAGAAAAAATTCTTACCGTGACGTCCATTCTTATACATACCTGTATAATATACATCCATGATAATAAGGACATACTATTGAAAAACAACTATAATCACATCTATGGTACTAGAAACAAAAACAACTTCATCATACCATATCATCGTATAAAAGTATCACAGTTAAATGTAAGTAATCTAGCTACAAAAATTCTCAACAACCTGCCGTTCAGAATGAAGGAATTGAATCGAATAAATCTTAAGAATTAACTGAAATTTCCAATGAATAAAGCATGAATACCTGAATGATACTTTTAAGATAATATATATTTTCATGAAATACATTTTCTGGGCAAATTTATTTATTTATTTTTTGTTTGACTAATGTTTTGTTTTATTCTGTTTTATACATTTTTGATTTATATATACTTATGTTTCTTTTCAGACAAAATTGTACCTGACTGCCCATGAAATTTTTGATTGATAAAAAATTTATTCATATTCTGTGATATGTACTTACTTATTAGGAATGAGTAAATGAATTACTAACTTGAATTCAATAAATGAAATAGATTATAATATACTTGGTTGGTCTACACAGCCAATAGCTGCTTTCATTATTGTTCATTATGGTCTTCAATAATTGAAAGCATTTGTGAATTGATTCCATATAATTCTTTTTTCTGGAAATAATTCTACTGATGGAAATTGCATATATATTCTTTTGATAATTATAGCTTTACGAAAGATAGCACCAGTGAACTCAGCCTATTCAACTAACAATTTTATTCAAAAAGAAACGAAAACAATATGATCACCAAAGGATTTGTGGAACTGCATCAATTGCTTCACTTTGAGAAATCTGGTTGTTATTCTATCAAGTGCTGTAGGAAAAACAGTTTCGAAGTGTTAAACTTATGAGAATAAATCTATCACTTCAAATAAGATCAAATAAATATTTTGTTTGCGAAATCTAGAAATTTGGTCGTTTTTGATTGAATAATACGTTTTCAAAAATTATTTTTAATCTCAAAGGAATGACCACCTTGAAAAGTATATTAGGAAAATTTCTTAAATTTCAATCCCTTGTATGAAATAAATACGAGAGAATTATTTAATAAAACCATTATTTTTTATGATGAAGTGAAATTTTATCAAGTTTTCTATCGAAAAACCCAGTGTTAGTTAAATAAATTGTAAATTTCTTGATTGTTTCGAACTCTACTTGTTGGAAATCCTATATGATTTGAAGTAAAATATATTATTTCCGCTTATATTTATTGTCCACAACAATTTTTTCGTCAATTACGTCAATATGTAATTGACGAAACTATTGTTGTTAACAATAAATATAAACGGAAATAAAGTGTTTTACTTCAAATCGTAATTGTAAAGTTGCCCGAGTTATCAAAATAGTAGATGTGGTAGTGTGATCGAATCCAACGGACAAATTTCGCACGTGTTTATTTCAATATTGCAAGAAAGAATTCATTTGGTAAATTTAATTAAAGCCATTCCATTTCATGAATACAAACTTTCACAAAAGATGGTTTTCAATGATTTTTTGGATACCAATTGAATTATTTTTTTTTGTTATGAGTCGTCTTTTGAATATATTTTTTGCGTAGAAAATAATCTGTTTGTGAGGTCAATGCGAGTTGTTCGCTTCCGAACAGAGCTGAAAATTCAAATGATCAAATAAAATAAGATATGAAAAATAGTCAAGTTGACAATTACAATCAATTTAAGTCATTCTGTGCGGAAAGAGTTTTAACCACATTGAATTCGAAATTATTCAGAATGAGGAACTAATAAATTCGTAAGGAATAAATCAGCTAGCTACTCCGCACATAAGAAAATTACGGTCTCAAACAAGAATATTTCGAACTGGGCGTGACAAGGTTGAGTGCTGCAAAAATGCAGTGGTATATAAGTTCAAGTCATGGTTGTTTGATGTATCAGTTGAATCAATCAGCCGAAAACAAAACGATCGAAATGAACTCCCTTGTAAGTAAATATATAATGTTCTTTTTTGATCTGTAATTTTCTCCATCAAAAAAATTATTTTTCGTTTACTAATATCTTAATACAGATTTTGTCCATAAAAAATTTTCTAGGCTGCTGTTGTCTTTCTTGCCGCCTTGGCTGCAACTAACGCTGGTTGGGTATCTCCATTGGCCCTTTCTGCTATCCCAACAGGCAACGTTATCCAAGGACCAAGTTCAAGAAGTACGATTGTAGGACCTGATGGTAGCTCGATCTCATCAGCAGCTCCTGGAGGAACTATTATTGCTGACAATAACGGTGGTGCCTTCGTTGCTCAAAGTGCTTCAGCTGCTGTTATTTCTCCAGCCGCAAGACTTTTTGCCCCAGTTATCACTTCATATCCTGCTAATTCTCCAGTTTGGGATCCTCAAGCTGTTGCTCTTCCAGCTCTTGGCAAGATCGCTTCTGAAAATACGATTGTGGCTGGACCTTCTGGTACGATTACTCAAAGTAAAGCATTTGATGCAGTTCCACAACTTCTTTGGTGATCATATTGTATTATCCATTTGTTTTTATTGAATAAAAGTCTTTTTTGAATAGGCTGATTTCGTTCATCAAAATGAAAATTGATAAAATGTGAAAATGTCAAAATTGAATCATCCTTGATATCTTACTGTGAATCCAACTCGTTTCTTACGCATATGGATTCTTCCAAACTCACACAAACCACTCTTAGCTTTGCAGGGGTCTTAACGGAAGATCGAGGAGTATCAGAACAATATCAATATATCAGTTCCATCAGGGGAGTAATTTAATTAATTATATACAGCACGAACTAAACTAGTTGCAATTTGAGAATTCGAAAAACTGTGCTATGGTATTCATGTTCAAACAATACAAGGATGCAATAATTTTTTTTAAAATTCGTACAGCCATATGGATCTTTCAGGTCGTTGCTTAATTCCTTTTTCAGCATAATATTATTAGAAGTGAGAGGTGAGTATTATTACAGAGAAAATCTTAATTCATTGGTTAGGTTCTTGGCATTGGACATTTCCTTAGAGAAAATTCAATGACGAGTTATAAAATTTTAAAACTTCTACCAGACAAATATCCAGACAGAAGGTGAAAGCAAGGACTTTCGTGTGTCTTCAAGATTAAACTAGTGCTGAGTGGAGATAAATGAATTAAGAATTCGGCTAGGATGTGAATTCCTGGCAATCACAAATATTCTAGGTACGAGTGCAAAGAGGATTATCGAAGGAGGGATAGTTTGAAACTGTTCATTTTATAGAAGCAGTTGGATATCACTGAATGGTAGCAGTGCAGAGAAATTCCCAAAAGATGAAAAAAGGCAATTCTAATTTTTATATGATAAGAGGATAACCCAAATATGAAATCGATCATTAACTCACCTCATTTTCCATGAGCATATAATTGGTCAATAAGAGATGTGCTGCTACTCTTAATTAATTTTGTTTCCATTCAATTTCTTTCAACTGGTGGTCCATATACATTTGTACCTTCAGGACTTTATTCGAAAAAAATTTCAATTAAATCAGGTTTTAACCATAGTTTTACCATATTTAGCTACCAGTAATTATCTTTTCTTTTAGATATATTATATTCCTTTGTAGAAGAGCCAAACATATGGAATCTTGCGAAATTCAACTGTTAGAAGCATGGATATCTATCTGTTTAATGAAACATGTGAGTTTTTTTCACCAGATATCTATCGTACAGTCGGAAATAATTTTCGAAACAGCATTTTCTGATAATAAATACTTATCATAAATAATTTTTTTCTTAAATCTTCTTATTCTTCTCACTTTCAAACGTTAACACCAAAACCATTAAAATTATAATGGGTGTAACTAAAGCTAAAGAAGAATTATTTTCTAATATCAACAAAATTTCTATCATCGTGGTATAACTTCTATTCTACTTGGTATATTCTAAAAAGGGTGTTATGAATTAACGATAAAATCGAATATCAGTGTATTTGGCGTCGGTGAATGATTAAGAGAGTTTAACGTTGAATGTGTTCTGCTTTTTACTGGATAAAATAATGTTTAGTTAAAAGAACGAATTCTTCTATAATAATCAGAAAGAATTTATGATGAACCACGATCTAGATACTTTAATTAATATATTTAATGAGTGTGACTACAATCGTATTTCAAATGCAGGAACAAAGGGCATTGTCGCTGAAAATTCTATATAATATAATGAGAACTAGTGAAACCCCATGACGTGATTTAGATTTCTAAAATACCGTCACACAAAGCAAACAAATTTTTATATAAACAAAAAGAAACCTTGTGAATTTTAATATTATGACGAACTTTGGAACTCGGCAGAAAAAAATCGCTACAAGACTATGTCTCACAGTTATACACATATGGCAGCAAACAAACGCTATTAAATGCAAGGAAAGGAGTCTTAAAAGAACAGCTCTCAGAGATAGAAATCCAAAATCCAAAAAGTTCAACTTTGACGCTAATTACATCCTTGATTTCCTGCAAAACAAAGAACTTAATGACCAATAATGACGCAATGCTCTACCACTGAGTTGTCCGCACTCATATATATATATATATATATATATATATAATATGAACTATGAAATATTACATATCGAAAACAAAAGTCATAATCTAAATCCGTTAGAAACTTTAGAGATAAATAGATATAATAAAAGACAAATTTTATTCAATAAACAAATAAATTTAAACAGTTCCTCCTTACTTAATATTTTTCATTAATTGTAAACCACCTCTGGTCACCCCTTTATTATTTGTATCAGAGCTGTGTATTTAAGATCATGTGTTGCATTGTATACCTCAGTTTTAATACTCACCTGACGAAGTCATGGTATGACGAAACAATTGTGGTGTGAATCAAATAAAATAGCGGAAGTTAATATTTGTTTTTCCTGTAATTCCTTATTAATTTGATTATTTTGGTAATTGATTACTGAATATTAAGCGAAGCAGAAATATTTTTTTAATCATTTTGTAATAACTTGATGAAATAATCATTATTCTCTGAGAGATTTCATGTGCGAAGTAAAAAATTTTCATCATTATTCATTGAATGGCTAATGAGTCGATCCGATTACACTGATTTATCAGTCTATTCAGCATGACTGACGTAGTGAAAAAGCTTCTCTTCTCATCAATTTTTGTGAGTGGAAAAAGACTCACAATATAATTGTGAGAAGTCATAAAATTCACTCTTCTCTAAAAGCCGGATAATTTGAAACAAAATTGACGAAAAATGCCAAAAACGTCACACTGACTCTAGAATGATCACTTTTCGTGATAAAGTGAATGATTCTGCTGGAAATTAATTTCTGAGGAAAGTTGAGAAAATGGAGAAATTGTGTATTCCACCAATTTCCTTGATTCCCCAACAGAACCCCAAAGAAATTTTTTACAGGGTTACCAATCTTTTTTGGAGTAAACAAGCTGAAATGAAACCTCTGTTTATATTGAGCCAAACCAAGAAATAATTAAGAAAATAAATGGATGCCAACTCAACTGATTGGAATTTTTTCTTTCAAGTTTATTACAACCAGTATTAAGTAAAAGTCAGATAGATGTAAATGAATATTCTTTCAAAATCAAGTCTTCTGATGTTGCATAGGTTAAGATGCTATGAACATGCACGAGTTTAGATGCCGATCACACTATTCTTCGAAATATTTGTGATTATGGTCAACCCGTTTCTGAATTCAAGTCTATACCGTTGCGAAAAAATAGTGAAAAGCACTGATATAAAGTTAGGAGCTTCTTTACGCTTGTGTGGAAACGGCTCTACCAAGTACAACACCCCGCCAGATGCGTAAGTCGTCTACAGACAATTCCAAGCTTCAATATCGAAATAACCCAACCCATGATCGACCGCCATGGGGCCAGGTTGGACGTAGCAAGAATCGATCCCACCACCAACCTTCAGCCCCGAGCGGCAACCTTGGTTCGTCCAACAATAGACGAGTACGTCTGAAGCCTAGTACAGTCACATTGTATTGAGCCTTTCGACCCATAGAAAATCTAAAAGGTGTCGTTGCGTTTCAGGTATAATCCCACCGATGGTAGCTTCGCACCGCCACCCGCCCGAGCGAGTGCGTGAGCCATCCGAGACTGCGGTTCCTCTCGTACTCAGCAGGATTACTATCGCAACCACGAGTCATCAGTAAAGTAAAACTAACCTGTCTCGCGACGGTCTAGACCCAGCTCACATTCCCTATTAACGGGTGTCATTCTGTTTCGTAGGTATATATTGAGGAAACTAAAAGCCTCTTTTTCATCCAAATGTCTGTTTTTGTAAATCTTGAGCTAAACATCGTCTCGAACTATTACATGGGACTTGATGACACAACAAAGGTTGTCAAATTCTGTTATATACGAATGCAAAATTTTCCCATTATACCTATTCTTTCACTTATTTTCTTACAACATTTTCTTTATCACTCGTAGATTTATAATCATGACACGCTTCATCAAAAAACTTATTCAGTTTGAGTTGAATACTTAATATCTCGAATTTGATTTGAATAACGTGGCTTTTTTTCTGAGAATATATCTCTTACGGCAATTTCCAATTTTAAATCCAGGAGATCAATGTTATGTGAACATAATATACAGATAATAAGTACTGAGAGATGACGATTTTCAGAAATTTTTATTATTTTCAATTATTTTACACGTAAAGACCTCCATAAGTATAAGCGTTGGGAAGTGCATATCTTGCAGCAACTGTTGGAGTGGCGATGCTCTTTGTGTTTGTGATCGTTCCTGATGGACCAGCCACAACAATGCTTTCAGCAGCTTGTCCAATGACTGCAATTGGGGCAGAGTAAGCCGTATAGGCTGGGGCGACAAGAGGAGCTGAGTAAGCAAGGGGAGTGTTGTGAGTAAGGGGTGCAGAATAGGCTGTGAGAGCTGGTGCGGCATAAGTACTAGCAACGAAACCACTGGGAGCTACGATGCCTGCGGTGGTGGCAGCAACGACGGCAAAGAATACTACTGGAAACAAAGAATATACGAAATACATATACATGTTCAGAATATTTCCCGAAATTTCGCGGCGGATTGAGATAACAGATCCTACTTCAGTTCAATAAATAGCAGTAATATATCCCGCTGCAATAAATGAAAAATGAAAATAATAATAATGATTATTTCAATCATTGATACAAAAGGTGTTTTGAGGAAATGATTTATATTTTCACCAATTCTCTCCGTTTTGTTCACGCAGATCTCCAAGTATTGGGCATTGTACTTCGAAACAAGATTATGATTATTGAGTTAACAACCCTTAGTTTATTCAATAATAACAACTGATAAGATCAATTTTATTGAATCTATACATTACAATGTTACTTACGATTGAATTCATGATGATTGTTTTGAGATTGGATGTTCTCGACTGACACAATCCAATGCTGTTTCAACTTTTATATCGGTTGATTGGACAGGTAATCCTGATTCTGATTCACATTGATTCTTGACACGCCTCAATATTTTGGGTATAACAGATTATATTCTTGTATTGCTTCCATGAATTATGATGAAGGAAATGTCTTATCTTCGAATGTAGGCATTATGCCTCTGACTTGAGTTTGGAGTAAACATTTCTTGAAACTGTATTATCCAGTGACATTACGGGCTGATGCACCAATGATATTATAATATTAAAGAAGTTTCACTTCATATTCATATTCATTTTCGAAAATTGATATATTTTTATATGTAAACCTTATTAGAAATGGAAAAAACTAGAGAACGTTGACGTAAAGTCGGAAGCTTTTGCGTTGTTGTTCACCCTACACCTGAAAAATTTCAAATCTGTCAATGACTTCTTAAGGAAGTTATACGTATGATGAAAAAACATAGTTTTCTATATTCTGTCATTCGAAAGTCAACCAAAAGTTATTTTTGGCCATTTTAGAACTCTTCTATTAAAAGAATAGAAAAGCTTATGAAGATAAAAAATGCCTGGTAATAAGTTCCTTTCTCTCTTTGATTTGCATTGTTGAATTAGCGTCAATAAAATGTATTGACATTTGCCCTCGGTTACTTGCTTGGAGTGGAGCTGAGGGAAAGCGATTTTGGGAGATCGGTGAATTGTCCCATTAGGGTTGACTTTGTTTCAAACATCAAAAAGAGGAATTGCAATAGATTGAAGGGAAAGTACAATCAATAGCTAATGATTTAACACCTGTGCAAAGAAGCATATGCAGAGAGCATATAAGGAGTGTTTTATTAGGGCGGATAGGCTTTTCGTGGACGGAGTCTCGTATGGAATAGGTGACTTGGAAAGAGTGCATAAAGTGGAAAATAAATCACATAGTGCACCTCCTACCCCTGCTATTGTGGAGTTTATCGCAAGAAATTCTCCGGAACTGCAAGCTTGCCCCAATATTCCAAAGATCCCTGCAACGAAAAACCTAGTGTACCTGACTCAAACCAGCAAGACAACACAAGACAAACCAAGAACACGCTCGGTCAATGAAAATTAGTCTTGCGGATGGGTGGCTGGTGAATATTGGTGGTCTTCATTTCTATCTTGCTTCATTTTGTTCTTCATCATCTGCTTTTTTCCTTCGTCCTTCTTATGCTATAATTACTTCCAACCTTTTAGCTCATCAAACCTTGCACATGTTCAATGTGGATCCACTTATTAGGAATTACGATTACTTACCGGATGATACCATTAAATTGAATAATATGGTTCATTTTGGTGAATTCTCTTGTGAACTTGATCGCTAAAGATGTTTCAATGTGCTTCATCAGAATATCTGAATTATTGCAAGAAATTTCGATCAATTTGCATTGATGCTCAGTGAGACAGAAATCCAATTCGACTGTATAGTGTTGAGCGAGGCCTTTCAGATTCAGGACCTAGATTTTCTTTGCAAGGATATGATTTGATCTACAACGAGGGTAGAAGGAACAAAAATGATGGTGTTGTTGCTTTTGTTTGAAGTCCTTACAACTACACAAGCAGCATAGTGAGCATTGAAGACATTAAATGTATTGAAGTGGAAATAATTCATTGTAATAAAAATGAGATAATAATCACTGGAATCTATAGGTCTCCGTCAGGTGCTTCTGAGATATTCGTGGACCAATTGGGAAATTTTCTGGAGCAAGCAAAAAGGAAAACATTGGTAAATCGCCACATGATTATCGGAGATCTTAACTTGAATTTGTTAGATTATGGTGCTGAAACTATTGGTGATTATCTAAACATTCTGGGTAAATATGACTTTAACTCACTCATCAACAGAGTAATACGCGAGCAAAATGGATCTGTGAGCTTTATTGATCATTGTTTTCTGAAGAGCCAAATAACTGATATAACAAACAATTTTTTTCCTTACATAATCAAGAACAACATAACTGCTCATTATACCGAAGTAATAAGCATTCACCTCGAGGAAAAATGCGACTAACCTGATGACATCTCTAAGTACCAAACATATACTGACTATAGAAAAATCAAAACTGATCTAGATGGCTTCGACTGGACATAATTTTATGGCAAGCAAAATCCGCAGCAAGCAACCAGCCACTTCACTAGAATGCTCCAAATGGTTATTAAAAGAAGAACAAACTTGGTCGAACAGAAGAAACAAGATATTCAATCAGGAAATGTTGGATGACGGCCGGGGTACTACGTTCTATAAACCATAAGCATGAATTATATGAGAGATGCAAAAAAATCCAACTATGTACGAAGATGAGTATAAGCACCATAAAAATTATCTGAATCTTCTTATTAAAAATACTGAAAATAAATAATATAAGTAGAAAATTAATGAGAACACATACAATATTGAAAATTTTTGGAAGACAGTGAATAAAATAGTTGCAAACGTGAACTCAACATAAAACAACTGATCACTGATGGTAAAATTTCAGACAATGATTTAGACATTGCTAATACATTCAACGACTATTTTGTTAATGTCGGTGTAAATATGGCAAACAAAATAACTCCCCGGAATGAAGTACTTCACATACTTGAGCTGACGCTCGAATCCTTTTTTCTTGAACCAACGAACCACAACGAGATTGAAATAATTATATCAAACCTCAAATCAGATGAGGCACCTGGATATGATTTGATCAGGCCAGAAACATTGAAAATTGTTTCCAACCAAATTTCTAAACAACTAACACATATAATCAACTTGATAATAGAAAATGGTTGTGTACCAGATGAATTCAAATTAGCTGTGGTCAATTAAATTTATAAAATGGAGATAAAAATCGACCAGTCAATTACAGACCTATCTCGTTGATCACCACTTCCCAAAAATATTTGAAAAAGTCATAAAGTGGAGGCTAGAGAATTATCTGAATAAGTTCAGATTGTTGTCTGATAAGCAATATGGATTTAGAGATGGGAAATCTACCAATGACGCCACTAGTCATCTTTTAGGGAGCATATACCAAGCAGCTGATGATGGAGATCAAGTCATGTGTGTGTGTTTTCCTTGATCTCTCCAAGGCTTTAGACACCGTGGATCATGCCCTACTGTTAGTAGGGTGAGGCTATGAATTCGACGGGTTCCCCACAAGCTTTTTGCTAGTTAAATATCGAATAAGAAACAAATTGTGCGAATTCGGCAAGCACAAAGCGATGAGAGGGAAGTTTTGTGTGGGGTTCCACAGGAAACGGTGCTTGGGCCCATCTTGTTTATAGTATATTCAAATGAACTCCTACATCTTGACATAATTGGAGAAATTACTAGTTTCGCTGACGAGACGGTCATATTTCACAGAGAGGCCAGTCGGACGGACCTCAAATTCAAAGCTGAAACTGATATGGGACAGATAACAAACTGATTCATTTCAACATTAGCTGACCATTAACTTTGAGAAAACAAAGTATATACCTTTTACCGGCTATGAACACCAGCTTCCTGAATTTGACCATTTGTTTGTCAAATGTAATTATGACTCCAAGATACAAGCGACTTCTGAAATTAAATATTTAGGTGTTAAAATTGACCATCATCTCAGGTGGGACAGGTACATATTAAATGTTGTAAATACTCTCAGGAGTATGCTATTCAGATTTAGATATTTCTCAAATATATTGGGAACTTACCACCTGAGAATTTAATACTATGCCCTAATAGAATCTAGAATTCAATATGGAATCCTAGGTTGGGGTGGTGCTTTAGATGTTCATTTGAAAAAATTATCCACATTACAAAAATACTTTTTGAAAATTATATACAGCAATGAGAGGAATTATCCGACCGATCAATTGTTCAATGAAACAAAAATAATTGACGTAAGACAATTTTACCTCTACCATATACTGATACACACCTTTAAAAATAAATCTACCTATATACAGCTTCTCTTGAATACAAAATGAACAGACAAGAAATTTCTCATGTTTATTTTTCACATAATCACCTGTTTTCTCGTTCTTTATATGTAAATAAGAAATTGCTTTTTTTCCTTTTTTAAAAGCGGTTCTGTCACTCTTGTGTACTTACTTGCCAATACTCTTATACACTGCATTTGTACCTAGAATTTTTTTAAACGAAAGTATTCACTGTATACCCATGCACAACCTCGAGTTTTATGGGTCTCTTGTTTTGTTTACTTTTAGTTTAAAAATGTAAAAAAAATGCGACCTTTGTAACAAATTGGTAAATAAACATTATTATTATTATTATCATTTTCTTTTTCCACGTCGTTTACATTTATTTTTATCGTCCTGCTTTGTGAGAAGTACCTGGTTTACACCATGTACCTGAGGTATTTCCCTCTTGAATGTCGTTATGCTGATATGTCTATAGCACTTTCCACACTGTATGAGCAGTGCCCAATACACCGGCTTTCTGAAGAGTCCACAGGTTGTGGTTTCCAGGAAGTTGTTTAATTCTTGATTGTTTCGGTCTCTACTTGACGAAAATTCATCGTAAATGATTTGAAGTAAAACACTTTATTTCCGCTTATTTTTATTTTTCAACGACAATTGTTTCGTCAATTACATATTGACTTCGTCAGGTGAGTATGGTTACTAACTACTTTACAAAATCTTTCTCCTTAAATACAAGTTTTCCTAAAAATACGTGATAAAATGCAGTTTACAAGGAATTTATTAAAAAAGGTTCAACAACGGAGAACGGTTGTTTAATTGTTTCGCAGGTGTTGTGCGATATGAGGCCTGTTGCTCCGATGACTACTGGAATCACCACAGTCTTTAATGAAGAAACTTTAAGAATTAAATTAATGTCTTTATAAGCACTGCTCATATTTAATAGACCTATAAAATCGAAATTCATCATACAATATCAAATGGAATTAAGAAAAACCAACGAATATAAATTGTCAATTAAAATTTAAATATAAATAATATTTTATATTTTTGAGGAAGAGTTAATTTTCATAAATATAGGATCAGAAAACAATACATTTTGTAACAAACAGGGCTTCGTACGTTTGTCTGAAGAGTTCAGTACGCATGCCTGGAACGAAACAAAAAATGTTTGTTTATTTATATTTTAATTTTAATTGACAATTTATATTCGTTGGTTTTTCTTAATTCCATTTGATATTGTATGATGAATTTCGATTTTATACGTCTATTAACTTGACACGTATGTGATTAGTGACAATAACAAAGGAGGACAATGTCCTTGTAGCGTCCCCATTGTATTTTAATTCATTCGAGAGGAAGGTTCTTCTAAATAATCCTCCTGAGCAACTTTTAGCCTACTCAAGATTTTGGTCCCCCTTGGTAACTCTTAGTAAGTAAACTTCTTTTAAATGCTTCTGATTAATTGCATGCTTTACATTTTTGAATACCACCTTTGTGTTAATGTGAAAATAATGACTGCACGCTCGTTCATTGTACTTCGCTTTTCATTCTTGTATTTTTGCCTCACTGTTATTTAATCCGACCGGAATGTTTTAACCAAACTGCATGGCCTTTGTACATAACTGAGCGACCCTCACAAGTTTTCTGTTTGTATTGAATACTTTCTCTCGGTGCCTGATTGCTTTTTGCTGTATTTGTAAATAGTGGTTCTTTATCTGCGTAATACTTGTTAATAGGGATTTTATATTATCTGTTCTTACTACTTGCGGTGCTTGATATGTAACTGATTTGTATGTACTCTTGTGTGATCTCCCGGATACCCATTTCTTTGTTTGTTCTTATTGTAACATCCATTAACACGCCTAGGTGATGGGGTACTGTATCTATGTTATTATGTCCTAGTCAGTTTGTGTTACATATTTGTCATATGCATGTGCCCGCTTACTTTGAGAGATTGTATTCCATGTGAACCAGTGGCGTTATTTAGGGTAAATTGCTGGGTAGTCCTGGTAGAGAAAGTAAATAACTCCAGATATCCAACGCTACTGTGAGAATGTGTGAGTGATTGCTAGATAATTGTTTCGAGGTATTGTGATGTCCCCAGGGATTAGTTTGCGTGAACCTTCAGGTAGTGTTCAGTTCGTTCTTCAGTAATATCTGAGCCTTCCTGGACCTTGTCACCCCGAGAAGGCCAGATATAGTCCATTTGATAGTAACTTCTCCGGTCGACTCGAATTATGTTAGATCCCCTCTTCAAGGAGATCTCCTGGGCATGCCACAATTACCCTGTCCATTTAAACTTACCCCTTGTAATGGAAGGTTCAACACTGATTACCGGAAGTACAGTTGAAGGTGCGCATGCTGGCTTTATCCCCTTTTCCTGCATAACTTTACCCTTTACGCTGCATAAAAATGATATCTGATTTGACCGAGTACCGACCTAACAATATGTAGTAATAAGTCATTTAGATCCGGGGCGCTATTGGTTTCACTGGGGCGCTTTGCGAACCACTGCGTAGAGTAGATTTCACCACAGGCTGATGAATGTGTTTCTATTTATTGAGGGTTGTTGCTTTGAACATTATTAATAGAAATATACTATTCTGGTACTACTGTGTTTCGAATATTTGAACCTTCCGTCACTGTTTCCTTGCTCTCGTTAGGTGTAATTTGGGTTGCCTACACAACGTAACGTCCTATTCGCCCGCCACTAGACGATCACGATAAAAAGGTTAGCGCTCTTTAGATTACTTCGTATAAAACCCCCAGATCTTAGAGTACTCCGTAAACCCCAGATCTTTGAGTACTCCGTAACACCCCAGAACTTTTAGAGTACTCCGTAATGTACGGGATAGCTCAAAGATAAAGTCCAATTTTGCTCATTAATTCAAGTTAGATATTTGGGCCGCAAACCTACCCTGAAAGTATCAAGGCTTTATTTAATTCCTTCTGTTCAAAGGTGAGAATGTTTACGGACGGACCGAACGCGGTGGACCGAATTACTTTTGATCTCGAATTCTTATCAGTGAGTCCAATCTAGTAGTTTGAGTTTAATTTCAATTCCACCTAAAATTTCGAAAACTAGAGATATTTCGAAAAACGATATGATAGAATAGCGAGCGCAAAAAAAAACACATTTTTAAATCGAGCTGCGATCGAAAACGTCTAAATTCACTAATGAAGAATCAACTTAATTAATATGTCTCTTTCAGGTTGCGGGTAATTTTATATATTTGTTTACTTGCTGTTCTCAAACTTTTTTTAATGAAAAAGTTACGATAATTTGTTAAAATTAACATTGTATCATTTTTCTTAATTCTGTTTAAAATCACTGAATGGAAACTTGTCCATCTTCTCGCTTTAGGGATTATGACATATGACAGGCACAGTTATTTGCAAACAATGTTTGTTTCATATACTGCGATCATTCTCCCAGGACAGTCTTAACTTTGGGATGGAGATAATATTCTTGGGAAACGATGTAATATGTTAACAAAAGACCTAATGATCGCAGTGCAGAAATACTGTTACCCAGCGAAACGACCACAACTAATCTAATCTAATATAATCAACCATAAAATACTGTGATTATCTTACGAAAAGTGGTATGATAAAAAATTATATTACCAAAATGAAAAGAGGTCCTTTACATATCTTACAGTATGAAACGCATGATGTACTGAAAACTAGCATATTACTCTATTTCTTTATGAACGTAGGTAGTATCAGAAATATAATTAAGAGATAGGAAAATAGAGATTCACAGTTGAGAAATCCTGAGAACTCAAAATTCTATGGAATTTAACGGAAGATTAATCACTCAATTCTTCAGAATTTTGTTTTCCCTTATGCGTTTTGGTCGATTGTTTTTGTGCGAATAACTGAAAAATGTTGGATGGAGTAGTCCGTTACTTTGTGATAGTTCATTTTAATGGAATGAAATAAGGAATTACTTTGTTTTCTATCACTTTTTATTATAACTGATATACAGTGACTCGAGTTTCGTAGTGTTTACTACATTTTCAAACTGAATGAACAAATTAGATCTCAACTATTATATATGGGGATTGTAGGCTTCGGCAGAGCTTCGAAGAGAGGGGTTTTCCAAAGTTCCGTCTGTTCGTTAAGTAGTTTTATTATTGGTACGTGCTTTTTATATTTTTCAATTTCTATGGATTCCAGAATGTCAAGTTTTTTCCGACCCAACAATGTCTTCGGCACAAAGTCTTCCCAACTTTCATTCAATTAAGAAGCAAGACGAACACTACCCAATCCAGAAGAGCAATAACATGAGGACAAACCAAATGGCTTACAGAAGAAAGTAAAAAATGGTTTAGCATCAGGAACAATTGGTCTCTACATATTAAGGTACTGCACTCTGAACTTACTTATAGACTCCACCCGGTTGAATTTGACTTACTAGATGATAAAACTAGACATACTATATCTATCATAAAACACAAAAAATATATCAATCAATCAAAAAAACTAAAGAACCTAATATTTAAACAAAATAACAGTGAACAGAAAAATTCAATTCCTAACACAACACCATATAATAGATTCATAAATTTCTCGAATACCACTTTTTCTACAGATGAAATTAGGCTTCTTGAGAAAGGTCCCAATTACAATCCCCACATAACCTCAAAAAATATCATTGAAACAATAACTTCCGAAATCGAATTAGTGCTAATTAAAACACCGAACCCAAACTTCACCAAAGAAAAAATAAAAAACTTACTACTAACCCATACAGACTCACAGAATAAAAAAGAAAAATCAATAGTAAAATCAATTCAAAACAAAATTCGAAATGATAATTTGATAATGACTAAAGCCGACAAAGGAAACTCTATTGTTACTCTATCCAAAGAAGATTATGACCAGAAAATAAACAATTTTTTAGAGAAAGAATTGCCCATACAACTAAAAAGAGATCCCACCGCAAAAATTCAACTAAAACTAAAAACAACGCTCAAAGATGTTCAAATGATTTTATCAGATTATGATAAATTCAAACTTATTAATATGAATCCTACACCTCCCAAACTATATGGCCTTATTAAAATTCATTAAGATAATTGTCCAATACGCCCTGTAGTATCATATACTAATAGCCCCCTTGCGAAACTAGCCTCTAAATTAAACCAAATTTTTAAAGAAACAACACAATTCAACTCACACTATTCAATAAAAAATTCAATCGAGCTCACAAAAAAACTAAAAAATGTTATCATTCCAGTGAATAGTATTCTAGTGTCGTTTGATGTAGTTAATATGTTCCCGAATATACCAAATATAGAATGCATGAATAAAATCGAAAATATCCTAACAAAAAATAACATCAATCCTGTGATAAAAAACGAAATTTTAACCCTTTTCGAACTTTGCGTGGAAGAAAATTACTTTCAATACAATAGTAAATTCTACAAACAGAAAGATGGACTTGCCATGGGTTCACCTCTCAGCCCATTACTCGCTGAAATCTTTATGTCCCGTTTTGAAAGAAAAATTCTAAAATCCACACACGCAAAGCATATCACTTTTTGGTACAGGTATGTAGACGATATATTGGCTTGCATCTGCGGAACACATTCAGAATTAAATGAAACATTAGAACATCTTAATAGTTTGCACAATAAGGTCAAATTCACCATGGAAACACAATTTGATAATAAGATAAATCTTCTGGACATAACTTCAATTAACAGTAATAATGAAATTTCCTTTGATATATGGAGAAAACCCACATCAACTGATACAACAATACCAAATTTTTCAAACCATCCGATCAATCATAAACTAGCTGCTTATAGATCAATGGTACATAGAGCATTTTCAATTCCTTTAGATAATATTACGTTAAAGAGGGAATTGAATACAATCAGACAAATAGCCACAAAAAATCAGTTCGAAACCAAAACTATAAATTCCATCATAATCAAAAAACAAAAGCAATTAATTCGTAAACAAATTTTCCCCATCTCCAAATCAGATCATAATAACAATAAATTCAAAAAACTAACATATTTTGGACCAATTTCACAAAAAATAGCTCAAATTTTATAAAAAATTAACATAGTAACAGCTTTCACACCCTCCCATAAAATTTCTAATCTCTTTTTTAATGCGAAAGACAAAGAGAACCGACTGAATAATTCTGGAGTCTATAAATTAAGTTGTCAAGAGTGTAATAGTGTGTATATAGGACAAACGGGCCGACCTTTCCATAAAAGGTACAAAGAGCACGAATCTGCTTTTAGGAACCGGAAGAATAATTCCAATTTTGCGAACCATTTCTTCACTACAGATCACACGTTCCCAGAATTGAACAACCTTGTTATCTTGCACGTGGAAGCGAAAGGGAAAAAACTTGACATCCTGGAATCCATAGAAATTGAAAAATATAAAAAGCACGTACCAATAATAAAACTACTTAACGAACAGACGGAACTTTGGAATAGTTAAGATCTAATTTGTTCATTCAGTTTGAAAATGTAGTAAACACTACGAAACTCGAGTCACTGTATATCAGTTATAATAAAAAGTGTCAGAAAACAAAGTAATTCCTTATTTCATTCCATTAACTGAAAAATACTATATCATCAATTGAAAATAACTTTGGTTGTAATCTACCAATAAAATAAACAAAAACATTTAACCTTTAAATGGATAGGGTCTCAGTTTATTCCTGTCTGCAATATCTCATGATATTGAAGTTCTATTTTGATTAAAATAAGAGGTATTGACAAAGGAACATCATATTACAGTCGACTTCATTTGTATGGGTTACGAAAGTCATTTGCGGAATATAGAATTTATAATGCATTGACAAGTGGAGCTATTCTAGTCGCTCAGCACAGGAATAATTTCATTATGTGTTATGAAATTATATGAATGAAGCCGAATATTCAACTAGACTGCTTTTTAAATCTTTACGACTGCCTAGATTGGGGCGCCCCCTATGCATTGGATCTTGTCGTGATGGGGGTGCTTGCCTTGACTAGGACCCTAGTTTCGTCACGGCGAAATGAAGGGTTAAGTCTTGGTGTCTAACGTAATGCCATTTCGCGCCAGTCACTGGACCTGTATGGTGGAAGATCTCCAAATGGGGACCCAGTTTTGCCGTTCTGGTGAAATAGAGGGATGATTAACTCAGTGACAGGGAGTCTGTCGCAGCACAGGGCTGATCCCTTAAAACTGGCGTACTCTACCCTAACGTACTTTAGCCTACTGCAATAAATCTCCGGATTTTTCTGTGTCGTGGCCGAGTGCGTTATGTAGCATACTGCGTTACCTCGGGGGTGGTTTGCCCTCAGGTGTTACTTGTACCAGCTGGCCAACCCATTGGTATTAGACTCGAGGGGGCAGTCGTTGAAAGTCCGCATGCTGAACTAGGGAGGTATTCATTTATCTGTTCGCAGACTCCTATGTTCGGGATATTCTCATGAAATGACTCGGGGTTTAATAGGACTTGACGGTTTGACCGGCTTGTCCTGGCCCCGGATCAATGCGTAACTTTTTAGGGTTTGTGGATCTCGACGAAATGGCTTTGCCGTTAGTGCTTGACAGTAGGATCAAATTATTTCACATGGGTTCGGTGAGTCAGGACGTACAGGCTGTTAGACGGTACTAGTACCAGGATCAATAGAAGTCATCAATCTTGAGATTATGTTAGTTTATGGGACTGCGTTCGGATGCTTTGATAAGAATTCCTTACGGAGGGTGAGTTGCATAACAAACCAACTCGGGTATTGACCTCCAGAGCCAGTAGAGGCTGAATAGCGCTTCGCTGCTACCAGTCAGACGGTTCTGGCTTTCGAGTCGGGGCCCAAACTGGAAGCTGGTGGGTTCATCTCTTCGGTAGGGGTTCTCGTTTTGCGCGATGATATGGCGTAATCTTTATCACACTTTCTACCTCTTGGGGCGAACTGTGGAGACTGCTGAGTAGTCACTTGGTGAGAGAGCTTATACTCGTATGCCAATACGATAACCTGGTAGAATTCACGTGCCCAGATTGGGGGAGAATTCATCGCTTTGCAACGGCACGGCGTCATCATTCAAATCCACTGATCCACGTCTAATGTTAATTACGTAAATAAATGACGGTGATGGAAAGACAAAATGAAAATAGTTTTTTCTTGAAAAAATACTTTTCACTGATGAGTCGTCATTTTGTTTGAAAATATTGGTCCCTTTTTACCGACGGAAACCAAAACGCTACCAAATATTTAGAGCTTTTACAAACTCGAATTATTCCGACAGTTCCTATCAATTTTGTGGACATTTGGTTTCAACAGGATGGTTGTCGAAGTCATGGCTCACTAGAAGTGACACAGTTTCTCCAAAATACGTTTCCTGATCGAATAATATCTACGAATGGTATAATTTCGTGGAACTCCGGATCACGAGATTTGTCCCCAAATGATTTTTTCTATGATATATGAAATCATCTAATTATGGACATGACTTTGGCAGAGCTTCAAATCTTGATGAATTAAGGTTGAAAATTATTTAACTTTGTGAAAACGTTGAGCTAAATCTATTTATAGATAAGAGATTACGTCTGTATATTAGGTTTGACTATTGTTTAATTCAACAATGTGGATCATTCGAATCCATAATACATACAATTTTTAAGCTTTCGTTCCGAAGTCAGTGGTTTTCTTATGAATGTAAGAATTTATTTCATTTTATCAGAATTTATTTTATGACCGGGAATTTATTTTATTTAATCCGAATTTGTTTTATAATCCTGGAATTAATTTTATTTTCAAAGACGTTATGACAAAAAAAATTAAACAATTATTTTCAGACGCTAAATCATTTTAGTCCAGGAGGAATCGGCGCATGAGTACCGAAAACTATTCCACCTCAATTTTTTTATGCGATGCCCTTCAAATTACCCTACTAATTATATAAATGCATGTTGCCATGGGGCAACCCCGTGCCATATTGTTTAAACCGAAATTGTTTAAAGAATTACAAGGAATTATTATTTTTCAACCGAACAAATTTTTTTTGTATTCTTTGTTGAAATACAATTAAAAAAAGTCCTATGGCTCATTACGATAAAGTTATTATTTTTCGAGATATGAATTTTTAAAGGTCGATGAAATCTCAAATTTAGATACTTTTGACCCATGAAAAATATATTAAAAAAAAAATAAAATATAAATTATATTTTTTTTTATTCTTTATATGATAGTTAACAATATCCTTAATCACGATTTCAAGAAATTTAATTGTTTACAACTGTTTTTTAATGGTTAATTCCGCGCGCTCAAAAGTTTACTCGCTTACCTATAAGTATCGCCGTCTCTCTCTGACTCATACGCTGCGTCGGCCTCTCGGTGTTAAATGAATATACTTTCAATATTAGTGATTTTTCGTTGCAATTATCGTGAGTGCCATGTCATTTTTAGTTATTCCCAAGAAAAGAAAAAAAAGATACTCTACCCTGTATTTTTTGTGATGATCCAAAATATACAGTGAAGAATCCGAAGCCTGATACATATATAACTGTACAACGTGCAGCTCATCGACGAAACGATGACACCGCTATCCGTTTTGCAAATTTGTTTAATTCTTCTCTTGACAAACAAACGTTCTCATGGCATAGAACTTGTTATGCCAGTTATACAAGTGAAGAAATAATCAGACGAAGAGAAATACTACTTCACAAACAAGGCGAAAATCTTCAGGAAATCAATTCAATAGAACCCTCAACTTCAAGTATAATTCATACTCCTCGTCGGTCTAGCAGAAATCCAGAAAACGACGGTGATCTGTGCATAATATGTGGTCAGTTAAAAAAAAATCAGGTAAAAGCAACTTTTGTACTATCTGATCACGATGCAGCCGAAAATTTCTTAGCTGTAGGACGTCTAAAAATGGATGATGTTTTTAAAAAAATATGCACGTTCGATTCGGTTGACAGTCTTCTTGCTCAGGAAGTTAAGTATCACAAATTATGTTATAGAAGCTATCTATATATTCCTGAAAACTCAAATAATAAAGGTGGTCGACCGAGTGTCAAGATTCCTGATGATACTGTTAATAAAGCATTTGAAGATTTATAATATTTTATAATTAGTAGGGTAATTTGAAGGGCATCGCATAAAAAATTGAGGTGGAATAGTTTTCGATACTCATGCGCCGATTCCTCCTGGACTATTTGTTGCATGTTTTGCACATGCTGAGGAATGTCGTAAACAGCCTCTCTATCAGACGCACACCCTGGCTCCAATATTTTTGTATTGACGATATAGAGGCGCGAGTTAAAATTGCCGAAATCACTGATTTTAATATCAAGTTGTTATAAAGGAGATAAGAAACATGGTTAAATAAGATTTATGTATGTTGTGTGTTGTTTTAATCAATAAAAGCATAATCACAGAATAGCTAATGTTAAAATGTTGTTAATGTTCCTCTTTTGAGTAGATGAAGTATCTTTTCAACCGCAAGGGTAGATAAAGCAACACTTTTACAGCAAGGGTTGATAAAATGTGTTAACAAATTTTTTCAATCAAATTTACAAATTCAAACACATTATTTCGAAGCATTAACAACAAGTGAAATTTTGAAAAATAACATTATTAGAAACATATATTTTTGGGAAACAACTTGTACACGGGGCATGGTTTTCATTGTTCTTCAGCTACCATGTGATGTACTTGATGCTTTTCCACTTTTTAAAGGATTCGTATTCCTTCTCATACATCATTCTAGATTTTTGGAGCAACAATAAACTTTCTGCTTCCAACGCTGCTTCTTCTACATCAGATGTCAGGTTTTCTTCTTCTAGTGTTAATTCCTTTCCGTACATTTCGTATTCGCTTCGTACAGAAAACGCTCAAAAACTGAAAACTCCGCTAAATATAAAATTTGTTTTACATTTGTTGACAGAGTAATTCATATCCCTAGTAAAGGAGCAACACAGTTGCGATTTTTGTGTCAAAATTTACAATTACAGGAGGTGGTTTACAATCAATGAAAAATGTTGAAAATTGAACTACGA
Organism: Megalocaria dilatata; assembly: GCA_034642435.1. NCBI lineage: Eukaryota > Metazoa > Arthropoda > Insecta > Coleoptera > Coccinellidae > Megalocaria > Megalocaria dilatata. Next base: position 86,575,372 of record CM067855.1, read on the forward strand.
AATATTACATATCGACAACAAAAGTCATAAACTAAATTATTATTATTATTATCCTGATACTCCTAGATCTTCTGTGAAGATCCCTCTGTTAGAAATTTTAGACATCAATAGATATAATAAAAAACAAATTTTATTGAATGATCAAATTACCATTTATTAGAAGCTGGTCATAATTTTAATATTATTATTATTCTGATACTCCTAGATTTTCTGTGAAGATCCCTCAGAAGCTTTTTCAGCTGTGCGGGTAAGGGGTTCAGTTGTGTACCGGGTAGGCTTTGTTACTGGGATCTTTCACGACTTCAGGTCACAGCTCTGTTAATTTTCACCAAATATTGAATGCTCGTCCAACTAAAAATTTCTTTTGCACCTGAACAGGATTCGACCCCAGACCTTCCGGTTACGAGCTCAATGCTCTACCACTGAGTTGTCCGCTCTCATAAATATAATATAAACTATGAAATATTACATATCAAAAACAAAAGTCATAATCTGAATCCGCAAGAAACTCTAGAGATCAATAGATATAATGAAAGACAAATTTCAGTGAATAATCAAATAAATTTAAACAGTTCCCCCTTACTTAATATTTTTCATTAATTGTAAACCACATCTTGTCACCCCTCTCTTATTTGTACCAGAGCTGTGTATTTAAGATCATGTTTTGCATTGTACACCTCAGTTTTAATACTCACCTGATGAAGTGATGGTATGACGAAACAATTGTGGTATAAATCAATAAAATAGCGAAAGTAAATATTTGTTTTTCTTATATTTGAGTAATTCCTTATTAATTTCTCTAATTTGGTAATTGATTACTGAATATGAATCGGTGCAGAAATATTTCTTTGATCATTTTGTAATAATTTGATGAAATAATTATAATTTTCTGAGAGATTTGTACGATGTACGAAGTAAAAAATTTTCATCATTATTCAATGAATGGCTAATGAATCGATCCGATTACACTGATTGATCAGTCGATTCAGCATGACTGACGTATTAAAAAAGCTCCTCTTCGCGTCAATTTTTGTGATTGGAGAAAGACTCACAAAATAATTGTCATGAAAACGCCATACTGACTCTAGAATGATCACTTTTCGTGATAAATTGAATGGTTCTGCTGGAAAATAATTTCTGAGGAAAGTTGAGAAAATGGAGGAATTGTATATTCCACCAATTTCCTTGATTTCCCAACAGAACACCAAAGAAGTCATTTACATGTTTACCAATCTTTTTTGTAGTAAACAAGATGAAACGAAACCCCTGTTTATATTGAGCCAAATCAAGAAATAATTAAGAAACTAAATGCATGCAAACTCAACTGACTGGAATTTTTTCATTCAAGTTTATTATAACCACTATTAAGTAACTGTAAAAGGCAGATAGATGTAAATAAATATTCTTTCAAAATCAAATCTGGTGATGTTGCATGGGTTAATATGCTATGAACATCCACGTGTTTGGATGCCGATCACACTATTCTTCTTAATATTGGTGATTATGGTCAACCCGTTTCTGAATTCAAGTCGCTACCGTTGTTAAAAAAATAGTGAAAAGTACTGATAGGAATTGAAACATATTGTAGAAATCACTATGTTTTACTACCAATAAAAAGATTTATTACACATTTTCTTGTGACTCGAGTTTCGGGAAATGAACTATCCTATCATCAGACACTCATTTTTTATTGGTAGTAAAACATAGTAATTTCTACAATTTGTTTTAATTATGATCAACTACCAAATAGTAACGGCTGAAACAATTCAGCACTGATATGAAGTTGGGAGCTTCTTTACGCTTGTGTGAATCTGCTCTACCGAATACAACACCCCTTCAGGTGCGTAAGTCGTCTACAGACAATTCCAATCTTCAACATAGAAATAACTGAACCCATGATCGACCATCATAGGGCCAGGTCCAACGTAGCAAGAATTGATTCCGCCACCAACCTTTAGCCCTGAGTGGCCACCTTGGTTCGTGCAACAACAGACGAGTACGTCTGAAGCCTAGTAAAGTCACATTGTATTGAGCCTTTCGATCCATAAAAGCTCAAAAAGGTATCGTTGCCGCCTTTGACTATACAGGATACGACGGACTTAGAGGCGTCGAGGTATACTCCCACGGATGGTAGCTTCGCTCCACTGCCTGCCCGAGCGAGTGCGTGAACCAAATTTTCGAACGTGCGGTTCCTCTCGTACTGAGCAGGATTATTATCGCAACGATGAGTCATCAGTAAAGTAAAACTAACCTATCTCACGACGGTCTAAACCCAGCTCACGTTCCCTATTAATGGGTGTCATTCTGTTTCATAGGTATATATTGAGGAAACTAAGTGCCTCTTTTTCATCCAAATGTCATCAGTAGGGTAAAACTAACCTGTTTCACGACGGTCTAAACCCAGCTCACTTTCCCTATTAATGGGTGTCATTCTGTTTCGTAGGTATATATTGAGGAAACTAAGTACCTCTTTTTCATCCAAATGTCATCAGTAGGGTAAAACTAACCGGTCTCAGGACGGTCTAAACCCAGCTCACATTCCCTATTAATGGGTGTCATTCTTCTTTTCTATTAATTCTTCTCATGTTTCGTAGGTGTATATTGAGGAAACTAAGTACCTCTTTTCCATCCAAAAGTCTGTTTTTGTAAATCTTGAGCTAAACATCGTCTCGAACGATTACATGGGACCTGATGACACAACAAAGGTTGTTATATACGATTGCAAAATTTTCCCATTATAAATATTTCATTGGTTCGGTCCTTACTTGGTGGAAACTCATTTTCATTAAAAAATATATATGAGACAGTAATTTATAAATTACTGTCTCATATATATTTTTTAATTTCCCATTATACCTATTCTTTCACTGATTTTGTTACAACAATTTCTTTATCACTCGTAGATTTCTGATCATGACACGCTTCATTGAAAAACTTATTCCATCTTGAGTTGAATACTTAATATCACCAATGAATTTGATTTGAATAACGTGGCTTTTTTTCTGAGAATATATCTCTTATGACAATTTCCAATTTTGAAGCCAGGAGATCAATGTTATATGAATATAATATACTGATAATAACTACAGAGAGATGAAGATTTTCAGTAAGTTTTATTATTTTCAATTATTTCACACGTAAAGACCTCCATAAGTATAAGCGTTGGGAAGTGCATATCTTGCAGCAATTGTTGGAGTGGCGATGCTCTTTGTGTTTGTGATCGTTCCTGATGGACCAGCAACAACAGTGCTTTCAGAAGTTTGTTCAATGTCAGCAATTGCGGCAGAGTATGCTGTGTAGGGTAGGGCGACAAGAGGAGCTGAGTAAGCAAGGGGAGTGTTGTAAGTAAGGGGTGCGGAATAGGCTGTGAGTACTAGTAGTACTAGTACATAAGTACTAGCAATGAGACCACTGGGAGCTACGATGCCCGCGGTGGCGGCAGCAACGACGGCAAAGAATACTACGGCAGCCTGGAAACAAAGAATATACGAAATACATATCCACATTCAGAATATGTCCCGATATGTTTCAACATTCATACCGGTTGATTGGACAGGTAATCCTGATTCTGGTTCACATTGGTACAAGAGATTATATTCTTGTATTGTTCCCACGAATTATGATGAAGGCAATGTCTTATCTTCGAATGTAGGCATTATGCCTCTGACTTGAGTTTGGAGTAAACATTTCTTGAAACTGTATTATCCAATGACATTACGGGCTGATTTTCACGAACAGAAAATGCGCCACTGATATTATAATATTAAAGAAGTTTTACTTCTTATTCATATTCATTATCTAAGATTGATATATTTTTATATGTATACCTTATTAGGAGCGAAAAAAACCAGAGAACCGTTGACGTGGAGTCGAAGGCCTTTGCGTAGTTCTTCATCATACACCTTGAAAATTTCAAATCTGTCAATGACTTCTTAAGGAAATTTAAAGGTAACCTTATAAAACCTTACAGTTTTCTGTGATTTTTGTTAAGAACATAGACTATCTTGAATTTTAAAGTTAGTCTGTTTAAAGCAATTTATCCCGTTACCACGTGGAGGTAAGATATACTGATAGTTATTAGATTTTGAAATTTGGAATATCATTTAGGGTCGATGAATAGATTTTCAAAATTATAATTGTTTTTTGAAGATATAGTGCATGTTTTCAGAGATTTTTGAATTAACTTATTTGAATATATTAAATATTACAAATAAATTATATTTTTTGAGGAGTCCTTAAGTTGTGTTCATGTTTTTGAAAAGGAATTGGTATTCATAACGGTAAGATCAGAAAAAAAATTTTGTCTCCTTTAAATATTTATTTATTAATTTTAATGACTTTCTTATATCTGTTAGTTTATTTATTCCATTTGACATTATATATTGAGTTTTGATTATATACGTCTATTAAATATAAGCGGTGCTTATTGTGGACATTAACTTAATTCTAAAAGTTTTTTGAATAAAAATTTTTCTGAAATTAAAATTGTAGAAGACTAACAGATTAAATCTGTTTTGATATTCAAATTTTGTTATATTTCTTGTATCAAGTAAAAAGCCTTTTTCTATTCTATGTTCTATGATCTATGTTCTATGTCTAAGATTTCAACTTAAAAGTGTCGCATGTCATATTTAGTTAGCTGTTAGAAATGTGAATTGAGAAACCCGAAGAAATAGCATTGTTTTTGATTTCATCCAGGTTAGTAAGCTATTTTTTATTTCTTTGTATATTATTATTTTATTTTGTGTATGTTATTCTGGTATATTTTAAACTAAAGAAAATAAATTCCTTCAGAATCATGACATAAAATCGTCTATTTCTTCAATTATAAAATTCAGAATTGATCACACTCTTATATATATATAAAACTTGTATGTGATCATCAGTAGAACAATAGCTGTAATTATGAGGTTCTGGAGAATTAATTCCAGCTATTATTCTGTAATATCCTAAAATATATATATATATATATATATATATATATATATTTTTTTTTTTTTTTTTTTTTTTTTTTTTTTTAAATAATCACCATTATGGGAGTTTCCTCTAGAAGGTCCGGGTCTTAACGACCAAGGACCTTCTAGGCAGCTGTAAGGAACATTCTAACAATTCTTGTTGTCCAGAGGATCACCTCCTTCTGAGCTTTACTTATCAACTCCTGATCCAGTTCAAGGAGTTCCGTATTTTCTGCCAGGTGGCTCTCAACCAATCCATTCGTGGAGATTATCAGGGGCAGAATCTTTACCGTTCTTAGCTGGTGTATCTCTTTTATTTCAAAAGCCAGGTCGTGGTACTTTGTTAGTTTCTCCGTGTACGCTCTACTTATGTTATCATCTGCCGGGACGGTTATATCAATGATTGTTGCTTTGCGGTTTCCTTTATCAAAGATCACGATGTCGGGCCTGTTGTGCGGCACCGATCTATCCGTTATTATCGGGTTGTCCCAGTAGAGTTTGAACTGACTGTTTTCAAGTATCGGCTTGGGTAAGTATTCGTGTACCCTTCGAGAGGTAAGTATAAGTCCTACTTTCATGGCAATGGCTTGGTGAAAGATTTTTGCCATAGCATTATGCCGCTGGGTGTACTCCCTGGGTGCAAGAATGGGGCATGAGGATGTCACATGTTGTATAGACTCCAAGGCTTGGCAGCATTTCCGGCATCTGTCAGTCGGTATGTTCTTTTTGGCTATATGTTTCAGGTACGCTCTTGTTGGCACTACCTGATCTTGGATTGCGATGAGACGTCCCTCGGTTTCTGGGAATAAATAACCGGATTTAAGGTAAGTTAGTGACTGCTCTCTATTAACTCTATTTTCTTTCAGTGCCTCCGGATACCTGCCATGTAAGGGTTTGCCGTGCCATTCCTCCAGTAGTTGTTCAGATGATGGCGTCTGTGGTGGGTTATTTCTGCTTGCCAGATTTAAAGCCGTGATGTTGCGGTCTTCCTGGCATATTGATTGAAAGAACGGTAAGTTTTTTGAGTGGAAATATTCTCTGAGTTCAGTTACCGCTTTATTGTGGGCCTTTTCAACATTTCGCAAACCCCTTCCTCCTTGGTGCCTAGGCATGTAAAGTCTGATCACCGATGCATGGGGATGGTGGATGCCGTATTTAGACATTAGGACTCGCACATGTGTGTCAATCGCCTTCAACTCTGTGCTTGACCACCTGATCACGCCGAAAGAGTAGGCTATACTTGGAATTGCCCATGTATTGATTGCCGTAAACATTGCCTTGGAGTTCAGTTTACTGCGGAGGGTTTTTTTTATTCTAGCAAAAAATTTATTTTTGAAATCTTCTTTCTGTTTTGATGTTCTTATCTCCAATGCTTGTTGTATACCCAGGTACTTATATGATTCTTCTGGGCGTAGTTCTTGTATAGTCACCTCATCTTGAATAAGCATTTCTCCCCCTTGTGTCAACTTTCCTCTCTTGACGTGTAATGAGGCACATTTGTCCAGCCCCATCTCCATTCTGATGGTTTGTGTGAAAGATGTTACTATCCCAAGAAGGCTCCTCAGTTGCTCCTCATTCGCGGCATATAGCTTGAGGTCATCTATATACAGTTGATGAGTAATTTTGATGTTTGACCTGTCGTCCACAAGGTATCCGTATCGGTTGTTGTTGAGCAGCCTACTGAGGAGGTTTAAAGCTAGACAAAACCAGAGGGTGCTGAGTTTATCCCCTTGGAAGATGCCAGTTAAGATTCTTATCTCTGGTGTTATTATTTTGCCGAATGTTAAGTTCGTCCTCCAGGTTGTCATCAGATGTTCTAGTAAGCCTATAATGTTTCCAGATACACCGTAGAGTTTCAGAACTTTAAGAAGCCAGGAGTGCGGGACCGAGTCGAAAGCCTTTTTGTAGTCGACCCATGCGACCGAGATATTCCTTAACTTCTTCCTTGCCTGTTTGGTTATAAGATGATCGATGGTTAACAACTCCTTGCAGCCCTGGGCACCTCTTCTGCAGCCATTCTGCTCTCGTGCAAGGATCTTGTACTTGCTTACATGCTTCCACAGATGTTTGGTGATTATTCCTGTGAGTATCTTATAGACAGTAGGAAGACATGTAATGGGTCGATAAGCCTTGGGGTCAGGACTGGTGTTTCCTTTTGGAAGCATATGGGTGACCCCCAAAGTGAAAAACTCTGGTATGATGGAGGGTTCCGCCAACGCTCTCTGAAAAAATTTGGCCAATTTATGGTGAGTGGCCTTGAAGTTTTTCCACCAGTAATTATGGAGTTTGTCAGATCCTGGAGCAGCCCAGTTATTTGAGTTCTTAAGGACAGATGATATGTCTTCCTCCATAATTTCGAGATCTTCCATGGTGTAGTTTCCTGCCTCCTTCTCAGCGTCTTTTATCCAGAAAGCCTCATCATCATGAGTCTCCCTTCGCTCCCAAATTCCCTTCCAGACTTCAAACATTTCTCTCTCATCTGGGTTCACTCCTTCCGTGTTGTTTGCGTTCTCAAGCTTGCGGAAGAACTCTTTAGGATTTTTGTAGTACAGCTGGTTGTTCCTATACCTCTTTACTCTTTCGTTGTACCTTTGTATGCGGTTTCCTAACGCTTTCACCTTCTGTTTCAGCTTGTCGAGGACCACCATCATCTGCTCTGCGAGAAGTTGGTTCGAGCCATTTGTTCTAATACGTGCTTCTGATGCGATCTGCCGTACTCCCTTCATGATCCTGTTGGACGGTATTTCTGTATTGAGGTAAGTATGTAAGGTGCCAATTCTTTTTCTTATAATCCTAATTTTCTTTTCCAGCCTCATTTTCCATGGTGGTATCATTTCTTGACGGCGAGTTGGTTGGGCCCCGCTTATGCTTATTTTGAGATCTTCGCATACTGTGATTGCTCCAGCGTATACGCAGTCGACCACCTCTCTCAGTGTGGCGGTTACATCGATGTATCTCTCCATTATCCTGTTGATTTTTTGGACACACTCTAGCATTTCTTTGGATTGCTTCATTCTTGGGATGTTTGCCCTTTTACTCGGAGAAAGTCCTGAGTATTTCTGGAGGTTTCGGTAATAATTACGTTCTAGCCTGGATGGTTGTACGCTCATTCGGATATGTGATCTGGTTTCCATTCGTGTTTCTTCATCAGGCTCTGCATTTATAGGGGCACCACGCGGGATATAACTTTGAGCAATGGTGTCAAGTTCAGTGGTGGAGAACTTTTCCCTTTCAAGAAGCCACCTGACTCTATTTGCCAGAAGGTTGGCGTACGATGGTCTCTGCGGGTTGGTGTCATTCCATAATTCTGTAAGTAGCTCTCTGTATGTCTTTCCTGTTCTTGGTTGCATTTCCTTCGCTATAAAATGAACGCGCATTATAAGGATGTTGTCCTCCTCCGTCCATCGCGTTCTCGCATCTCGCCTATTTGAAACTCCCGTGGGACGAGATCCTCTCTCGTCCAAACTTGAGCTTCCTTCCATATTCCGTGAAACGAGATCCTGGCTTACGGTGCCATCTCGGGGGGCTG